>OW679194.1:59620804-60126114 GCA_940337035.1 Agriotes lineatus | reverse complement strand
GGTTATAAGAACCCTAAGGGTCCACAAGTTACGAGGGTTATAAGAACCCTAAGGGTCCACAAGTTACGAGAACTTGTTTAAATCATTCATAAAATCTGTTAAATTAAAACAAAGTGATGTACACAACATAGAGGGTTATAGATCACTAAAGGCCATCAGAAGACACCGGCGTGGGCATTTACGACACCACAAGTCTGTCTCGTTACAATATAAAATGAATGATTTTGAAAACATGGATTTTATACAAATAAAAATGCTAAATTTCAGGCAGCTGCTGTAGCAGAAAACAATTAAATAAAGAATCACATTACCAAAAAATAGTTTTCCTGAAATGGTCAAGAAAGCGATTGTCCGAAATCCGTTTTGAACATAGGAAATTAATGAGTGCGACAAGGTAGACATAAACAAAGTAGCATGACAAAGATAGAAAGTAATCGTGGCTAAGTAAATTTTTAAACTAAAATTAAGTCAATGAAAGAAACGAACACTTCTGTCAAATATTTTATCTGTCGTTATTAAGAGTATAAAGTGAGGTTTAAATATACCATTGTTTACTATTCACATAATTATTTTAATTTTTTAAACCTCACTTTATACAGAAGTGTTTGTTTCATTGACTTAATTTTAGTTTAAAAATTTACCTAGCCATGATTACATTCTATCTTTGTCCTGCTACTAATTTTGTTTATGTCCTCCTTGTCGCACTCATTAATTTCCTATATTCAAAACGGATTTCGGACAATCCAGATATATATAGTCTGTTCAGTAAACATAAGAACACAAAGTGGCCTTTGATTTCCAAAATTTCAAGAGTGTAATTCCAAAATTCATCTTTTTCTAGGAATGTAATTCCAAAAAGTTACTAAAACAAATAGGTTAAGGGTGTGACATTTACTTACCATATGTCATAAATGCTGTAAATAACTACTATTGTATACTATTAGAAGTCTTTCAGTTTGTAAAGTACACAGCGTCATAGATGCGCAGAACGCTAGAAACGTCCGGACGAGTCCATTACGTTCAACAAGGTGTTTTCCGCTGTTGTATTCAGTTCATTGCCGTTCGCCGTGTCATTTTGTTTTCTCGTGTATTTATCAAAGTTTAACTCTACGTTTTACTTCTTTTCGCTTCTTAAAATAGTACTTTTCAGAACTAAACAGCTAGGATTGGGATTATTTTCATATAAGTAAAATTTTTCGTTTACAGTATGAATTTGTATGGAAGTGAAGTGTTTACTGTACTGAATAAATAACCATTATACATTATAGACCTTACTTGAAAATGAATGAACCTGTTATTAATTCATGTAGTTTAAATTTAAACTTCAGTTGTTCTATAGCAGCTACATCGCGCATTCGGTTACTTATTTCAAATTTTTGTAAAAATATTGTTTTAAATTAAAAATATCGAAAAAAAATTGGAAAATGATTCCTATTTTATTACACATTTTAAATTAGTCGATATATAATGTTTAATAGTAATCTTGATTGTACAGCTCTTGACGGAACATTCTATTAATAAATAATAAAATTAAAGGATTTCATTCGTTCGTCCATTCATATTCTTAATTCTTAGCCTCTCTTACCTTCCGGTGCCGAGGACCATTTATTTTTTATCCCTTTTTATTTACTATGAATTTGTATATTTATTTTAAGACGGTTTACTAAGCTTGAACACGGAGGTGGTTGCCCTTATTAAAGGGATTCAATGCCGAGTTCCTTCCCCGTACCGATAACCCGTCGGCAAGCGGCACTCCGGCAGCCGTGAGCAAGAGCCGACCATCGAACACTCGGACAATCTTGTTAAGTACCGACTACCGACTAATCGCAGTTCAAACGAGAGAATCGGTTGAACGACCATCGGAGTTCAGACGTTCCGAGCATCCGATTATTCTGAGAAATCCAAGAGATTTTTTCATTCGAGATATTTTCAGTAGCAATCGGAATATCTCGGAAAGCTGAAACAATTGAATAATTTAATTCTTTTCATTCAAATTTGCCCATCACTATAATCTTTGTCTTGCGTTGGTCATACAAATGGAAGGCTGTTCTCGTTGAGGCGCTCAGAATTTTCTAGAATTCTGTATTCATATTGTCACAAATTAGGTTTAATTAATATAATTCAATTTTCTGAATAATTTATAGTTGAATATATTTTTTCAAAAACCAATGTTATTTCGTGGAATTTGGACAACCACATGGTTTATAATTAATCGTTGAAAGGCAGCCGATTTTGTTGATACGTAAGTCTTATTTTAATTAACTCAGTTCTTACCCTTTGGATTTCAATTTAGCCTTTTTTTGGTATAGTAACTATTCCTCTTCCGCTACACTCCCAATAGCAGTCAAAATCGGAAGGCCGTTAGTTAGCTACGTAAAAACTTGAGGTGGAGTACCATTCTACCACAGGAATTCATTGTTTAGTCTGCTACTATCTAAGCTGTATCTGCAAGTCAATAGTTCAAGTCCGCAGAAGAATTGACCAATAAGACACATTACGCTACCGAGGCAAAAATCCTGGTATAATCTGGATTTTACGACAATACTGGAACTTACAACAGGTTGCTTTGCATTGGGAAGCAGCGGCATTAAGCCCCCCGTCATCCGCAGCTAGCTTGCCGAGAGGGTAAGATTTAAGTAGTAAAGTCCGGTCCTGTCTTAGTAAAAATGTCAATGATTGCCATAGCGCCACCGTGAAAATTCAACCTGTAGTTGTATAAATCTGCTCCGTTTACGGTCGAAGCAGCGGGCTCTAGTGCAAAGGGTATCTATGTGAAAGCTTAATTTTTTTTCAACTAAAGACCTAATTGCTTTAGCTGTGTGAATTCAACTTTTTCTTACACTTCCTTAATGATTGTCCAAACAATGGCTAACCACAACGTTAGGGCACCTGAATGGTGCGTTTCTTTATTACTCAAGTGAGATGTCTTACACTTAAAGAAACAAAAATGTAGTTTACGAAATAATATTTATTATACCTTTATATGACTGGGGCTGCATAAATGCAAGTGGTCGCAGCAGGCGACACTAACTAATTTATAAATTGAATTTCCATTAGTTTATAATCAAACACATAAATATAACAAATAAACAACACAGCAAAAATATAACAGAGACGGGATCTCTGTAAATAGTGAGAAAGAGCTCAACCTCAGCTATATCTGAACCCAGAATAAATCTTACTATTGTAACGGCCTGGCAATCAGGCAGCTGCAGACTTATGAGTTACCGCGGCTGAGACGGTCTTGGAGCCAACTGCAGACGAATGAGTCATTGTTCCAGGTGATGCGAGAGCAGCCCCGATGCGGTGCGTCATGCATTTGCTGGAAAAGCGAGTAAAGCCTCGATTGTTCTAGAATGACTCATTCGTGATATATAAATACGTGTCAGCAGGAATAGACAGTTCAGTTCTCATCAGACTCGGAAGCGATATAAACGAACCAGGTGTATATAACCCTAGTGAAATAAATAACAAATAAATATAACCATATAAATCCTTAATGTTTAAGTCGTGAAAAAATAGCCACATAAATTAGTTGATGTTTAATCCAGCGCATATAAATAAATAGTGTATCATTGTTAGAAATAGTTCGTAGTTTAAGTAATTTGTGTTCTGCCTTGATAATTCTTGTATTTGTAAATAGTCGTAATTAATCGTGTAAATAAATGTTTAATACAAGAAGCGTCGTAGAATTTTTAAATAGCCCGAATGGTAAAAACGTAACACTATATATGACACCGTAGGGCAAAAACAGAATGGGACAAGAAAGTGGTAGAATGGAATCAAGAAAAAGAAAGTTGGAAGGCAAAATAACGGTGCTAGAAAAACCGATAGTCACAAGAGGAAAAAAAAAGAGGAAAAACCTAATAATTACAGGGCTTCAAGTAATAGACGCATGAAATAAGAATAAAATGTAGACAACATAATCAAAAATGAACTAGGTGTAGCTGTAACTGTAACGGATGGTTTCATAATAGGGAAAAAATCAACAGAAACAAATCATAGTTGCAAAAATATAGGGTTTTCCAGTAACGACGTCAGAACTTTAAAAATTGATTGTAGTCATCTTGGATTGGTTGAGCCTTCAATTTTTTGATAGTTGTGTTTAGTCAACTTTGACAAATCATCGTGGAACGCTATACGACTTCAACAACATATACTTTTTGACGAATTCATTTAACCAAAATAGGTCTCATCGCTAAATATGACTTTTTTTGCCAAATTCGGGATCGATTTCTAACTGTTCCAGAGTCCAATCAGCAAACTGTCAACTCTGCAAATGGTCATTTAGCTTCAGTTATTAGATGAATTAAATCTTGAAAGGATAAGACCTAAGTCTTTACGCAAAATTCGGCAAGTTGTGGTCTGACAAACCATAAACTTCATGTAGAGCGCTGAATGTTGCTCGAACAGAAAGAGAAATTTTGGTAATAAATACGAACTGTTTCTATACAGTGTTAAAAGATTTAACGTTCCCTGATGATTTGTCAAAGTTGACTGAACACAACTATCAAAAAATGGAACGCTCAACCAATCTAAGATGACTACAATTAGTTTTTAGACGCCGCTATTGGAAAACCCTATATTATCATGGGGACAAAAAAAGGAGATAATGGAAAATAAATAGAAACTCAAAGGTAGGAATATCTATATTGAAAATGACCTAACAAACAAAGAACTGCTAATTCAAAAAAAGATTTGAGTAATTGCAAAAGAAGGAAGAACTGCTGGCAGCAAAATAAAAATAGGCTATGAAAAGCTAACAATTAATAGTCACCAGTACCCACCCAATACTGGCCCAAAAAACCAGCACATTTACAAAGAACCCAGACACCGACGACGACACAAGCGATGGAAAAGGAAAATGAGAAGGCAGCTAAAAATAAACTAATAAAAAAGAAGAAAAATAAAGCAAAAACACAATAATACGATCATGGAACATAAAAACACTATTAACCCCTGGAAAAATGGAAGAAGTAGCAAACGAATTAACGTACTATAAAGTAGACATTACTGCACTAAAAGAAACGAGATGGAAAAAACAGGGTGAAATTAACAAAAAAGAATACACGATGTTATAATCGGGGGAAAGTAAATAGGGGAAAAATGGCCTAGGTTTTATTGTGAATGGAAGATTAAGTGAAAACATTTTGCATTTTAATAAATGGAAGATTATCCTATTTGCAAATAAAAACAAAACCAACAAACCTGTTCATTTATTGCACTTAGAACAATATTCATCATTTAGTTGCTTCAAATTGATATATACATCAATAACGTACTCACTGGCTCGAATGCCCTCGAATCGGCTCTTGAATTACAATTATTGGCATTCCGCAAAAGAGCGGATTTGATTGAAAATGGGATAGTAATCATCTCGCATTACTTGCCTACTTGCCCTATGACTATTGTTAACACGATCAATGCCTACAACGCAAGATATGCGTTGACTGAATAGTCATGCTGAGTGCCGTCGACGTCACTTGTGCGGTCTGCACATGTTCTAATGTAAATGAATATTTTTAAATCAGTTTTGCAGTTGGACCTTGGCAGTCTTAGAGGTGTGTTGTATGAGTGTTAGCCTGTGTTTGTGCGTTAGCGGTTCTGGAATTATACGACTGGTGGATAATGAACAGCCTTGACCTTCGGGCTTGAATCTGCAGCGTTCTACACTATTCGACTATAGGCATGTGGCAAGTGAAATCTGTTAGGCAGCCAACGTGTTAAAACCCCCTTTCTTTCGATTCTGATTCCAATGTCGCGGTTAGAATTCTCGGGTTGCAATGGTCTCCCAAATCAGATCATTTCTCATTCAGACTAAATACTAGTTTAACAGAGAGTTGTGCAAAGCGTGTAATACCATGAGATAAAAAAAAATGATTCTGAGCAGGCCTTGATATGTGTTATACGTTTGGCAGTACTGAAGTGTATTGTCAGTCTATGTCAAATTCGAGATTAAAAGGTTAGGTTTTGTTTGTTGTTTGACATAGACCGACGTAAAACTTACCCTGCAAATCTCGAATTTGACATAGACTGACAATACACTTCAGTACTGCCAAACGTATAACACATATCAAGGCCTGCTCAGAATCTTTTTTTTTATCTCATGGTACTTTCGGAACAAAGGACGTTTTACCTGTCTTGGACTCCTTTCACCTCGCACCTTTTTATTTGAAACAATAAGGAAGCCAACTTGCGATCGATTACTAATAATAATCAATGGTAGTATAATCGCAGATCAACCCCCTTATCATTTATACACCACGGTAGCTCTGAAATGTTTGTACTCACCGCAATGACCTAGCTAACTCAATCTCGGTGGCCTTGGGTCGCAGATTCTTATCATCAGCTGTACTGCTGCAAGCTCTTTTAATAAAAAACAGGGCGCCAGAAATCACAGATTTCGAGAAATAAATAAAATCATAGCAAACAATTAAGTTTATTTAATTAACAATTAGTAGTTGCCTTGCAACATCGGTATTAAGTCCTTAAATTGATTGTCACAGTATTAAAATGTCTAAATACACCCACATAACCAAAAGTATGTAAAAGATAACCAAAAGTTAACCTCTCAATAAACATGAAGTTAACATTAGTTAGCCAAAAGTTGTACTGTGGGTTAACTATGTCACAAATTATGTAACTATAGAGCAACTATAAGGCGTCCTCGAGGTCGTTTAAAAGTTCACCATAAAAAGTAATTCAAAAGATAACTTGAAAATATATCTTTCGGGTAACCTCGTTAACCTACCCAAAAGTTAACTTTGAAAGTTGCCTTTTGGTCACCTTCTCACTAACCCAAAAGTTAACTTTAAAAGATGTCTTTTGGTCAGCGTTTCAAATAACCCAAAAGTCAACTATTAAAAGATTTCTTTTACTTGCCTTCTCAACTAACCCAAAAGTTAACTTTAAAAGATGTCTTTTAGTCACCTCCTCAAGTAACCCAAAAGTTAACTTATAAAGGATTGCTTTTAGCTACCTTCTGAACTAACCCAAAAGTTAACTTTAAAAGGTGTCTTTTAGTCACCTCCTCAAGTAACTCAAAAGCTAATTTTTAAAAGATTTCTTTTAGTTACCTCCTCAAGTAACCCAAAAGTTAACTTTTAGAAGCTTTCTTTTAGTTACCTTCTCAACTAACCCAAAAGTTAACTTTAAAAGATGTCTTTTAGCCACCTCCTCAAGTGACCCAAAACTTAACTTTTAAAGGATTTCTTTTAGTTACTTTCTCAACTAACCCAAAAGTTAACTTTAAAATATGCCTTTTAAACACCTCCTCAAGTAACCCAAGCTAACTTTTACAGATTTCTTTTAGTTATACCTTCTCAACTAACCCAAAAGTTAACTTTAAAATAAGTCAAGCTATCCATTTATATTGTCAAAAAGATTAAAATGGGGCAAGCCTAAGTGATCTCCAAAGAATTCCTTCAAATGTGTAATTAAGATTAACCAAAAGCTACTTTTTTTATTAAAAAAAAACAACAGTAAATAAAAAGGTTATAAACAATTGCTTTTAATAAATAAATATTTTACAGTCGGTACTATACTACATCGAAAGCCACTAGGCCTTTAGTGCTACGTAATAATAATAATAATAATAAAAAACTATACTATACATTCTTATTTACAATGATTTCTTAAGCCTTTCGGCAGATTTCCGAACCCACACTTTTGTGGCTGATAAAATCTCTAGTTCCGTGGCGGCTGGTACTATCTTCCGCACTGCAACTGAAAGAAAACAGCCGTTAAAAATTATCTGTTGACATATAGGTATTAGGTAGTTTATATTTAGGGTAAGTGAGCATTATTTAATTTTTAATACACTAAATTATTTGAAACCTTCTGGTATTTTAATTCGAATGGATGGAACTTGAAAACCTAGCTCATGATATGAAAATTAAGAGAGCTCTCAAATGAAATAAATCAATGTCATCCCAGGATTGAATTGGCAAAAGAAAAGGACAGAATTTATATCAAACAGTTGTACGCCAATTTAAGAAAATTGGGGCGGCACAGGTCCCCCCAACAAGACTTTCCCATACATACTGTAAATAATCTCTGCTTTTACAACAGTATATTTATTTAACAGTGTTCCGTCTTCCTGTAATTAAACGCTTCACGTTAAAGACGAAATTTTAAAAAAATCGTAGCGGTCTTAACTTTGAAGCTAGAGATTTGGCAACCGCTTTGTTGAGGCCTCTCTATAACATCGCAGTTTTCAAATTACAGATTATTTTATTAAAAAAATGCTTTCAAAAAAACACGTCTACCTTCCGTTTCCGGTTCCAGATATTTCTCAAAAGCTTATTGTCTCAACTTGGTTTTTAATAAACCCCTAAATTTAAAATTTCAATCAAAACCGGGACGACCGTTTCGGAGATATCAGGGTATCACATCGAGGCACATAATAGATAAATACACCTACACACCCACCCATAGACAGACATTTTGTAAAAACAATTGTTTGGGTTCCTAGAGGCCTAAAACGGATATTTCCGTTAAAATCTCGACAGCGAAAATTTTCACGAAATCAATACTTCCCCTACCCATGGTATGGGAAAGTAATAAGATAATATGATATACTCTGTGTAAATGAAATTGAAACTAGTAAAACATTATGGGTCTTCCAAGAACCAAGAAATTTGAACAATATGAAAAATACATGAAAAATTATTTTTATGCCCCCGGG
The DNA here is from genome assembly GCA_940337035.1 of Agriotes lineatus. Classification (NCBI taxonomy): domain Eukaryota; kingdom Metazoa; phylum Arthropoda; class Insecta; order Coleoptera; family Elateridae; genus Agriotes; species Agriotes lineatus. The sequence continues at coordinate 60,117,428 of OW679194.1, read as the reverse complement.
ATACTTGGAATAGGACGGCTAATAATAATTTAATCTGTATTATTCTTAGTAGGTAGTTATTATTAGTCATAGCTTTGTTTAATCAAAAAGAAACTAGATTTCATCTATAATATTAAACAGAAATCAAAACGATATTTTTGAATGCACACCCTATTGTTCGGAATCCCTGGAATGTTATTATCCACATTAATAAAAATATGTAACATACCAATGACGACTCTGTTTATATTTAAGCCCTGCAGCTTGACTTTGTGATGGGCACCGATCCAGCTCAACCCATTGCTAACATTGTCGGTTACCATCATCGACCAGACCCTTCTCGTAGCATTCCCGACGTTTGTACCACCAGTGGTCGATAGGTGCTTCATCTAAAAAGTAAAAAAAAAGAATAATACATTGGCAGTTCCCACTCATATCCAAATATTCAATTAAAATTATTGCGATCAAGGAAACTATATTTACCAAAGCAGTGGCTTGCTGGGGGATTTTGGAAAATTCCTCCAACATTAAAAACTCGTCCAACGAATTCACTGGAAGATTGGGAATTTTTACAGCCACCTCAACATGATCGATGATCCGTTGATCGAGCAGAATCTCTTTCATTTCAGCGATGTCAGTTTTTATATTTGCTACTTCTTCTGCCAATTTTTCTAAAATTGTCGTCAGACGTCCACTGCGACATTCTGTAACAAGATAAATAAAAATAGGTATCATGTAAAGTAAACCAGCTGTTTTTCAAAATACTAATCGTATGGTATTCTAAATTAACCTTTAAAAAATGGTAACTATACTTAATTTGCATCTAAAATAAGAGTTCAGCACTGTTCACAGCTTTCTAGAAGTGCTTATGGATTTTTAGTTTTTAGTTTGTCAAATTTTAAATAGTGGATCTTGTTATAGAAGAAATCATATATTAAAAATAATGGGTACACATACCACATTCTTCTTTTGATCTTGTTATGGATGCCCGATCTTCATCAACTGAGATCTTGGAGGTGGATGCAATTAATGGTGTTAATGTTGCATTCAGTTCATCTGAAATATACATATAAATTTGAAGTAAAAGCAAAAAATGGTCAAAAAAATATCTACCATTTGCTATAATGACCTCCATATCTTGATCCAGTATGAAAGTGGAAACCTCTGGCATAGCAAGTGGTTCCCAATTGCGCTTACCTGGGTTATCGTCGCCATCATCCTCATCAGTGCTTAAATCGGAGGTGCCTTCTGCTTTTTCTGCCTTTTGCTCCGCTACTTCCAGCGAATCTTTAAATTAAATAACGTTAGTTAGCATACATTTAAGATTGAAAAAATATAATCATTTACCATAATACTTAATATTTCCTCGATGATCCCGGAAAATCTTAGCAGGAAATTTGTTCCAGGTCGTTTTGGGTACAGCACACTGTTTAATAAGTGGCCTTACAATTGTTGTATTTGGCCAGGAACACTCTTTATCTCCGGATATCCATCCCTCCGGTACAGCTGATACAGTGTTTTCAATTGTAAAATGTACAATTACAAATCGAGCCATCTGTACAAAATCAAAATATCAAGGCGTGTATAAACAATAATCAATGAAAAACATATGTAGTGGATGTTGATTTTTCTTTATACAGTTATTATGTATGTCAACATTGTCAACCGAAAGATGTTTGATTTTTTAGAAAATTTAATTTAGGTATTTTTTTCTGCTCTACACAACCATGCAATTATAAAATACATATTCACTGAAAAATAAGACCGCATCGAATTGAAGAATAGAATATGTCTTTTTAATAGAACACCCTGTATATTTTTACATATTTGGAGTCAGGATATAATTTTCAATTTTTGTGCAATGACCCGCATAAAAGTGTTGCGCTGCTCTCTAACATATACAAATGTTTTTGATCATTTGCTATCCATACAATCAATTCAGCTCTTTGAAAATTCGAAAAATATTTTTTAAGTCCAAAATTTCAAGTGGAACAATAATAGGTCAAATGCATGGTTGCATAGAGCAGAAAATATTCTTACGCATTGAGTACTTACGGTATTATTTAAAAAAAAAATCAAATATTTCACTCCTCAAAGACATAATATGTATATATAATTTTAATTTAATGAGTGAGTTTTGGATTAACATTTAATAAAACGCTTATTATTTCTGACTTTTGTAAACAATTATTTTATTTTCTAAAAGCATTAGAGTCAATCAGTATAAATTTATAATTACTTACAACACCTAAGTAATTGTAAATTTATACTGATTGCTTCTAATGTTTTTTTAAAATAAAATAATTGTTTACAGAAGACCTGAATAAGGCTGAAAATAAAATGCCGAAACGTTGTCAGAAATAATAAGCGTTTTATTAAATGTTGACCCAAAACCCACTTATTAAAGTAAATTTAATTTAATAAGCGTCAAATTAAAACTACCTATTAAATTCGATTTATATGCAATGATAAATCTGCATCCTATAATATCAAAGCAAAAAGAAAAATATATATATATATTTATATATATACTTACAACAAAAGCGATTCCTCTAAATGTAATCTTTGTAGGATAAGAGCATAATCAAGGAACAGTGTAGTAGAAGAAATATGGAAGGAATAATATGACTATAATTATAAGTGATGTAAAAATAATGCATTTAATGTATTAAAGAAAGCGCGACATATTTATTGTCACATATGTTAACAGTAAACACTTTCCCGATTATATCATTTGTGGACCACATATCATACGTCTCGGATAAATTTTTTAATGCAACAATTCCTAACAAATGCGACTTAAGCGGTTGTGTATAAAAATCATCCACTTTCATGAATTTATTACCCACAATAACAGGAGAATTGTTTGAATAGCCAATGTATTTTGCAAAAACATAGGATCCATCACGAATTCGAACACATTTATTAGATATGGAATTGGCAATAATAACGTATCCTTTCATAATCAACATTTTATGAGGGTTACTGAAATTTCAAATATCATGTCTTATAATAACTGGGTGTTTCAATGTAGGTGGACTGTGTTTGCTATTATTATTATTTGTTGAAATTGAACTGTAATTTAATTCATGAACCCTATTTGATATCTGTTGCAACGGTTTGTCGGTTTTCTTAACAAGTTTCTTTACAGCTTGCATATAATTTTCAAATAAAAATGCGCTAAATGAATCAATTTCGCCAAACGTGTTTACATCCTCTACTAAATGTATTAAGTTATGAACATTGTAAGAAACTTGTTCTTTTCCGTATAACAAACCAAACTGTTCTACAAAATAAATTAGCAAAACTTTCGCAAATTCCCTATACTTAATCAGACTGTTTGAAGCTAAAATTCTTATGGCACTATGTAAACAAATAAAATGGTTGTATAGATTATCTGGTAAAATGCCTTTCAAAACAATGGGCCCTGTATATAACAAAAATTGGCGAAATTCAGTAGCTTTCCATCGGTCCACCTCATTTAATGATCTAGGTTTCCTACAAAATTCTTTAGGGACAAATCTTTTAATATTTTCCAATTTCTCAGAAACAATTTGTACTTTTCTGGAGTGCCAACGAAATCTTAGACTACCCTTCAACCACAATTTTAACAATTTCTTCGTTACACCTAAACATATAAGGTGCATATAATCAAGTGGGAAATTTGTAACCATTCCTATACCCAATTCCATCAAAATTGAAGTACCTTTATGATGTTCCTCTTGTATTTTATTTGCAAAATCTTCATCTGTTCGTAATTTTGCCTTAGTATTCAGGTAAGTAATTCTATTAAGAAGATATTTACCCTCCTGGCAGTATTTACCACAGCCAAAGTGAGCATTGTGTCCCTTTGTTAAAGTTATAAATGCTTTAGCAGGGGCATCACATATAAAAGCTCTGATTTTTACAGTACATAATATGCCCTTTACTATTATTCCATTATTTACAATGACTTTTGTTTCCTCTACAAATTCTTTTAAATATTCGTTAGCAGACTTAGGTTTGCTACAACCATGGTAAATGCCAGCTATGAAATGCGAATTATCTATTTCGTGCAAATGTATTATAATAGGCCATAATTGTGCGTTTGTACTTTTGGTTAAGGGCAGCCCATCAACATTTACATTTAATGAAATTGCGCTAGGTACATTAGTAAGTCCGCTTAAAATTCGCTTGATATTTTGATTTACGCCAAAGTGAACATAATTTCCGGGGTCTAATTTCTTAATATACACCACTCTTGGCGTGATTAAAAGTGTCCTAGCATCTTGTGGCAGTAATAGCGAAAAGCAATGGTGTCTATTTAAAATTTTAAGCAAGCTAGACAGTGCGTTTTGATTTATATTGAAATCAAGAGCCCACTGTCTAATGCTATGTTTTGCGTCTGAAGTAAAATCTATACTACTACTGTCACTTTGCATCTGAGTAGGTAACTTTAAATTTGGTGTATTAATTTCAATGTTATCCGTATTTTCAGCTACTTTTACTGTAGGAGATGGATCTGTGGAAAGGAATTGTTGGGATTGTTGCGTAACGTCAGCGGGTTGCGCTGGAGCAGCGCTCTCTCTGTTACTCAGGATCTTAGATTTTGTCTGCCGAATAAGTCGGTACCTATGTCCTCGAGAATATTTACGATACATCTGCAATTCGGATGCAAAACCATAAAACTTAAAACCTTAACCAATAAAAAACTCAAATAATCAAGTATTTTATCTTTAATTCCGAAATACTTAAATTCGCCTTCTGGTTAAATTTAAAGTTTGAATATGTTAATTTAATACCGGTAGTAATGTTTTTAGGGCTGAGTGAGTAATTTTAAGTTTCAGAGCCCATTGTTTTAAAAATGCTTCTATATTCAACTCGTTAACAACAGATTCCTTGTTTTGATTAGTATCTGGGGATATTTCCCTACAGTTATATATTCAGGAATAACAGCTTTTTGAGAAACTCGACTAGTATGAACAAAAATATTTAAGTCACTTGAACAATCTTTAGAACTAACGGAATCTGATAATAAAAAAGAATCATTAGGTTTAGGAAGATTCAATTCGTTGTTTTGTGCTTGGTGATTCCTTAAATGTCCGTTAATTAAAGTTTTGTATACTGTATCCACTTTTCTATGCTTCCGCACACGACCAGCCATTTTATTCTCTAAATGGTTAGATAAATTACATTTTAATAAAAAGGAAGTTAAACTTACCTTGCCTTGGTGACGTCGATAGGTTCTTCAAAAAATCACCACGATTACAATACTAACACACCAGCGCACTTTGCTTTTTAGCACTAATAACAGTAGATTGTTATTTAAAATTCGGTCTGATCGGTTGTATTACTAAACAACGACTGCTGCAAAGTTTGAATTTTTGTCAGCTTCTTAAACGCAGGGGTTCCTTAGAAACGACACTTATGCCTTTAGCCGGATGCATTAATCACAATAACTGACAGCAGCCCTCAAAAAGGAGCAGGCCAGTAGACGTTTTGTAAAATCTTTAGAAAATTAATGGGTTAGACAAATGTATACTATATCAGTGGGATACAATATTTCCCGCGTTTTTTTTTGAGTACTGGTTTTTTTAGAGTACTCGTCAAAATTAGTTAAGCTGACATGCACGACAATAGAAACTTTCTAAAACTCTACAAAATTAATGGGGTAGACAAATGGGCTGTATTTGCTGTATGCAATATTTCAAGGGTCTTTTATAGTAAAGTGACGTCAATTTCAAATGCGTTACTGGCGATAGTAATTATTTATCTCTTTGCTAGAAACAAACAGTTTATTTAGATTATTGATGTGCAATAATATCTAACAATACTTATATTTATTATATCTTACCAAATCACAAAATTTGAAATTTCTAATTACTTTATTTATTTATTTTGTTACACTAATGCACATATACCATCTACCTGAAAATGTATAACAAACTAAAAGAAATTGCATTAATCTCATTCATAAAAATGCTTCAACCCATTTGCGTGCAATGTGTATTTGCCTTTTCTCTTTTGAATGAAACTGGTGAAATTTTACCTACTAAAAAGAAGAAGTATAAAATATTTATGGATTTTTAAGCTTCAAAATATTCGTTAACCAGAAATTCCAAGTTTGTAGTGAAAATTAACATTAAATGAAAATATAATATATCTTTTACTAAACAAAACGGTGGTAATGGCAATACTATCAGGATTTAGAAATTAGACAAAATATAATAATTTGTTGATACAACAGTGTAAATTTTACAGCTAGATAACATAAATGCGAAGACGAAATGTGATTTTTTTTATTAAACTGACATGATTTGTTCCTGGAGAGAAAGTTTTAGTAATGTAAACCAAATGTTCCAAAACTAATTGGTTTTTATTTTATAGTTACTTTAGCAACCACTGCTGAGCTCGTCATACCATGTAAATTGGTTGTTTTTAAGTGCCGAATTTTGACGGATGGTTCTTACACGAAAATATCAAAATAATACCATACTCAACTAAATTTATTAGACAATTAATATTATTTTGTTTGTCGTTCAAGTGCATATACTTGCTGTTGTTTTTTGTTTTCACTTTTAAGGCGCAACGATATAAGTTTTATAAATTCCAACAAAAGAAATAAAGCATATCAAATTTTAAATCAATGGAATCTGAAAAAAATAAGTGTACCTACTTAAATTATTTTACTATCAACTACCAGTATAAACTGCTATTTAAAAAAAAGAAGTTTTGTTTCGAACATTAAGACGGTCATGAAATATTTTCATTACTAATTTCTACCTAAAAAGATTAAAAAAAATTCAATATTTACTTTGGTTTTAGCTTAACTAGTTACGGAATTAAGTATCTAACATTAAACACTTCGTCGTATTCTGTTTTTTATAGTATTTCAACTATTTAAAATTCTGGCTAATCTGCTAGTTGAATAATGATGCTGTATCGGTTACAATGAAAAATATACCAATCTAACAGAGTATAACACGTATGTATATTTATTTTGTCATAACACACTTTAGCAGGTATTTTCTACGTTATTGATTTCATATTGTTGTCGTATTTCGTTTGTTAGTTAGATATTGAATTTACATCTGAGTTCTTGCTTTTAATAACTAAGTTGGCTTTATAATTATTAGTGAAGTATTCTTGGTTTAATCAATAACAATCTGCTAACGTATATGGTCGTATCACTCGTATCGTGGACATAACTCTTCGGTATTACTTCCATATATTTCTACTATCGCATTCTATTTATTGGTGAAATATTAGCTTTCACTCGGGATTTCTTCCTTTTAACAACTAACGTGGCTAAATATTCGTGAAACATTGGTCATACAATATTATTATACCATTTTAAATCAGTTGTTGGTTAAATATTGGATTTAACTCTGAATTTATTCCGTTTAGCGCCTACCTTGATTGTATATTGGCGAAACATTGGCTACCCAATATAATTCTGCTATCGTGTTTTAATTGTTGGTTACATATTGGATTTAACTCTGAATTCCTATAAGAGACAAAACACATTCGACCAATGTACTACCAACATGCTTCAGTATATATTATTATATACGCGATATTGGATAAACGATAAAATGTTGAGCCAAGAAACAAACATATATTAAATATTTGACCAATATTGGTTATATGTTTCGTGCTACTTGGGAACCCTCTGTTTTTATCAGCAACAAAACTTTCAAAATTGTGTAATTATGCAAAAAAACATATCTAACTTCCGGTTTCAGATATTTTTCAAAAGCTTATTCTCGATGCATAATTGTTCATTTAAAATTGACAGACATTTTTTAAAAACCACATTCCTAGACGTCCAAAACAGATATTTCCCTTAAAATCTGGAATTCCAAAATTTTCGCGAAATCAATACTTTCCTGGGAAAATAAAAATTATTAATTTTGTCTCTATTTTCTTAAAATACAAAGTAACGAACGATAATTTTCGTTAGGTAACGTTACACGAAATTTGTATCAATACTGTTCACGAAAACAAGGTTTATTATTTTAGCAAAAATTTACAATACTGCACCCTTTGGATAAAAGGTTATTAACCCCCATAAAATCTTCAAAAATATGTCAATTTGTGGGGGAAAATGTAACTGGTAAGCAAACATGCCGTTACCTTGAAGAAATAATAAGTTTTCCCATTTGTCACAGAATAACGACTTTTTAAAGTGTGAGAATAAGCTAAATAAAAAGTAGATCTTATATTGTTCCTTATTAAATAAAAAAAACACATAAGCTAGAAACCAATCTCATGAACAAGCGCCCGAAGAAGAAAATATTCTTATGAAGCCTTTGGAGAACTTTCACCGAAAGGTTTATTGAGTTTACATTTACAAGAGTTTTCCGTATGAAGTAATTTTCCCAAAACCTTTTCTGTCTAGAACGTTTCGGCAAGAGTCTAAAAAATTTCTTACAACTTGCATTACGTAAATTAAGTAGAGGTAAACTGTTTGATGTTTAAAATAGAAGGCTGAACCATTATTAATTGATTTTTCTGAAAATATCTCTTCCAAGCAAAATAGGTAAGTGATAAAAAAATCTGTTTCAAAAATTTGTTTTTTTTAAATCAGAATAAAATGGGTATTGGGCAATGATTTGATTCTACTAAGTTAACAATATGTAAAACTAATTTTTAAGGGGCAAATAACTTTAGAGAAAAAAAATGTAAACAAAACCTAAAATGGAAAATTTATAAATTTAATTATTATTTATGGAATTCTCACAAAAATGCAATTTTTAAGAATTGGTTTAATAATTGATTGCCTTTAATTAAATTTTTTAAATATAGTGTATAACAATTTATTTTAATAAATATATAAAATTAAATAATAAATAGGTACTACAAAGAAACGTTGGTAGAATATTTACTGGAAATATGGCTGCAATATTGTATGCAAATAATATATTGTTCAATGTTGGTACGTGACTGTGAAACAATATTGATAAAAGTGATTATGCCAATAATGCGTCAATAATGGCTCAGTAATTTAAAAATAAATATTATACAACAATATTGGTGGAATATTTACAAGAAATATGTCTGCAATATTGTATTCAAATGAATGTTCAATATTGGTGCGTCAGTGTGAAACATAATAATATTTATAAAACTGATTATGCTAATAATGCTCCAATAATGGCTCAATACTTTAAAAATAAATATTATAAAACAATGTTTAATGGAATATTTACAGGAAATATGTCTGCAATATTGTATTCAAATAATTGTTCAATATTAGTACATGAGAGTAAAACAATATTGATAAAAGTGATTATGCCAGTAATGGTTCAATAATTTAGAAATAAATATTATAAAACAATGCTGGAGGAATATTTTCAGGAAATATGTTTACAATATCGTATTCAAATAATTGTTCGATATTGGTGCATCAGTGTGAAACAATATTAATAAAAGTGATTACGCCAATAATAGTTCAATAATTTAGAAATAAATATTATAAAACAATGCTGGAGGAATATTTTCAGGAAATATGTTTACAATATCGTATTCAAATAATTGTTCGATATTGGTGCATCAGTGTGAAACAATATTAATAAAAGTGATTACGCCAATAATAGTTCAATAATTTAAAAATACATATTATATAACAATGTTGGTGGAATATTTGCAGAAAATATATATGAATTATTGTATTTAAATAATTATTGAATATTATATGGTACATCACTGTGAAACAGTATTGATGAAATGTTTATGGCAATGATGCGCAAATAAAGGCTCAGTAACTTAAAAATAAATATTATAAAGCAATGCCGGTGGAATACTTACAGGTAATGTGTCCCCAATATTGTATTTAAATAATTGTTCAATATTGGTACATCAGCGTTAAACAATATTGATAAAATAGAGTATCCCAATAATGGCTCAATAATTCAAAAACAAATATTGTAAAAAAATATTGCCCCAATATTTCCAGTAAATATGCATACTATATTGTATTTAAATAATCGTCCAATATTGGTTTCTTATAGTGAAACACAACATTGTTTTTAAATATTGAGCCAATATTATTCAAATATTGTAAAACCATATTCCTAAAAACCAGTGTTGGCTAAATCTTGCAAATATTGCCCCAATTCTGCAATGTACAGTCAATATATTGCACCATTAATTTCCCAATATTTTGTGCTACTTAGGTGTTTGGTTACAATAAAATTAACTCTTTAGTATAACATTTTAGGCGACTTTAAAAGACGTTTATTGAACATCTGTTCAAAACTTAACCATCGTGGATAGCAAAAGACACCTAGCCATATCCTACACTTGAGTGCTAGTTAAAAGTCAACCTCTTTGGTTACAATAAAATTAACTCTTTAGTATAACACTTTGGGCAACTGTTAAAGACGTTTATTGAACATCTGTTCAAAAGTTAATCATCGTGGATAACAAAAAGACACGTAGCCATATCCTATACTTGAATGCTAGTCAAAAGTCAATCTGTTTGGTTACAATAAAATTAACTATTTAGTATAACATTTTGGGTAACTTTTAAAGACGTTTATTGAATATCTGGTCAAAACGTAACCATCGTGGATAACAAAAAGACACGTAGCCATATCCTATACTTGAATGCTAGTCAAAAGTCAACTTGTTTGGTTACAATAAAATTAACTATTTAGTATAACATTTTGAGCAACTTTTAAAGACGTTTATTGAATATCTGTCCAAAAGTTAACCATCGTGGATAACAAAAAGACACGTAGCCATATCCTATACTTGAATGCTAGTCAAAAGTCAACCTGTTTGGTTAAAATAAAATTAACTATTTAGTATAACATTTTGAGCAACTTTTAAAGACGTTTATTGAATATCTGTCCAAAAGTTAACCATCGTGGATAACAAAAAGACACGTAGCCATATCCTATACTTGAATGCTAGTCAAAAGTCAACCTGTTTGGTTACAATAAAATTAACTATTTAGTATAACATTTTGAGCAACTTTTAAAGACGTTTATTGAATATCTGTCCAAAAGTTAACCATCGTGGATAACAAAAAGACACGTAGCCATATCCTATACTTGAATGCTAGTCAAAAGTCAACCTGTTTGGTTACAATAAAATTAACTATTTAGTATAACATTTTGAGCAACTTTTAAAGACGTTTATTGAATATCTGTCCAAAAGTTAACCATCGTGGATAACAAAAAGACACGTAGCCATATCCTATACTTGAATGCTAGTCAAAAGTCAACCTGTTTGGTTACAATAAAATTAACTATTTAGTATAACATTTTGAGCAACTTTTAAAGACGTTTATTGAATATCTGTCCAAAAGTTAACCATCGTGGATAACAAAAAGACACGTAGCCATATCCTATACTTGAATGCTAGTCAAAAGTCAACCTGTTTGGTTACAATAAAATTAACTATTTAGTATAACATTTTGAGCAACTTTTAAAGACGTTTATTGAATATATGTCCAAAAGTTAACCATCGTGGATAACAAAAAGACACGTAGCCATATCCTATACTTGAATGCTAGCCAAAAGTCAACCTGTTTGGTTACAATAAAATTAACTCTTTTGTATAACACTTTGGGCAACTTTTAAAGACGTTTATTGAACATCTGTTCAAAATTTAACCATCGTGGATAACAAAAAGACACGTAGCCATATCCTGTACTTGAATGCTACTCAAAAGTCAACCTTTTTGGTTGCTATAGTATTAACTATTTGGAACAACCATTTCTCAAGTATAAGTTGAACGTCATGGATACTGTGCTCTTGGTAACTGTTACGGATGAATAAAAGACACTTATAAGATACCACGTGTAGGTTGACTTTGCAGGTTAACAAATGATCTCTTTCTGGACAAGTAAGGTTAACTTTGGTTATGTGGGCAGTATATTACTTATGCTGAAAATGCAGCACGCACAGCAAAAAATATATGAACCTCTTTTGGGCTCTTGAATTGAATGTGATTACAACTCAATGAAGGAGTAAGCTTACCACTGTCATATGTTTTAACCGTTATCTCGGTAATGATAGTAAAATGGCGTGAGGGCACTTTTTATAAAGATTCTTAATAAGTATTCAAATGAGCATTTTGTAATAAATTTAAATTTGTGAATCGTAAATCTGTGAACAATTAGTACATTGCAGTTTATAATAGATTAAATTTGTAAATCTTAGATTTGTGAACAATTAATATATTGCGTCTTAACGTAGATTAAATTTGTAAATTGTAAATTTGTTAGTGGCGGTGAAGCGTCGTTGGAATCGATTCAGCCAACAATTCATGGGCGGACGGGGTTATCAACAAACGTTGAAATAAGACTAACCTGGATTGTGACAAAAAAACGTCGCATGCAGGCGATGAATTGGTCCAGGATTATCTTAGCGTTCCATGCCAACGGCAGCACCGACCTCGTGGCCGAAATTGATAATGGTACGGACAGTCCTTGTTACGAACTGGCAAGCTCAAAATAACATTCCAGAAAGGAGTTGCGGGCCCAAGTAACTAATTACGGTGTCAATTATGACATCAAACGTGTCGTCGATCAGGAGACCCAAATAAGAAGTCGTTTAAAAACGGCGTTTAAGAGCTAATAAGAAAAGGGAAATTACTAAACTTGAATATCAAACAAAGTAGCGCAAACATACCTGATTTCAGTCATCGGCCCACAAACAAAATCAAATAATTGAGGTGCAATATAGCACACAAGATGCCTTCTTGGAACGAGTTGCTCCAACCAAAAGCGAAAGTTAAATGAAATCGCGGACGGAAAAAGACCGCTGCGGCTGGCGCATAATGATAACGAATTATTTTGGGAAAACCGAAATCAGAGAGCTCGCGCAAAGCAAGTTTGGTATCATTTGAAATTCAGCAATTCATAACTCGAGTGAACATATACAGGCTGGCCCGGAATAGATGAATAAATGACGAAACAAATAGCCGGAGCTAAAGATTTGTTTCATATTCAGCATATCTGGTGCATCTTGTACTGCGTGTTCGAACCCCCCCAATCAGAGTTACAATACCACTTGCCTCAGATACTTATACGTGGAAAGGATAAAGGTAAGTGACGCAATTTTATTTGTACTGTCGCATCGTAATTAATCGTTCACTAGTACTGTACATCTCAATCTATTAACACAGTTAAATATGCACGACCAAATTATTTACATAGAATATAGAACTTGCACTTTACACGATTCATATAGAATGCTGTACTAAGCTAACAAACATTAGCTGCCCAAGCTAATATAGCACTTGTCTTGTTTAGAATCTGCAGACACTGCTCTGCAGACTAAGACTAAGTAGCATTGTTGAACAGCTATGCAACATTACTATCACTTCCGCTGCCCCAACTATCATCCGTTACATATGTACAAACTAATTATTAATATGGACTAAGTGCAGAACTTGCACATTACTTAATTTATATTGAACTAATTCTCACCCTACCATGATTAATTGTATAATTCTAATAACTAAGAGAGTGGTAACTTAAAAAAATTATTTATTTATAATTTCTTTAACATACATTTATTACATCACATTTAAACCAGTTATGGTAGCACTATATTAAAACCTCTTTTTCTTAGTTCTTAATTTTTTGTTTTGTCGATTCTTCTTCTTTTCTGCTATTTTGCGAGTCTTCAAAATTTGTTCTGTAGTTCGAAGCTCTGATTTAACCTTCATATTTTTCATTTTTTCATTGTGCTTAGCCCAATGTGTAAATAATTTTCTATTTCCTAGGTCTATAAAATTAAATTAAATTTAAATAATACAAAAATGTACATTTTACCTTTTCTACTCTGTTGTTCTTCATCACTATCATTTACATTCTCATCAACTTTTGTTCGCTCTTTCCATTCTGCATAACGATTACTTTTATATGTAGCCGGTATCCAAGTACCAGACTCAGTTTTAATTTTACCCTTTTTAGGGTCCTGAAGCAATTTACATTAATTAAGGTGATGCTGCGTTTATTTAGATAAATTTACCGGATTAAAGACCATCATTTTCTTCTTCTTTCTATCCCACCGCATCATTTGTTTTGATCTTTGCATCATCTCCGTTGAATCTCCAGTTAAATCCAACTGCACTTTAGAAGCTTCTCGCTCGAAGCTATTTACGGCCAACCTATAAACAAATAATGTGAACTGCAGTTACTACATTAAAATTCTATACGCATTTACCCTTCTTCTGTGTGCTGATCGCGTGCTGCATATGGTATATAATTGTCTTCATCCTTTATTTTTTGCTTCTTCACTTTATTTTTGTACAAATCATCTATTCTTCTTTTTTTGGGTAAAATAATGTGGTCAAACGTTTCGTTTATGTCATTGGAGGTACTTTCAGGAAGTGTTTCTCTATTATCGTCGGTTTCTTCTTTGACAAGTTGTTGTTTGACTTTGAGATGGTGAGATGCTATTGCATCTTTATGAAATGCTCGTTTCGCTTTCATGGTCAAATAATCTTGAGATTTGTTTTTACTGCATATTTCAAATACAGTCTATAATAAAATAAAAATCACATTTAAATATTTTACGTTTACAACAACTGTATTGCAACTTACACCCTGGGGTCTGTAATTTTTCATTTGATCTAAGAAATTTTCTCTTTCTTCCACTAAACGTTCATTTTTAATTTTAAAAGCAGGATGTATTCCACAAGTATTAAAAGATAATTCCTTGACTCTGCGATTACTATCGGAAGAAGCGAGGGGTCTTGAACGCACATATTGTTTGTAAGCATTTTCTGTAACTCCTCTCATGCTAATCTATTAAATAAGATTAAGTAGCACAATATCTCATCTTTCCTAGAAAAAATACTTACCAAATCTGCATGATTATCATGCAGCATAAAAAGAGTGCTCTGTTGTTCTTCAAGCCACGCTTGAGGCAGACGGCCAATATTACCACTACTTTTATTTGAAGTTACTATTGACAGTGGTTGTCCCAAGAAAAGATGCAGGTCTAATAAATAGGGGTATTCATCTGGAGTAACCAGAGAATACGCTGTTCCAGATCTACCAGCTCGAGCACAGCGACCTTTTGAATACAAAAAATATACATTGAAAATTTATTCCGGAAAACTATTTATTACAAACTTACCTACTCTATGAACAAACAATTTGGATTTAGCTGGAAAATTAAAATTAATTACATTGTCCAAATGTGGTATGTCCAGTCCACGAGCTGCGACATCCGTAACAACTAACACATTAACTTTATTTTGCCTAAACTTTGCAGCATTAATTTTTCTTGCTGATGGATCCAGATTCGAATAAATATATGTGTTGGTAATATTAGCATAATCTAATATCTAGAAATAGTAAAATTCGTAAAAATTCAAATTTATATAGTTTACTAACCATATGCAGATATTCCACGTGATGTTTTGTCGCAGCAAAAACAACGGTTTGTTGATTTAAATCAATATGTGATTTGAGAAGAACCATCAGAGCAGCTACATGTTCCTCTGGGCGAACAGTTATGAATAAAAGATTTAATTCTGAAGGCAGTTTGGATTCGACATCTAATCTGTAATTATACTATTGTATAATCTATATACACTATAAAATGAAATACCGTACCGAATCAATACAGGATCGCTTAAGCCGGCTTTTGCAAACTCAACTAAAACCTTGGGAAGAGTTGCAGAAAAGAGTAAAGTTTGTCTTGTGTCCGGTAGCTTTTGCATGATATTAGTTAACTGTTCACCAAATCCCATTTCAAATAACCTGTCAGCTTCATCAAACACTACATACTCGATGCTATTTAACTTAAGATCCATTTCCACACATACATGTAGAAATCGTCCAGGGGTTGCTACTATTATATCTGGATTACCATGAATTGCAGAAAATTGACTGTCCATCGAATCACCACCCAAAATGACTGCAGCTTTCAGATCTGAAAATCTACCTAGGTCTTTGATGAATTGCAGTGTCTACAAACAAAACAATTTTGATGAATTGAACAATTACCATGTAATGTAATACCAACCTGAAGGGCCAATTCTCTTGTTGGAGACAGGACTAAAGCTCTGGCGCCAGCCTTTGCAATTCGTGCTTTAAGTTTTTCAAAAAGAGGAATTATGAAACAGGCAGTTTTTCCACTTCCTGTTCTTGCCATGGCAACCACGTCTCTGCCTTCTAACGCAATTGGTATAGTCTTAAATACAAAAAAAAACTCATAACAATCTATGTAAGTATAATACAAATTTATAAGAATTAAGCTTCATTAAGGTTTTATATTATAAAATGTTTAAAACACTGCTGGAGCCTGTGGTTTGAAAATATCACAAATTCGTTATAACCCCTCACCACACAAATATTTAACAACTGCTAAATATGTATTTTGACAGCCAAGCTGTCATCACCAGTAGCTACGAAAAATTTACACAGCAAGACAAGGCAACGAAAAACTCGTGACCAAATCACAAATGGAAGTGCCTTTTTGCTGTGTAAGTTTTTCGTAGCTACTGATGATGACAGCTTGGCTGTCGAAATACGTATTTAGCAGTTGTTAAATATTTGTGTGGTGAGGGGTTATAACGAATTTGTGTTACACAATGTAGTAAATTTTCGGGTGCAGTATGTTATACTTGATTAGATTAGATCCCAATTTTCTTTTAGAGCTACTACGTACAGAAAAATTAATAAAGGTTATTTGTTTTTCAAGTTTTTTATTGAAGAACAATGAAACAGGCAAAAACTACATATTTTTTTTCAAGATCAAACTGATATTATCTCTTAAGACATGCTTCCTAATGCCAGTATAAAAAACATCTGAGATCTCTCGAAAAAATCAAATATAAAGTAAAATTCGGTGATAAATGCCTATGGTTCATTACTTAAAAACTTCTTTAGGAAGGATTAATATGTAATTTTATCAGATTGCTCAACTGCTGCTATATTCGAACATCTATTTAAATCCGATTCTACAGTAAAATATCTTTCAGGTATCTTTCAAGAATCACACTAGTTCTTTCTTGCTATAATAGATATCAATCTTAAAATTTTAAATATTTCTATTGTAAAAAGGGGGTGGGAAAAGACAGCCGGACATATTGATGATGACGAAAGCGGCGATGAATAAACATATGGTTGAATATACTAATACAAAAGTTACGGAGGGTCAAGACATTAAAAGCAGAGGTAAAAATATACAAATTAAAATCAAACTAGGTGTGTGCAAGTTTAAGTGGAAAAGAAATAGAACTGCTTGAAGAATTTGAGAAAACAAACATACATATTCTGGCACTGACAAAAAAAAAGAAGAAAAATAAGGGCAGCACTGAAATGAAAGAAGGCCATTTGTTATTTTACAGTGGGATAGAGGAAAGAGTATGAGCACAAGCAGGAGTAACTTGCTTAGTTAAATTAATTTATATTAAAAGATGCCGTTCTGGATAGAGGAAAGAGTATGAGCACAAGCAGGAGTAACTTGCTTAGTTAAATTAATTTATATTAAAAGATGCCGTTCTATCTTGGAGATATTAATGACCATTGAATTAGGAATAGAAATTGAAATGTATATCATATTAGTACTCATAGCATACGGATTATGGATCGAATGAAAATGACAAAAAAGAATGGATACATTCTGAGCACAATTTCAACAAGAATTTAACAATATAACAAACAGCATTGTCATCATGGGGGACCTAAATACACCTGTAGGTAATAACATAGAAGGGACACAAGGTAGTCAGAAGATGGGGAGAACCCAAGTTGAATAATAATGGAAAAAGAATAATACACTTATGTATGGTAATTGACTGTATAGTGGCAAATACATGATTCAAACACAAAGACATTCACAAATACACAAGAAAGTTGGTAAGCAGGAATGAAAAGCAAATTATCGACCTGGTGTTAACAGAAAAATAAAATAAAAAAAGAATTAAAGATGTGAAAGCCAGGTGAGGAGTGGAATTAGGCAGTGACCACTTCTTAGCTGAAACTAACACCAAGTAAGACGTGATCAAATCAGCCAGTATTAAGAGCTACAAACTACAGGATTGCACAGTAAGGAAACAATACGTTACACGAGTAAACTAGGAAATACAAACATCTACAGATAAATTAGAAATAAAAAATTTAACAACTTTGGAATGATCTACCAATAGGGAACAAATGTTTCTACCAATCACCAGAACAACGGTATATGTTTATGTCTAGACTGAAAATAAAAGTCCATTATTATTATTATTATTATAATTGACTATATGGTATATACACAAGAAGCCAAAAAATTCATCAATGAAGTAAAAGTAGAAGGAGAAGTAGAAGTGGGAACAGACCACAAATTGGTGATAATGAAGACTAACATAAAGAAAACATATAAGAACAAAGAGACAAAAAATACAATAAAATAGATACGAAAAAGCTGAATATTGAAGAAATAACAACGAAGTATCAGAAACAATTAGAAATAGAGCTATATGACGATATATGGACGACAGAGATCAAAAAACTAAAAATGGAGACAAACACAAATAAAACAAAAGTTTTGATAATAAATGGACCGACTGAAGATAATGAAACAATAAACATAACATGTAAAGAAAACAGAATAGAACAAGTACCAAATTTTAATTACCTAGGAAGCATACTATCGGAAGATGGAAAAATAGACGCGGATATAATAAACAAAAGAAGAAAAACAAACAATCTACAGTATGTCCCCGGATTGAGTTTACAATAGGTATGATTGACCAAAAATTTTCGAATTGGAATTTCATATTTTGGGATTCCACCCTGCTTGGTGTGAAACGAATTTTAAGAATATTTTCAGTTTTTGAAAAACAAGTAGGCCTTGACAGGGAAGCGAAAACTATTTTATTTTCAGGTAAACTACCCTTTTTGGTCATGATACGGCAAAATTTAATTAAGAAAAGTTGTTGATAATGATAAATTATGGCACTAGACCAAATTTCAGAAAGATCTGTCGACTTATAAAAAACTTATTTTTTAGAAAATTGTATTTTATTGTCAGGTAAACTACCCTTTTTGTTCATGATACGGAAAAATTATATTAAGAAAAGTTGTTTATAATGATAAATTATGGCCCTATAACAAATTTCAGAAAGGTCGACCCCCGTTTTAAAAGAAAATTTTATGACAATCGCTTGGGAGATCGCATATTACGTGAAATTAGGCAAATAATTCTTGGTAAAGAACATAACTCAAGTGAGGAGCCACTTCCCTATAATACTGAGGAAAAAACCATGTCCAGTAGCAGTGATGAAGATTTATCTTTATCAAGAACAGAGCTAAGAAAAAGAGAGATTCACATTGTTCTTTTTGGGAATCTTACGAAAACATTGTTGGTGAAGGTGAAGCTTTAAAAAAAAGGAAAACTATAGAACCTAAAGAACAAAAACTAGAAAAAGAAATTAGCCTGTACCTTGCAACATCTGTAATTCCTAGAGATGGATCTCCATTTGAATGGTGGAACTTTAATAAAAAAATATATGCTCCAGCTGCAAGTGTTTTTAGCGAGCAGATTTTTTCTGATGCAGGAAATATTTATTGTAACAAAAGAAACAAATTGATACCGGAGCGTGGCGAAAGTTTGATATTTTTGCACCGCAATTTAAAGAAGTTAAACTTTGATTATTAATTAATTAATTAATTTATTTAATTAATATTTTATTTCTTCTTTAACGTTAATACTTATTTACTTGTATTTTCCATCCTGTAACTCCAGCGGTTATTTTATTTTTACATTTTACTTTAAATAATGGTTTACTTAGTCATTTTAAGTTAACTACTACTTGTCTAGTTTGGTTAAAAGGTTGATGTTTTCAATGACTAACATATTATTATGCCCTATTTAATTTTTCACATAAAGTGTAAATAATATAAAATTAATAAAAATAATATGTTAGAAATAATTTAGTTGTTTTATTAAAAAAAAATGTTAAAAATAAGTTTTTCTACGGTCACCTCTAAAACTGACTATTAAGAGCTCACTGTCAATGCGAAAAGTTAGCGATTCACACATTTTTTCCCTAGTAACCATTTTAGCATCGCAACCATGTAAACAATGTCTTAATGAAATAATCGCGTCACTTCATTTTACTTTACGCATCGCCATGGCTAACCTGATTATTAATTTAATTCGTCATTTTTCTGGAACTGGCTAAAATTATTGACAATTGCATCACGGTGCGTCCATCATCACGCAACAGATTTATTGAGTTTGTGAGTTTTTGTGAAGTTGAAGATGAAATCTGAAGGTAATTGCACCCCGCCTGAAGTATTTGAAGCGGCCCAGACAGCAACCAACGAGTTGTTGCTGGCCAAATTGCGCGGCCTTTATGAACGGCGGTACAACGACTTCATCAAATGGTGTGAATCGAAATTTCAATTATTTAACAATTTTGTCATTTATTTAGGACCGTAGAAAAAATTTTGTATGTATTTCGAGTGTAAAGAGCCATTTTGGTATTCGGTTGCTTTTTCGCGCCTCGCTATCGCTCGGCACGAAACTCGCATCCTCATACCAAAATGGCTCTCTTTACACACTAAATACATAAATATCTATTTTACATACAAATAATTAATAAAATGGTTGATCTTAAATTTGCCTATATATATATATATATATATCGGCAAAATTTCGCTGATACCAATTATCGGCAAGATTTGCCGATACAATACCGATGCACCGATATTTATATCGGTATCGGCCGATCACTAACGATAAGGATGTATCGAGAGATCCAAAAAAAACTGTTCCTCAGCGGGCTGTGGAAATTCAACGTACAAATAATATGTTGGTGACACTGTACGTCAATGTCAAATTCGAGGTTAGCAGGTTAGGATTTGCGTCATTTTGTGTCATAACTGACGGAAAACCTAACCTGATAACGTCGAATTTGACATTGACGTACAGTGTCACCAACATATTATTCGTACGTTGAATTTCCACAGCCCGCTGAGGAACAGGTTTTTTTGGATCTCTCGATACTATCAAATGTGAGTTTCGTTCACCTAGCAATTAGAAAATTATGATAATCGAAATTAGTGCTAAAAACCTTATTTTTTATGTCCAAAGTAAGCAAACAAAGGTATCTTTAAAAAAATAATAACAAATGAAGCTGACATCAATAAAAATTCAAAAAATTATTTTTAATTGAAATGTTATAACTAATATATGAATGTGTTTTACGCCCGCAAAACCAAACCCGAAAAGTGCCTGTGGTACAGCACAGGCCATGATGACCCTTAGCTAAATTTATCATTGGAGTTTTCCTATGTTGAACATATTGCAATTAATAAAAATTCGGCAGTATCGAGAATGAGCTCTGTTAGTTACAGTTTAGTCCTTTAGTTTTGTTACAGCACAAATTTAGAAAGTTTGACAGCTACACAGCAAGCAATAGATAAGTTAGTTCAAGTTGTTCTCTGAATGATGTGATTTTTACCAGTTGTCTATTATTAGATGTTTTATCGAACTTTTTCTACTGTCTTGGGTGTTTATCACACGATGTTTTTGATCTACTCTCGTCCTCAGGTGAATGAACTCCTGGTTAGTCCTGAGAAGGACTGATTTTTGTACGTCTTTTCACATACACTCGTGCCTACCCCGGGGTTTGAACCCGGGATCACTGATCGCCGTGATTACGAGTCTGACACTCTTACCTCTAGTCCACTAGCGAGAAACTGAGAAGAATCAGAAACAGATTCAACATAAGAACTGCCTTTAAGTCCATAACAACTCTGAGAGGCATGATAACACATACCAAGCCTCACAGCAAAGACCATAGTTCAAAGAACTGTATCTACAGCGTACAGTGTGAATGTGGAAAACAATACATAGGGGAAACCAAAAACCCCTACAAGTGAGATTATCGGAACATCGCAAAGATATTAGAAAGGGCGAAACCGTCAAATCCAAGATCGCAGAACACGTCTGGAACGAAGACCACCACATAAAATGGGATAACGCCTCACTTGTAGCTAAAGAGGAAAACAGGTTCTGTAGGAAGCTGAAAGAAGCTGATAGAAGAACCAATTAGCCAGGCTAGCGCAGACATAAAGCTCATTTGGCTGCCACTACTGCGCAGAGAATTACAAAAGTAGTCTACTGTGCATACAACGGTAACATAAACATAAGTTTATAACTAAATATATAACCGTGCTGGTGGCCTAGTGGTAAGAGTGACAGACTCGTAATCACAGCAATCAGTGGTCTCGGGTTGAAACCCTGGGGTAACGTCGTGTAATAAACACCCAACACAGTACAACGACCGATAAAACATCTCACATTAGTTCAAGTTTCTATGTAGGTACTGAGTAGGACAAAAGTTTAAAGAGTTTTAGCTGAGAAAAAATCACAAAGAAATAAGGAAAGTAGCCAGTCCGATAAAACATCTCATAAAATGCATATTCTGAATAAAACTAGGGTGAACAGAACAAAAATAAACAATTGAGGAAATACTATGGTACACAGTAGGTTCTTATGTCAGATGTGCGCAGGCGCCAGCTACAACAACATGATATGAACTTATGCTTTACATGGCCCAGGAAGCCAAATGAGCATCTATGTCATGCTCTGCTCTTGTTTCACTTATTTATGGATGGTTTTCCATTTTTTTTTACTACAATGTTCCTATAGCCCTAAGCTATCCCTTTTGATACAAATTATTTATTAATTTCAAGTCCAGCTTTCTAAACTCAACCCCAGAAATCACTTCTTGTGGGGCTAGTTGAAGTAGCGAGTGTATGTCAATAGACCTCGAACAATTCAATAACTCAAAACAAAAAATTCAAACAAGGATTCAGGTGCTGCAGCCACGTGGTTCTTATGTGGCGACAAGATTGGTTGGTCATTTATGTGATTTTGCTTTCCATAGTGAACAAAGGTCCATTATCTACATTTTAATGTAGTAGTAGTAGTAGTATTTCTTGTGGGGAGACTGATGTCAAGCAAGGGATCTTTCACATGCTACACATCGTAGTAACATGGGACCCACGGCTTTACATCATTTCGGAATGATGGCATTCTGAAGAGGTTTTCATCAGCATTTTTTATTTAAAAACCTCACCGGGACCGGGGATCGAACATCGACCCTTAGATCAGCAGCCAGAACGCTTAACCACTGAGGTATGAAGCCCGGCCACATTTTAATGTAAAGCATAAACTAAACACAGTTATTCACAACAGTTAGCAAAAATAGACATTTGGCTCCCTTATTGGTTTCCAATGGCAGCGTGAGGAAATATAATACATTGGCTACCGTTGCCATTCGAGACGGGAGGCAATGGGATTAATAACAAACTTGCATCCTACACTTTATGTTTAAATATTTTTGAATGCAACTGAATACAAGAGATAGTCATCATAAAACGTGTCAAAAAAATCAAATGTATATCTCTGGAGTAAAGTGTCGTTTCTTCCCTTGGATGATTATTACTCTCGCTAAATCCTGAGCATTAAACTACATCCGAGGGAGGGAATGATACAATTTTCTCCCTATTACTAATCATTCTGTCAGTTTCTTTAAGAAATCACTGTAATCTTTATAAAACAAGAATTATGATAAGTCTAATGTTAAGTGTTATTATATTTATTATTATAAGAATAACTATATTTTTAGCAATAATAATACGTCATAATTGTGATGTATTTTCCATTTTCTCTATTAAACAACATAGTGGAAACCTTGGGAGGAGGGGAGGCAGTATATTGTCAATTACATTTTAGGTAAATTGTTCTACTTAATCCTCAACTGGTATTGCGGAGTGTTTCAACACCCCAACACCTTTATTATTATACAACTTATATATTTATAATTTAATTACAATTTTCTTCTTTCAAGAATTGTACTAATTTAGGAAGGTTCACATACCAGCGTAATTTTTATTGAAAAAACTTTATAGTCATTGTAAAAGTGCCTTGGGGTGTTCAACTACTCCACCATACCAGTTACGTTGCCTTTTTCTTTTGTCGTTGGCCGTCAATGTCTCGTAGCGGCCTTTTATTAGCTTTAGTGATAATAGTGAAGGTAATACTAGAAAATTCGGAAAAGAATGTTTTTATTATACAAGATTGTGATATCAGTGACAATGTTAATATTATTATTATTAGTATTTTGCTCTCCTTTCCTCTCAGCTTTACAGCCGATTCTGTAATCAAAGGCATGATTTGGTTGTGTTGCTACAGTTAGTTAATTAAATTGTTACAATTATTGTTATTATTACTAATATCATTATTATTATGTTATTTTTCCCACATTTCGTAGTATTGATCATGTGACCGGTCTCTACCAAGTCACATGTTTTACTACTGTAGACATTTTCCAACTCTTGATGCTGTTTTAAATATGATTGATATTATTATTATTATTTGAATTTAAATTCTCAGTCTTACACTGGTAAATCCAAATAGCTGATTCGGTTTATATTATTATAATAAGTTATTTTGTTCTTAATTATAAATACTGCAGTTATGGTATGTAGTATTCAAATGATTTTACTGTATAGTACAGGGGGGGCCAGCCTGCGGCTCGCGAGCCACATGCGGCTCTTTGAAGGATTATTTGTGGCTCTCGATAAACGTACCCGAGTTCCCTTTTCATTTTTGTGATATTATATTTTTAAAAATTATTATCGTTGCTATTCAGAATTAGACGATGACGAGTGGTTACAAGACTTAATGTTTTTGACTGATGTCATGGAACATTTGCAAACACCGAATTTACAATTGCAGGGGAAAGATAGAATAATATCTGACCTCTCACAGTGTATATTTAGTTTTCAAACTAAATTACAACTTTTTCAAAAGGACATTAAAAATAAAACATTTTGTCATTTCCCTCGAATTAAAAAAATTGTTCCAATATTAAACAAGAAAAACTCAACGATTATATAAAAAAGCTAGAAGGAATATTGACGGGATTCCAAAATAGATTTCAAGACTTGAAATATTTTAAATCGTCTATTGATTTTTTTCTGAATCCATTTGAAATTAACATAATTCAAAGTGAGTTTTCCATTTCCAATAGAATTATGACCCAAAAAGCATCTGGAGAATTAGAATTAATAGAGATGCAAGAAGATCAAGCTCTACAATTAAAATATAAGTCGACGCCGATTACTAAATTTTGGAAATGTGTACCAGAATCGAAGTATCCTGAATTAAAAAAGGCTGCTTGTCGAATTATTTCAATATTCGGAACAACGTACGTGTGTGAATCATTTTATTCCACTTTAAAATTCGTGAAATCCAAACACCGCTGAGTATTAACTAACCAGCATCTCAAAGAATTACTGAGAAGTGCTGTCACCAATTATTCACCAAATTTTAAAGAATTATCAAGAGAAGTAAAATAAATGTGTTTAATTTTTAATATTTACATTCAATACACATATTTTGTACTTTTATTTGTTTTCAATAAATATAATTTCTGTAAAAAAAATTTTTTTAATACCTTTTTTGCATACCTTTTAAATACGTATTTAATTGCGGCTCGCGAAAAATTTCAAATTTTGAAAAATGGCTCGGACTATCAAGGAGCATGGCCACCCCTGGTATAGTAAATACTACTACCCTCGACACTGAAAGGTATAAGATAGAAGCAGATAAGTAAGTAAGCAAGTAATAGTAATATTACAGAAAAAAGCTCAAATGCCAATCCTTACTAAAATATCTGAATTTTTCGTAAAACCAAATCGAATGACGGTGCTTGTCGTTTTTTTTTTCTATTAAAAAGTTGTTTATTTTGTTACAGAAATTAGAAATGGATCCTGCAGATCAAAACTGCAACGAATATTTGTTTTATTTTGAAAATTTATTTATTTATTTAATTTTGTAACAGCAGCTGTAAATTTGTGGGGGATTTTTGCGACACCGAAAGAAAGTTAAAAGTTTAATTTTTTACCTAGAAAAAATACTTGTTTTATAATTTGAATATATAAATTTATGTATAAGACATACTATAAATAAATAAATATATGTATAATTGTAGTAGTTGGCAACTATTAAAAATAATATATAGAATGTGGGGTGCCATTACACCCCACGATAACAGTTACATTCGGTGAAACAAAACATGTTGAAGTTAAATGTCATAACTTATGGGCCGGTTGCACAAAGCAAAGTTAAGTCTGGTGTTAGCTAACGTCGCGTCAAAGTGAACAAAATCGCATCAAATTTTGTTTACTAATGTATTAGTTACATTTGAGATTTGATTCGTTTTTGTTTACTTTGACGTCGAGTTAGCTAACACCAGACTTAACATTGCTTTCTGCAACCGGCCCTATGACTCATAAGCAAAGGTATATTGATAAAATTAGTAGTGTTTGCTTCCCAAGGTTTCCACTCAGTATAGTAACAGTTGTATTTTTTTCACAAATCCCATAGAGGTTTAAAATCCCCGTTCTCTTTCTTTCTTTCTACCTTTAGATGCCTTGACATCCTAGTTACACACATCACAAAAGTCTAGGGATATAACATTTTTTATCGATATAAATTAATTTTGTTATCAACTGTTTCTGCCATTCATCAAGTATGTTAGTGCTAGTCTTTAGGCTAGCGATAGCAATTGTTTCAATACTAAATAAGCAATTGTTTCAATACTAAATAAACAAATGCAAATGCTTAATTGTCAATTCAACTGAAAATAAATCAATTCCAGTGTTGTTGGGGAATGATTTAATCATAATTTACAGTTGTTTTAAGTTTATTTTGGGGTGTTTTAAGTTTTATTGGTGTTGTTATTATGGAAGATAATCAACAACGTAAACATTTAAGTTTAGCTGAAATGAATAGAGCTGTAGGTATGCTAGCAGCTGGCCAAAGACAAGTTGATGTCGCAGCAGCTTTAAACACCTCTCAAAGTGTAATTAGCAGATTGTGGCGTAGATATAGGACATCCGGAGATCCTAGCGAACAACATCCAGGTCGTGGATGCATTACCACGGCAGTTCAAGATCGCTACTTAACTTTGGAAGCTAGATGACGACCAACAATTACGGCTAAACAATTGGTTTCCCAGCTTCGGGCAACTCATAATGTAACTGTATGCTCTCAAACAATTAGAAATCGATTGCACGAAGCTGATCTGCACGCCCGACGTCCAATAAGAACCCCGCCAATTCGATATGGTAATCGAGCACGCAGAGTAGAATGGGCTGAAGAGCATATTCTGTGGACAGAAGAGCAGTGGTCTACGGTTTTGTTCACAGATGGATCTCGTTTTGGAATAATAATAATAATAATAATAATAATATATTTATTCCTCAACCACAAATAAAACATATATAATACAATATTTATAAAACACAAAATAAACTGACTGACTGAAGAAATCACAAGGCGCCAATTCAAATTAGTGGTTTCCCACCCTTGTTCTTCCAGTGGCGCCTTGAATAATGTAGATAAATACCGTGGACACATTGCCTACAACTAATGGATTAAATACAACAAAAAAAACATATAGATATATAGATAAGTGATGTCGTTGCACGTTTACTAATAGTTCCAAATTGCTTCTGAACAACAATAATCAATGCTATTAGCTGTCACGACGTTTAGCTTATTTGTATTCTATATAGATGGCTATACATATTCGTTTTAAAATTGATGTGATGGAGTTTTCTAAATTTTTTAGGTATATCATTGTAGATCTTATAAATCTGAAACTGAAAAGACCGTTCGAATAACACTGTTCTATGTGAAGGAGGAGATATGCCTCCTTTAAATCTTAGATTTAGAGTATGCACATCTGTCCTGAAGTTGATTTTATTATATAAGTAAGCTGGCTGCCTTGTTTGAATAATTTTGTGACAAAGAGTAGCATACTGTAAGTGACGTCTATTTTGCATATTTAACCATTGCAAGTCTTTTAGTTTATATGATATTCGTTCGTATTTTCTAATGCCAAAGATTAAACGTAAACAGGAATTTTGAATTCTCTGTATTTTACGAGAAGAATCCTGAGTTATAGAAGGGCCATAGATCTCGCTACCGTAAGAAAAATTGGATAAAACAAGTGAATTACAAAGTAGCGACTTGGTTTCAATTGACAAAGCGTGTCTATGGGGATAAATTAACTTCAGTGCCTGAATACTTTTTCTAATACAATTGGTAATATGCTTTTCATACCGAAATGTATTATCTATGATGAGACCAAGATCTTTAGCTTCGCTTTTAATAGGAATGGGAAGATCATCAATCGCTACTCGCATCTTATCAGTCAGGTCAGCTACAGCATCCTTATTCCCAAACAATACAACCACTGACTTTTGGGGATTAATAACAAGAGAGTGCTGCCGCGACACCTTACTGATAGCATTGAGGTCAAAGTTGATATCACGTACAGCCTCTCTATATTTATCTGGGAAGAAAGAGTGCAACAACTGAGAGTCATCGGCAAACATTTTCAACTTACAAGTTTCAACACATTGGTAGAAAGTTGATGTGTAAATAATAAATAGTAAAGGGCCCAAAATAGAACCTTGAGGGACTCCTTTGACAACTGGTAAATAATTAGATGTAGACATTGATATTTTTACACACTGCATACGATTTGTCAAATAACTTTCAAACAAGGCAATTGCAGATTCAGACAAACCAATGTAATTCAGTATAGCTAGCAGAATTTTGTGATTAATTGTATCGAAAGCCTTACTATAGTCAAGTAGCGTAAGCGCAGATACTTTATTCGAATCAGTAGCGGTTAGTATTTCATCTATGACATATAGTAAGGCTGTCGAACAACTTCTGTTAGGTAGGAAGCCAGACTGAATGTCAGGTATTATCTTATTTTCATATAAATATTTCCTCAGTTGCAAATTCATCACCTTTTCAAGGACTTTAGACAAAACAGGTAAGATACTAATTGGTCTTAAGTCCTTATAACCCTCAGGATTTGATTTTTTTGGTAGTGGAATAACTACTGCTTTCTTCCAGCTATCTGGAAAGAAATTTGTAAGAAGTGAACAGTTAATTATGTGAGTAATGTAAGGAAGCACTGCAGGCATACAAAGTTTTATTATTTCTATATTTAATCCCTCGTGTCCTGCGGCATTAGTTTTTATTTCATGAATAATTTTAAGTACATCCGAAGTATTTATCTCTCTAAACTTAAATTGTACATCGTTCGAAGTTAATTTATTGTTTTGATAGAAACTTACAATGTCGTCAACGTCAGTATTGTTAATGTCAGGAATCGAATTTATATAAAAATTATTTATTTCATTGACTTCAGATAAATGTGTTGGGATTGCAATTTTACCTTTGGCGCCAATATTTAATTTTTTTAATTTATTCCACATTTGTTTTGAATTAGAATTTTGTATTGTAAATTGAAAGTATGCCTTTTTCTCAGATTTAATCATTTGATTAACAAGATTGCGCAGCGACTTATAATATTCCCATTTAGCAGAAGACTTAGTTTTACGATACTTAGTTAAGGCCTTATCTCTAAGTTTCATGGCAACTTTTATATTATTGGTCAACCAAGGAACGAATGGTTTACTTATATTAATAGTTTTGACTGGAGCATGCACGTTAATTGTATTGCTTAAGTTAATACTTAAAAAATGTATTTTTTCATTAATGTCTCTGAAGAAAAATATTTGTTGCCAAGGCACTCTATGCAGATCAGCCTGAAATTCCTCCAAATTAAATTGACTAAAATTTCGAATTGTTTTAGAATCAACTGGGGTAGACAAAGGTTCGATATTTAATTTACAGAAAATTGATTCGTGGTCAGCTAACCCATGAGCACTTACTCCACAATCATTCACAATTTCAGTGCTACTAACCAGAATAACATCAATTAGAGTTTTACTATTACGCGTTATACGCGTAGGATCAGTAATCAGTTGAATGAAATTTAAAGCGTTTATCATAGATTGAAAATACATTGTGTCAGGTTGGTTTAAATTAAGCATATTTAAATTTAGATCGCCAAGACAACAAATATAATCAGAGGAATTTGACAAAAGTGTAAGAGTCTGCTCCAATTCGTCACAAAAATATTTATAATTGACAGTTGGCGACTTATAAATGCATCCCAGCAAAACTGAGCGTTTTTTAACTTTTAGTGAGATCCAGATTTGTTCTATTGAATCGCCAGTATCTACTGTGGTGCATCTATAAGAACTTTTAGCGTATATACAAACACCGCCAGCTCTACTTACCCGGTCACGGCGAAATAAATCATAACCATCTATAGAGATAAGATTGTCGGCAATGTCGCTTGAGAGCCATGTTTCACTAATAGCTAAAACATCGTATTTATAATTATTAACAAGCAATTTCAAGTCAT
Organism: Agriotes lineatus; assembly: GCA_940337035.1. Lineage (NCBI taxonomy): Eukaryota > Metazoa > Arthropoda > Insecta > Coleoptera > Elateridae > Agriotes > Agriotes lineatus. The sequence goes on along the minus strand of OW679194.1, from coordinate 60,087,185 downwards.
GAAGTTTTGGAACTAAAGATCTTATATTGATATGTGCTATCAGAATTTCATGTGCTCCCATATATTTAATAAAGTAGCATAAAATTAAAGGTTAAATCTAAAATTTACAATATTAAACAAAATTAATTACCTGATTACGTACATACAGGAGCACATGACACTCACCTGCAAAAATAAAAACGCAATTCAAATAAATAAAATATAAAATATAAAAATAACAAAAAGACGAGCTGCCTATCCTTTCCAAACACTGCAAAAGGTCAGGGTAGATTATGTTGTAGCAGCTGGAGTGTGAATACACCCTGACAGTCGACGAGTTAGAGTGTGGAGGCGACCTGGTAACTTGGAAAGGCTCAGATGTGTTCAGGAGGTCCATTCTTACAAAGGAGGTACCGTAATGATGTGGGGTGGTATCTGCATTGGCGGAAAAACAGATCTCGTTTTTCTTGAGGGGTTTATGAATGCTGATGAGTACTTAAATAGGGTACTGCGGCCTATAGTGCTTCCATTCGCAGGTGCTGTTGGACCAGAGTTCACACTGATGCATGATAATGCCACCCCACATGTTGCAGGTGCGGTTACCGAGTGGCTTGAAGACGAAAATATTTCTATTTTATCATGGCCTGCGCAGTCCCCAGACCTAAACGTTATTGAGCACGTGTGGGACATGTTGGGAAGAAGCGTTGAAAGTGAATTGGGTGAAATTCATACTCGGTTTCAACTTCGTGATACCCTTGTAAGACACTGGCAACAGTTACAAGATGCAATAGATCATTTAATTTTATCAATGCCTAGAAGATGCAGAGCCGTTTTGAACCAAAGAGGAGGCAATACTCTCTACTAAATTTAATTAATAAATACGTTAAGAGCTGGTCTTTATTTTTTTTTGTGATTGTATAAAATCAACGGGTTGTTAATAAATTTCATTAAAACTTTTTCAGATTGTCTTCTTTTATTGTAAATTTAATTTTTAATTTCGAATGTTGTAAAAATGCTGTGTTAATTTATTATCAGCAGATCACCTCAAAAAAACAATTTACTTTACAGTTTTTTATAAAAAAAAATTTATCCCTAGACTTTTGTGATGTGTGTATTTAGTAGAACAAATAATATATTTGTTTAAGATTATTTCAGAGGGTTTCACGACCATCATCGTTACGTAACAAATGACTTCCAGAATTGGACCGTGTCATTATTGAGATTGAAGTACTCAACGTTTTGCCCACCTTCATAAAGGGCTTCATCACAAATTAAACAAAAGATCAACAAAGGTTTCCCCCTTCCCTCCATATGAAAAGTGCTAATTTCTAAAACCCACCCACCGTTCACTAAACCACGACGCGCTGTCTACTAAATATTTGGCCTTCCTCTATTAGATCAAAAGAGTTTCGCCTCTGGCATGGCCCACACATCGAGTTACAGTGCTCTTCTATCCCTTCCCTTGCAAAAGAGTTTTGTTTCTGACATGGTTTACACGTTGAGTTACCGTGCTCTTTTACTTACCTCTTGATGAAGCCCTTTATGAAAGTGGGCGAAATGTTAAGTTCTTCAATCTCAATGATACGGTCCAATCCCGGAAGTCGTTCCTTACATAATATATTTGTTTATTTAGAAAAAATGCAAAGTATTTTATGCATAGCATGCCCGTCATGCACCAGCTAACAAAATTCACCCAATAAATCGTATATTAGGCTAGTCCTTCACAGTTCAATAATTAGTACTGAATCAATTAAGCTTTCTTTTGGGGGACTGGCTTGTGGCACAAAGTGAAACAAAATTACATACACTAAGTGATAAGCTAGGAATTACATTGTCAGGTCTTTCCAAGCGTAACATATTAAACTAAGCTACTGTCCATTTTGGCGAGCAACCACCTAATGTAAAGTAAAAAATACATTAGGTTATATTTTGATTGTTACAGCTGAAACATGTTGGATTCAAGTGAGGAGAAAGAAATGAACATTATATTTGATCGTTGGACGAAGAAAAAATATTAAAAGAAAAGAAGTATTTGAGTAAGAGAACTATATCTTCATCACAAAGAGGCTGAATTTTGTCATGGAATGTGATTCTTCAGCTTGTAGCGCTGATGTACTTTTCACTTTAAAAGTGTATTAAATTCAAAAACAACAAACAACTTTGACATATTTAACGAGTAGTAAAAGCACATGCACGTTCTACTTTGACCATCCAGTCAAAATTTCCTACCGGGTTCGAATTTTAAACATGATTGTCGACGTTCACTTATCGTATCTTTGCCAATAAGCATACATGATAGAAATTTGGTGGACCATACAGTCACAGACGATCGATAGTGGATGCTCAGTGTAATCAGTAGCCAACACTAGAGTTTTAAATTTAATTACTGGACTTCTCGCATAACAAACACTCATCAAGACAATATCCATACATAAAATAGAAAGCTATACCAAGTTTGAAATATTTTACATTCAGATATCATTTACCTTGCGCTGTATAGGTGTTGGAATTTTATAGCCCCTTTTAGTAATACCTTTCAACATATTAAATGTCAAACCCATGCACTGAAATCCTCCACCTTTTTTTGAAGACTTCTTCTTAACACTTTCTTGGATATTATCTTCATTGTCAGTCGCCTCATTTGGATCGACGAATCCAGGTAAATCAGCCATTTTCAAAATTTAGGAGTAGTTAGAAATTTGCACGAGACCTTGCAAAATTGACAAATTTGAGGTTAGAAATACAAACACGTGAACACATCCACTGCAAAACTGTTATTCCCAACTGAAGTTAGCTGTTAACTACTTCTACATACAGGGTGATATATTTTAACATGAGGGAGACGCCTCTGCTATTTGAAACTGATTTGATTTTTGATTAAGAAAACTGGTGGCCCATAAACTTAGATAGGTAATAGAATTAGATAGGTAATAGATCTACTGTTAGCATGGTGTGACTGTTAGTTAATTATCTATTTAGTTTGCAATACTACACTTTTCCATCTTCATATGTTTTGGGAAAAACTCAGCTACAGGATTATTCACGTAAGATGACGAGCCTTACCAGGTAAAATTGCAACCCAAAATACGATTTATAAAGCTAACTGGATCCCTACTGCATTAGCACCTCGAATTTGACATAGACTGTTTACATGTCATTGGTAGCCCTGTAAGTCTATGTCTAATTCGAGGTTAGCAGGTTAGGTTGTGCGTCAGTTTTGACACAAACTAACGCAAAACCTAACCTGCTAACCTCGAATTTGACATAGACTTACAGTGCCACCAATGACATGTAAACAGTATATGTCAAATTCGAGGTGCTAATGCAATAGGGATCCAGTTAGCTTTATAAATCGTATTTTGGGTTGCATTTTTATCTGGCCAGGCTCGTCATCTTACGTGAATAACCCTGTATATAAATAGAAATAATTTTTAAGATTCAAAAAGAGCAATTAGCATAATGTTCAACATAAAAAAAAGATTTATTTAAACAAAACTTTATTCAAACAAAAGTACTAACAATGATCAGTCATACTAAAAGTAACTGAATATATTTATCATAATATCTCACTTTTAAACAAACATGAAAACATCCATAATTATATGCTCGTAATAAAATAGATATTCGATTACCCAAAGTTAAACTCACCTACGCTCAGAAAGGGTCTTTAAATGTACCTACACTGGTATCATTTTTTTCCAAAACTTACTTATAGATATAAAACAAGTTAGTACATTACGTATACTCAAGAACAAATTAAAACTTGGCTGGAAGATACAGCTTTTAATTGTTTAAAAGATTTTTTTGAATACAAACCGTAATTCTACCCGGTGTCTTAAAATTAATTACATCTAGTATATTTTGAATTTCCCATAATGCAATACCAATAACAATCTAAGTAGGGCATATAAAAATGTACATGCAAAACAAAATTCAAAACCTACTATATGTAATTCTTTATAAGACACCCGGTATTTTACAACGCGACTGTGTTAGGTTAATTTCTTATCTTAACGCCGCTTGTGGACAATTAGTTATGTAGTTCTCGTTTCTTTGGGTCTAAATCTAAATACGAGGAGCGTTCAGATTTAAACGATAATTTAATATTTATTCAAAAACAAACGCAAGGAGTCTAATGTATATCATGTAATTATTCTACTCCGCCTTCCTCTCTTTTAATAAACTGGTGCCATCTTTCCGGAAGTTTCTGTATTCCACTAGAAAAAAATTCTTTTGGATGCTATTGCACCCATTTCGGAACAATTTCGATGACTTCTTCATTACAATGAGGTATTTTTATCCTAGAAACTCTTTTAAGGGTCCAAACAAATAAGAAACTGATAGAACAAGGTCCAAAATGTATGGTAAATAGAACTGCATGGTCCAATTAAATTTTTGGATCGTAGTCAGCGTGTGAATAGCGAAATGGGATCGAGCATTATCCTGTAAGATGCAGACAGAGAACTCGCGTTTTTTTTACTGATATTTAATGTAGAAGTAATATCCTTCACTTTAAATCGACAATTATTTCAAATAAGTGCATTTTACTCTGTCAGCATTCTCTTCTGTTGTCAATGTTTTTTGACGGCGAGATTGCGGTCATTCTCCGCACCTTTGCAGCCATTTTCAAGCGCTTTACTCCTTTTGTAAACGCTTATGCCTGATAGTAGTTGCACATCAAACTGTCTTTTAACTCTTACACAAATGTCTTATCGTTTGATATCTTCGTTGATAAGAAATTTACTACGAATGCGTTGTCCCACGCTTACATGCACTCCCACCTCACTTATGCTTGCCAATTGAACGAACATGCATTATGAAGACTTAACGACTGAATGAAGGTAGGTCATATTCCAGAGCATTAATTGATGTATAAAACTTCTGTGCATGTCTTTGTCTTTAGGCGCACAATTCAAGTTATCGTTCATATTTGAACGCTCCTCGTATATCTCAGTGAACAGAATTGCCTGGAGGCTGATCAGGTTTCCGTTTCTTTGCGCTGGTTCTATCCCTAATTTTAACCACATAAATGAGACTGCATTTATGTTTTAAGCCAATGTAGTCAATGGCACTTAAAGGGACGACAGTAAACTACCCTGGAGGGCGCAGCCTTACGTCCCAATGATATTATGGCTTAGTAGCAGAGTAGCGACGTAGTGAATGAATTAGACATTAGATGCAGATTGATTTTATTATAAAAATAAATGGTCTATTTATACAAAACAAAATAGCATAGCTAAGTCACAAAACAAAGTTCAATTATTGTGTAGATTACTAGAGCTCGTTTAAAGGTACGAAATAGCAATTCAGCACTGTAAGCTGATTGTATTTCCGTGTGCGTTTGCAAGTCAGAGCGGTGAACTTGGGTTTAGTAGGTCGCTTACGGTGTGAAATGCCAAGTTGCAGGTTTACTCCGGTCTTTAAACTCCATGCTTGCGAAACAAGATTGGTTTTTAATATTTCGTAAATGTGAACTGAAATTTGCCTGTTTAATTCAAGATTAAACAGATCTAAATTAAATATAATAAACTGGCGAAATTATGAAGCAAAAGTGGAGATTAAACTGCTTGTTTATGAAATCAGAATTACATTTAGAACTTCTGACTGGATTTCGTAAATTTTGTTATTAAAATTTATGTGTGTTTAATTCAAAATTAAACATATTGCAAATTTTTAGGCTGAAGAAAAAGCAAAAGAAAAAACTATATTGTTTCTTCCACATTAAGAGTTTTTAGAGGATATTCTTCTACGGCTGACTGGCGTTGCTTGGGTTGATGCTTTCTTCGGTTGATCCTTTTCCGAATGCAGTAGAAAGCTCCTATTAGAACAGCCCCTCCCAATAGGCTGCCTGTGATCCCGCTGGATAGATAGGAGTGGTGGCGGATGGTTTTCCAAGTAATGTCTTTTAGGTGCTGCTGGAATTCCAATTGCGAAGTTTGTAGATCCTCGAAGTGGTCTGATTGTTTTAGTACTGGCTCCTCTGCAATTTTTGAAAAGGAGTTGGGTGTTATTGAGTTGGTAAAATTGATGCTGACGGCCTTGGAATATCCTGCTAGGATCTTGAATTTCTTGTTATGCCTGGGGGTTAACGTATTCTTTGCAGTTTGGATGATGCAAAATGACGAGATTTGAATTACACTTTTAGTGTTGACAGTGACTTCTTCCCTATTGCCACTACGAGTGATAGCTATTCGGGTTGGCTTGTTGACTACGAACATCCAGGTGTTTTCCATGTATAGTTGTTTCCAAATAATGGACTGGATCTGATGTCTTCGTAGGCTGCATTGACTGATTTCTGTTCGATGATATATATCATCAATGATGCAATTTGGGTTGTTTTCAATTCCTTTCACGACTGTTGGACTGCAGATATAGGTGTTTGGAGTAATTTGGAGATTTTCTTTAAATTCCTCATCTGTCTCTTGAAAGTACATCTGTAGGTTGTAATCCACAGCGAAGATCCCTTTTGGTACGTCAATCACCCAGTAGGACCCATTGTTAATTTGGAGAGGAATTGGTGTCACTTTGATTAAGATATATTCAGTTTTTTCTTCTATGATGAAGTATCCTTGAACGTTGATGTAGATGTCATCATGTCCGATGTCGACCTTTAGAATTGGGGCCGGTAAAATTTCTAAGTTTGGCGAGAGTTTACTGGTTGCATTTGCGAGGATTTGCTTGATTTGGGCAGGCGTGATTAGCTCGTATAAATTACCTTGTTGGAAATGAACGTTCAAAATGTTTGTATGGTAATTGCACAGCTCACTAATGACATTGGTGGCGATTTGGTACACACTGATGATGTGGATGTTCAATCGGTTGGAGTCGGTTGCCTTATACCATTTGTCCATGTTGTTGATTGCCCTGATTCCTTGGTTTAGTTTCTCTTGAAAATTTTCCAGCTTCTGATCGATTCGTTTTTCGGTTTCATTAAATCTTAAAAGTGCTGACAGCAAGAATTTGGATTGTGGACTGTCCATTTTTATTAACTCCTGTTGATTTTTGTCGAGTCTATCAATATCTTGATAGACTTCGTCGTTTACTCCGAAAATGGACGTGAGTACAGTCCCAAGCACTCCTCGTTTCTCTCGTTTTGTTATGATATCTTCCATACCAGTTTTAATCCATTCCATATGCCTTTTTTGTTCCACCAGTGTCTTGCATAATGTATCTTCGGACAGTTCTTTTGCAGAGTTGCAGAGATTGTCGAATTTGTCCACCATGTCGGTAACTGTTTCAAAATCTTCTTCGATCTTCCCCCTCTCGAACTGGATTTCGATCCTGAATGTTCCTCGTTCAATCTTCCCGTGTCCAATATGTTCTACATAGTACCCGCTGTCATGGGCGTAGCCAGGGAGGGGCAGGGGTGGGCAGTTGCCCACCCCTAAACATTTATAAAGAGCAAAAGGCAGTTGATTTATAATCATTATTGCAATTCACATTCTACAACATTTAAAAAAAAGAAGCTACGATCTGCACAGATTTGCAGAAACTGATGGTATTTCAAATTATAATTTTCGTTATTTGTAAAAAATGAAATAAAACTATAATAATAATAATAATAATAGTTGATGGTGTAATTCAATTTATGCCTCCCCTCTAACTGGAATCCTGGCTACGCCCTTGCCCGCTGTCTGGTTTTTCGTCGAATTCTGCCTTACTTAATGTATTTGTAGTAAGGAGAGTAAATATGACTAGAAACATTTTCCATTTGGACGTAACAGTTTTCTTTGGCACTGGGAATGATTGTGTGTGGGTGCTGTTGGCCGAAATTCTCTCTTCAGACTCTGGTTCCTGCGATTCTTCGTTAGTTGTTGGTAATGGAATGATACTGCCTATGGACCGTTTTAATTGATGTCCTCCTGATTTCTGGATTGTTACCACTCGTGCGGATCCATCGGTTGCAGGATGAATGTCGGTAACTCTTGCTAAGGGCCATTTACTAGGATTGATATTTTCTTCTTTGATTAACACTAGGTCACCAACTTTTATGTTCTCCAACGGTTTCTTTCATTTGTTTCTTTGCTGTAATCCATGAAGGTAGTCTGAGCTCCATGATTTCCAAAAATCTTGCTTAATTTTTTGGATTATTCTCCAGCGATGTGACAGATTTGTTGATATTGGTGTGCTGATTGGGTCCGGTGGTGATATTATCTCTCTTCCTGTCAGGAAATGGCCTGGTGTCAATACAGTGGTGTCTTCAATATCGTTGCCTTGTGGGCACAGAGGACGTGAGTTTAAGCAGGCTTCGATTCGGCAAAGCAGAGTTGTCAATTCTTCAAATGTTAGAGTAGCGTTGCCAATAGTTCTTTTCAGATGATGCTTCATTGATTTCACTCCTGCTTCCCATATCCCTCCAACGTGTGGGGCTACTGGAGGGATGAAGTGCCATTGGGTACCAATGGTGGATAAATTTTCTTGAATAACTGGGCCTTCCATTGCTTGACGGATCTCCTTGTCCAAGACTTTTCTTGCTCCGACGAAATTTGTTCCGTTGTCGCTATAAAGATATGCACAGCGTCCTCTTCGGGCGATGAACCTCCTAAAGACTGCTAGGAAGCTGTTAGTTGTCATGTCGCTGACGGCTTCTAAGTGTATTGCCTTGGTTGATAGACAGACAAAAACAGCAATGTACCCCTTGGATGAAGAATGCCCTCTTCCCTTGGATGTCGAATTTGTATTGGACCGGTATAGTCCACTTCTGAATGGAAGATTGGCGGGGTTGAATTGACTCTGGTTGATGGAAGATTCCCCATTAATTGCTGGGCTGCCTCTGCCTTGACTCGGATACATCTAAAGCATTTCTTGATGCTGGAGCTGAGAGCTTTCTTCGCGTTGATGATCCAATATTTTCTTCGGACATAGGACCGTGTGAGTTGAGTGCCACCGTGTCAAGTGCGTAAATTTGCTTCATGGATTATTAATTTGGAAACATGATTGGAATAAGGGAGGATAATTGGGTGTTTTTCATGGTAGGATAAGGTTGAATTTTCTAGTCTTCCTCCAACACGGATGATTCCATGTTGATCGATGAATGGATTGGCGAGTTTGTTATTGGAGTCCACACATTTTCTCTTTTGGAGTTGAGATCCTGTTGCCCTCAGAATAGGATCACTTCCTTGGGCGACCTTAATGAGTGTGAGGATGGTGTCTTCCATTTCTTTAACTGATAGACATCCTGGTTGAATGGGAAGACGCCTACACTTGTTGATGAATCTTCGACAGTAGGACACGACTCGTACCATTCTTGTCAGAGACGAAAAGCGATAAATAACTTCGTTCTCGTCTTGATGAACTGTAGCTTGATGTACAGTGTAACCTTTTGCTTCTTCATTGGTTGTTGCGGTGTCTGGTTGACACGGCCATAACTCTATGTTAACTAACCAACTTGGTCCATCCCACCATAGTACATGTTCCTTTAATTTCCCTGGACTGGTGTCTCTGGAGATGACGTCTGCAAGCTTTTCTTCGGATTTGACGTGGTTCCAATGTTGAGCCGGAATCAGATTGTTGATTTCGGCTACGCGGTTTGCGACGAATGTCTTCCATCTTACTGGATCTCCCTTTATCCATCCTAATGCGACCATGGAGTCTGTCCAGGCAAAGGTAGATACCTTAGGGATGTCCAGTGCTGTGATTACCCTTTGTAATAGATTGGAAAGTAGTACTGCTGCGCAGAGTTCCAGTCTGGGTAGAGTTGTCTTTGCTCGAGCTGGTGCCACCTTGGATTTTGCTATTAATAATGATACTGTAGCCTGACGGGCTAGTTTAATTTAATTTAAATGCTACAATCACCAGCCTGAAAACTGGTTGCCCAAAGTTAGCTCAAAAAGCCAAGATCCAAATAATAAACTCAGATAGTAACGTGGAATAGAAACACAGGATAATTTCTTATTATTATATAATAATATTTAACTGGATACATTAAATTAAACTGTATTACAACAACACGAAATAATAGAATAAAAATAAAATAACTCTTCTAACGGGGCGTTCGTTCCTCGACAGTTGAGCAGTGGCACACTATTGCGGAACAGTCTGTACATCAGTCCTCTCGTCACGTTGGCAACACGCCGGTCCTAAACAGGTAATTTGGCAGATTAGCTGACCGCCAGTAATGGCGGACCACAACAATACACTTGGTCTTAAAATCGTTCAATAAACAAAACTGCAGTCGAAATCAAACTAAGTTGTGTGCATACCTAGTGCGTCTGGTGGTGAAACTCCCATCGTTCAAGTGGCGGACGATGCGTTTGATTCGCTTTACTTGCCAACTGTTTTGTTTCCCCAGGTGAGTGAATTTTGCTTAACTGTGCACCGTTTCTTGCTGACGAAGGCGGCCGCTGGGTTACCCTAGCTCCGCGAGTGCGTGCCTATGGACGGTGGCCTCGGGCTCGTTCGACCGGGACCCCTGGTGCACGCGCCTCGGCCTCTGAGGTGCAAAAGTCGCCCCAGACGCAATTATCGGACCTAATTACGTCTGCGTCGCCGTCCTGGTGCCGGGAAATTTGCTTCGCGGACGGCGTCGTCACCGGCGAGCACGACTTGGCCTCCCGTGTGCCTAAACTTTGGAGGGCGTCGTCAGCGAGTTCGGAAATACTCTGCTTATGTCCAGGTGTCTGACACCGTCGCTGTTGGACCTGGGGCAGTTCTCTAGGTCGCTAGGTGCTCGGGAAATAATGTCGGAAAGTAAATAACAATCCAGACGTGCAGGAATTCGAGGAAATCACGTTGGAGAGTAACGTAACAGTCCAAACGTGCAGGAGATTAAAAGAATAACGTCGGAAAGTAAATAACAATCCAAACGTGCAGGAATTCGAGGAAGTAACGTTGGGAAGTAACGTAACAACCCAAACGTTCAGGGGTTCAGGTAGCTGGTCGGGATACCCTCGAAAAGTCCTGGGGCACACTCCTGAGAGTACAGGTGAGACTAGAGGAGTGGGAAGATCTAGGAAATTCTAGGAAATTGTCGAAGATGCTCGAAGAGCCCGGAGGCTCTCCTGAGCGGAATCAGGTCTGGAAGAGGTTCGGGAAAAATACTAGGAAATTCTGTTTTGTCTGCGCTCCGAATTCTGCTTTTATACCTGGTGCGAGCGTAATCGGAGGTCGTTGGAGAGGGGATCCGATACGGTCTAGGTGCGCAGTGGTGTTAGGGCGATCGCTTGCGGTGACGTCACGTCGTCCTCTCGGCGCGGAGCTTCGGTCTCTAACGTGGTGCACGACCAGGGTGAACGCGCAAATTAATTTTTAATTTACAGAATCGCGTTCGCGCTGGGCGTAACGTTACAATACCTTGGATTGGCCTGATGACGTGATGATTCTGGTGTAGACCACGGCCCCAATAGCTCTTTCGGAAGCGTCACAGAATCCGTGCAATTCCATTTGGGCTTCCTTTTTGGTAAAAAGCCACCTTGGTAATGTAATTTTTTCCACCGATTTGAGTTGAGATTTGAACGTTTCCCATTTGCCCTGGATACTTCCTAAAACTGGGTAGTCCCACTTGATATTTTCGAGCCATAGCTCTTGAATGAGTAGTTTAGCAGTGATAATGATGGGTGCTAACCAACCCAATGGGTCGAAAATTTTAGCGACTTCGGATAATATGGTGCGTTTTGTGGATTCCTTTTGCTTCACATCCACCTTGAAGCAAAACACGTCTTCATACGGAGACCAATGGACGCCCAATGACTTCTTTACGCCCTCCTCACTTATTTCGAGGTATGTTTGCTCCTTCAATTCTTCGGGTAGTTCTTGTATGATGGCTAATTCAGTACTGCACCATTTATGTAGAGTAAAACCTCCACGTTTTAATAAGGAAATTAACTGACCTTGCTGCTTGATTGCTTCTTCTAAAATGTCGGCTCCGGAGAGCATATCGTCCACGTAGAAGTCTCTCTTCAAAACTTCTGCTGCTAATGGAAATGAAGATTTCTCGTCCTCTGCTAATTGGTGCAAGGTTCGGATGGCAAGATAGGGAGCTGATGCGGTTCCATAAGTGACTGTGCATAACCTGCATTCCCTGATTGGTGTGATTAATCGAATCTCCATAAGATTCTTTGATACTCCTGGTCTTGGCTGTCCATCTTGATTTGTCGGTACATTTTCTCAATGTCCGCAGAGAAGACGACCTTGTGAGTCCTCCATCGGAGTAGAATGTCGACCAGCTCTTGCTGAAGTTTCGGTCCAGCATACATGACTTTGTTTAAGGATTTTCCATAAGATGCTTTGCTCGAAGCGTCGAAGACGACACGGAGCTTGGTTGATGAACTTGCTTCTCGGATTACGCCGTGGTGTGGGATGTAATACTTGCCACTGTTTTCCTGTTTCTTTTCTACCCTTTCCATATGTCCTAAATCCAGATATTCTTGCATGAATTTCTTGTATTGGATTTATAGATCTTGATCTTGTCCCAGCTTCTTCTCCAGATGCAATAGTCTTGCAAATGCTGAGGGTTTGGACCTTCCCATGCTCACGGGAGTTTGCTTGAATGGAATCTTCACTATGTATGTTCTATCTTCGTCTCGCTGCACTGTGTCTGTTAATTTATTCTCACATACCTGATCGTCTGGAGAAATTTTTCGTTGAGTGTGAACTTCTTCTATGTCGTCTTCTTCAATTTTGGCAACCATAATGTTGCCTTTAATGCTGTCGTTATGTTGTCTTCCAATGGTTCCAGATAAAATCCAGCCCAGCTCGGTATTCTGCCCCAAGATGCCATCCTTTGTTTTAGTGATTCCTTCTAGAATTATTTTGGAATATTCTTCGGCGCCTAGAATTATATCTATAGGACCAGGTTGGTTGAAGGTTGGATCGGCGATGAAGATATTGCTCCAGGAATTGATATTTATATTTGGAATGGGTGATGAAGGCATGGCTTTTGTAAGTTTAAGAAGTACTAGTAAATTGACAGGTAGGGAAAAGTTACTTGAAAATCTAGGTGTGATCAAACCTGGAATTTTCCATTTAGCAATTTTTGGCTCGCTGTTCCCGATTCCTGTGATTTCAGCTGGAACTTTGGTCCTGGGTAACGCCAATAATTCGGCTGATGCTTCCGTGATAAATGACCCCGGGCTCTATTAATACTCGTAATAGATGAGTCATCCCGGATGCTGCCTTTACTTCAACCATTGCTGTGGCGAGTAGAACTTGGCTCTCCTGTGCGCCTAAATTGGCGGTGATGATTTCCGACTTCGGCTTCTTCTCTAGAGCGCTGGAAGTCTTCATGGCTGCTGCATGAGCTGACGTCCTCATCTTTTGGGCAAGGAGCGGCCTTGATGGTGGCTGCGCCTTATGAAGCAGTGTATGATGCGGGAAGCGACAGATCCTACAATATTAAAATAGGCACGGCATGGTATATTTGAATCGTGCCGCAAGCATCGATAGCACAATCGATAGGTTTTTACTGCTTCTCGTTTTTCATGGGTAGGTAGCCTCTGGAATTGACTACAGTTGTCGATATAATGATCTCCATGGCACAGCTTGCAATTTAGGGATGCGGAAGCGTAATTCTTCTGTGGTCTTTCCTGCGTTGGCTTTCGAACTCCATCAATGGATTCCAGGGATTGGAACCGCACTTGCAGGAAAGCCATTAAATTTTGGTGATCCTGAACTTCGTTTGGACATTGAAGCGACTGCTCATATAATTTGTTGGTTTCAGGATACCATTTTCGAGCGATAGCTCTGTTAATCCACGGACCCCAACTGTCGGTGGAGATGCCTAAATTTTTGATTGCCTCCACACATTCCTTGATGGAGTCGTGCAATCTTTTTAACCCTTGGGCTGACTCTTTGGAGAGGACCGGCAGATCGAATATGGTGTCTAGCAATTTAGTTAGAATAAGGCGATTATTTTGATACCTTTGTTGCAGCAGATTCCAGGCGGTGTTGTAGTTTGCTTGGGTAACAGCTAGATGCTTTAGATATTGCATCTTGATGACATCGTCCATGTTCTGGTTGTCATCTACTAATTTAGTGAACAGGTCCTTGAAAGTGGCCCATTCCTCATAATTTCCCTCGTATATGGGGATTTTGACATGAGGAAGCGAGATGGCTGCTGCTTGCTCGTTCCTTGTGGGTGCTTGCAATAAAATAATTAAATTTCTATACCTGTCTTCCAACGTAGTATATTCAGGACTGAAGTGCATTTGTTCTGAAGCCATGTCGTTAGACATAACTTCTTCGTCCATCTCGACCACACGATCCTATTTTTCTCTTAATTCGCTTGTCGTGATGGCGGGCCTCCCTAATTCTTGTGTTAGTTCGGCGTCGTCCATCGCTTGCTTAAGATTCTGAATCCGAATCTGCAGTTTTCGGATTCGAACCTTTTGCTCGGGATTGGCCACCATTTCCTCTTGCTTCCTACTTACGGAGGGGTTAGAAATTTCAGTTGATTTTGAACAGCTCTGCAAGTAACTTTTTGCTTCGCCGTAGGGCTTTGATTTGATCGTAATACCCTGTTGTAAAATAATTATGAGTTGGAATACTTAGCTGCCCCATTTCTGCATGATTTTTAGTTGCAGTGTTCCAAAGTTCGTCCAGCGTCTTGTTGCGACTGGCGAAGTAGGCTTCGTTTTTTCGGCTGGCAGGGTCCTTTTTGCTGTTAGACAATACTTGTTTTATCTTCTGCGCGAGCTCTTCTTGTGCGACAGCTAATTTGTTGAATTCCTCCATGTTGTTAGCCATTTTTTGGAACCTGGGTGGTTGGCAGATGTTGTCTTCTTCTCGGGATGCTGGTGACCCTTGGGATGTGTTTGTTCTTTAGTTGTAGACAGATCCGGCTCGAAGGACCATGAACAGAATTGCCTGGAGGCTGATCAGGTTTCCGTTGCTTTGCGCTGGTTCTATCCCTAATTTTAAGCACATAAATGAGACTGCATTTATGTTTTAAGCCAATGTAGTCAATGGCACTTAAAGGGACGACAGTAAACTACCCTGGAGGACGCAGCCTCACGTCCCAATGATATTATGGCTTAGTAGCAGGGTAGCGACGTAGTGAATGAATCAGACATTAGATGCAGATTGATTTTATTATAAAAATAAATGGTCTATTTATACAAAACAAAATAGCATAGCTAAGTCACAAAACAAAGTTCAATTATTGTGTAGATTACTAGAGCGCGTTTAAAGGTACGAAATAGCAATTCAGCACTGTAAGCTGATTGTATTTCCGTGTGCATTTGCAAGCCAGAGCGGTGAACTTGGGTTTAGTGGGTCGCTTACGGCGTGAAATTCCAAGTTGCAGGTTTGCTCCGGTCTATAAACTAGATGCTTTCGAAACAAGATTGGTTTTTAATATTCCGTAAATGTGAACTGAAATTTGCCTGTTTAATTCAAGATTAAACATATCTAAATTAAATATAATAAACTGGCGTAATTATGAAGCAAAACTGCTTTTTTATGAAATCAGAATTACATTTAGAACTTCTGACTGGATTGCGTAAATTTTGTTATTAAAATTTATGTGTTTAATTCAAAATTAAACACTCAGTCTCTGTAGATTTCGACACATGATGCAACCTTAACAGGGGCGTCTCTAGCTTATCTGCTGCCCAGGTGCAAAGTCTCAAGTGCCGCTCCCTCTGGATTAGGTGGTTAGAAAAAGTATGTGATGTGAGTGGAGTGAAGCTAAATAGAGAACCATTCCTAATATTCCTAATATAAATATTTATTACTAATCTTACAATCTTGTAACATTAAAATATCAATTACAATATTAAAAGTGATATACATATATTTTTCAACAATCAAACTCAAACTTTACTTGATTTTCTTATTACAAATTCCTTCAAAATGTGATTTATATCTATGTTAATGTTTTCAATACTGATTATTAGAGAGCGGATTTCTAGCTTTTATGCTTTTTGTAATGGTTAATAGCAGCTTAGAACTTTTGATAATGTGTCATAAACTAGAAAATTGGAATTATTTCACATATATTTTTTTGGCTTATTTTGTGGTTTTACGCATATTTAATTTAATATGCATATTTAACGCTTTTTTTCCTTTTTTAAAGCATACTGTTTAAATATTACAAAAGTTGTATTTACCGTTTTATGCATATTTAAAATAGTTCGCATGTTTAATGCTGTTTTTTTAATGGTATCGTATTCCGTAATAAATTGTGCAAACCTCTATTCACTACAAGCCCATGATTCATCTGCCATGAATCAGGCCGTCAAAACAAATAACAAAGGCAGTAGTGTAGTTAGACGGGTTCTGGCTCACTTTTGACGTTGAAGTTCTTCAAGGTCACGAAGAGGTCAAGGTCGTTGACCTAACCGGGAGTCAAGGGCGAATTCATTGGCCTCACCGAGGTCACGTGGCATTTCCGGTTCCCACGATGAATTTTTGGTGCTAAAAGTCTAATTTTGAAATGTTACAAGATTCCTACGACGAATTTTGGGGCTAATAGTCTAATTTTGAAATCTTTACAAGATTCTCACTATGAATTTTGGGGCTAAAAGTCTAATTTTGAAACTTTTTACAAGATTCCTACGTTTATCCGAATTTTCCCAGGCTCAACCAGATGTGAGTCATCGTCTGGGAATACAGACTTGTCGAGACCTGCAGATGTGGGTATCTAGCCGGATGTTATTGTCTACACCGGATGTTATTGTCTGCGCAATTGGACAATGAAACCATTGTTTGAAAATCTGCACGCTGCTAAAAATAATTGAATGGAGTCTCTGTCTAAAACTTTTTTTCTGAATCAGATAAACCGGATGTTATTGTCTGGAGCTTCAAAGGGGGGTGCTATTCGGCTACCCCGCATCGGCTTAATTAGGTCGCTTATTAAACATTGGAACATACATGTTTTCAAATAACAGATTTTATTTACACAGTTCTCAGCGCGAAATTACGAAAATTTTGAGCAGCTGTAATAAGCGGTTCTGTAAACTTATATCGGAGGATAGCGAGTGTGTCTGCGTTGTTAGATAACACAGGGTCTAGAATCCTCGAATTGATATTTTTAACATAATTCGACTTTCAGATATATACAATCACAACTGGAGCTTTGTTTGTAAGTGCGTGTTAAGCAAGGTCGTTGTAAATTGACTGAACGTGCACATTGTAGGAAATGCTGTCATATGACATTTCACTATTATGTTCATCCACGGCACTAAGGGCCGGTTGCAGAAAGCAATGTTAAGTCTGGTGTTAGCTAACCCGACGTCAAAGTGAACAAAAACGAATCAAATCTCAAATGCTTATGGTAGGTAACTAATACATTAGTAAACAAAATTTGATGCGATTTTGTTCACTTTGACGCGATTTTGTTCACTTTGACGCGACGTTAGCTAACACCAGACTTAAGATTGCTTTCTGCAACCGGACCTATATGTTTTAACTACATTTTTATTCTGATTAGTCTCCAAAACAACTGAATTATTTTTATTTGAAGAATTTAAAACTTTTCGTTTCACTTTGTCGTGCAGGTAATGTTTGAATAGATAGCGAATTTATTTACTTCTTATGTTAGCGCCTTGGTTTTAAGAACGTTATGATAATACTAGATGTATGTACGAAATATGTGAGATTATTTCGAGCTAAAAGATGAAACACTCAAAATGTTTTTGAAAAAATGTAAATGATTATTTTATGGAATTTGTAAAACCAAAGAAAATATTAGCAGATAATACAACTTATTTTAAAAACCCGAGGTTTATAAATACAATAATACAGCAAGGCATAAAAGTTGGTTTTTGCAGTATAAGACATCCCCAAGCCAATCCTAAACTGGTAGGAAGCTAACACATACAAGTACGACGGAGTTTTAAATAGCAGAATTTTATAATACAAAACGGAGCGATGAAAGAGTCGTCTGTTGATCATATTCTTAGCCACCGAGTATCTTTCAGTTTATAAATTATCCTGTCATCGATTTTATCAGTGTTGACGTGTTAATAGAGGCTATATTTGCGTGTCACCAGTTGTCAGACCTGTCGAGACTTGTGGATGTGAGCGTCTGGGCATGTGCAAGGTTGCTAAAAATAAACCGGATGTGATTGTCTGGGGTTTCTGCGTGAGGATTTTTGCGCAAGTATTTTTATTGGCTGGGAAATTCAAATTCTGCGCATTGTTTTGACGGTAAATTTAAATTCTGCGCAGGTTTTGGCGGGAAAAACAAATCATGCTCAGGGTTTTGGCGGGAAATTCAAATTCTGCATAGGTTTAGGCGGTAAATTCAAATTATTAGTGTTTTGGCCGGAAATTAAAATTCTGCGTAAGTTTTGGCGGTAAATTTAAATTATGATCAGGTTTTTGGCGGGACATCTGGGAATGTGCAAGGTTGCTAAAAATAAATGTGGTTAAGAAATTTGCTTAAAATTGACTGAAAATTTACAGACATTGGGAAATCCACGACACTGTTTATAAGAAACGAATGTAAATATTACGTGTTTTTTCCTGTACTTAAATACACAAAGTACACATTGACGACACATTATCCTGGAGCCTCCATATCACTAACTTAAATAAATCTTTATGTTCAGCTGTGTATGCTTTAACTCAATTAAAATACAAAATTAACCGAAATAGTAAACTAGTGTACCATTCTTACTTCGAAAGTTTAATGACCCACGGAATCGAGTTTTGGGGCAATTCAACCTTTGCCAATATAATTTTCACAACACGAAAGAAAGTAGTCAGAATTATGTACAATTTGAGAAAAACAGTCATGCAGACAAAAGTTTATTGAAAATAGAATTTTAACAATGAAGATATTCACCATTACAATACACGGAACAAAACGGAAGTCGTGCTTCCAAAATATAAAAATACTTTTAGTCAAAAAGGTCCCTTATACAGTGGCATGAAAATATTTCAAAGATTACCGATTGCTAGTAAGCAGTCACACTATAAAATTATTTAAAACTAAACTTAAAAGAATGGCTAATAGGTAAATCATTCAATAATCTAAGTTTTTTGAAATTTAAAATTAATTAAGCCAGCTGCACATTATAAACAAGAATCAATAATAACTTAACAAAAATAACGGTCGATCTTCCCAACGCTCAAAAGTGTATTTTCTATTCTTCGTGTATATTTTAGGAATAAGCTATTACTATTACTATTTTTGATGATCACCAGATCTTAAACATTTAATAAACTCTATTTAATTGTAGCACCGAATCGAGCTAGTTCGGCCCATGTGGTGTTAGGAAATTTCAGATATTCCACATGGTAAGCGCAAAAGATCAGTTAATCTGCGTTCTAGCAGCTACCAATTTGACTACTCTAGCTGATTTGACGCAGGTTGCCTCTTTTTTAGTGGCAAATTTTATTTGACGCAGCCCAACTTTTTTGTATAATTTTCTACAGCGGCAAGACAATTTTTTTTCACTGCCCCCCTAAAAGGTCGAAAAAAAATGTTTTGCGGTTTTCGGCCCACCTTAATGTACAGGCGTTAACAGATGTATAGACGTTTTGCACGTAGTAATGTTTTTAAGTATAAAAACGAATTAAGATTTTAAATTGTATATTTACAAGTAGGTACATATTTCAGTAAATAAGACATAACACAGTTAAATTAATAAGTAGATGACTAATAGTAATTTAAAGCTTGAAAGTATGATCGGAAATAGTGATTTTGTTTACAATTGAAATATTAACTTAACAAATCCATTATTTCATCTTTTGACAGGTTACCACTGGCACTTCCAGAGTTGTTTGGAGGCGATGATAGTAGTGGCTGAATGGGCGAATTTACCATCGAAGGTGGAACCATATTTGACATATTCCACATTTGTGGACTGGGGCTGGAATACGTTGATGGCTGACTAGCGGTAGGCGTCATATTCATCCACTGGTGGGACCCCAGTGTATTGTTATTTACCCAAGGTGTCGATGTTGCATTTAAATTGTTTAAAGGTGTATAAGAATTATACTGCTGATTTACAGCAGGTGAAGTTGGCGCCTGATTGGTGGACATTAAATTATTATTCACATTAGGTCGTAGAGATGAAGTAGAATTTAATACTGGATTATTAGGTTGTGGTGGAGGAGAAACGACAGAATTGGCATTAAACCATAATTTAGAATCCAAGTGTGACAAAGTTGAGGACAAATCTTTTGTTTGCGTTGAACTCTTGCTTTGAGCAACAGGTATAGGATCTAAAGGAGATTTATTGTGCAACACTTTAACAGCATCTTGTTGTTGCACCAACCGCTTTTTGTCTTGCAAACTTAAAGAGCTTGATGCGAAATTATCTAACCCAAGGCCAGAGAAGGCTTGATCCAATTCATTTGGCTTCACAGCAGGCACTACCGAAGGCATAGTATTTTCCAAAATCTTCTGTTGTTCCTGTACAGAATTAAGCTGTTCTAATTTACTACGATGTTCTGACTCGACAAGTTGAAACATTTGCTTGACCAAAGCAGTTAAAGCGTTAAATTGCGACAATGTCAGTCCATTTTCAATGCACAACGGTATCAGAAAAGGTAAAATTCGTGTGGCCATTACCTCTTTGGTAATTCCCAACTTTTTGTGAGTCATAGCCAATTTGTAGATACCAAGTATTCCCATGAGCACTGCAGGTTCACGTGATGGAATCTGTGGTAAAAATGGTAGTACTTCATCCAATACTAACCACTTATCAAGGTGCTCAAGCAATCTACCAATGCACAACAAACAGTTAACGCGAACTGATAGTGTAGACGTTGATAAACAAAGTTTTTTAACGCGTGGCAGCACGCTGTTTTTTACACTACCATGGTCCAATAAACCGGCAAAAGTTGGCAATACTGACAGACACAGTTCGTGTATTTGTGGTGTATCAGCATCTAAGCCTCTGTATAACATTGGTAAAACATGTTGCTGTATGTCGTTAGCTGGTGTCAATTTCAAGAGAAGCTCCATGCGTTGCAAGAAAATCAATAGAATCTAAAATGCAAAAACATAATTTAAATAACACTAATAGAAAGACATACTAAACTGCTACTTAAATATAAAATAAGTTATAAATCAATATTAAAAACATTGTTAACTGCTATTTCTAATGTGGCTTAAGGCAGCTGCTTGGGAACCTTTTATGAAAAACGAATAAACCTACAATAATGAGGATTCACAGAATTATAATCAGCAACAGCTATCGTTTTATTAATCAACCAGAAATCAGTGCTATGTGTTTCAATTACTGTCACTGACTGAGAGGTCTCTATTTTAAACTAAATTTGTTGTGTTTCGCTTTTATATTATGTATATAACTGTTTTTGAATATTTTATGGGATCAAATATAATGTACACCAAATTAAACCATACATCCCTAGCGCTGTCCACCAAAAAATTTAATGAACATCAAAAAATATTAATGCAACCCAAATGATTATACTTCGGAAAATGAGAACAGCACCACTAAAATAGCTATGTTGCGTACTGTTTTACCATTACTTACATTTTAAATTCTATATGTCTATCAATTTTACTAAATGTTCACCAAATTTAGAACGCCCAAGTTACGCACCCGTGCTGTCCATTTATATTTAGTCTTTCTCGAAAACCTACTTGTGCGTCAAATAATTATTCTGTTACTCCAAAAATAAAATAAGCTCGCGCATCTCTCCTTGTCGCTTCCAGACAAACTTCTTGAAGGCTCAGCTTCCAGCCGCACACTGTGCTTGGTACCTTGGTAGCTTTTACAGTGAGTGTAACCAGTGTATTGCCGTACGAAAAGACTTAATAAGTTTCATCTTCATTTTTGTTTTGTGAATTTTGTGTTACATTTTTATATATAATTATGTATTGATTTATTTCCAAGAATTCTGCAGACTTATTTCTATGTCGTCATTTATAAACAAGACCTTATAAAACATGATACATTTTTCTTATAAGTGATATTTAGGCTTAGGCAAGAAATATAAATCTGGGTATACTTTTGAAATTGAATGTGTTATAAAATATAGTAAACATTGTGTATTTCTGCTAAACAAATATTTTTTTTAACTGCTAAATAATATAAGACACTGACGAAAATTAAATATCTGGGTATCATGTTAGAATTAAATGCGGAATAAAATTTGGTGAATATTTAGCATTTTTAGCCAACGAAAGTTATTTTTAGGAACAAATAATATAAGAGACTAGCATGATGTCAATATTTGGTTGTCGCTCTAAGATTATGCATTTTCTTAATTTTGGTGAGCATTTAGTATTTTTGGGAAACAAAAGTATTTTTTTGTACGAAAACATTGGGTAAATTTGGTAGACTGTTAAATACCACCCATATTTTATTACTATATATCAAACAGGAGAACGAGTCCAAAATACTTCCGATTAAATATACTAATATACATGAAAATAGGGCCAACTATACGGACTGCAGTGGGAATATGTCATGAAAATAAACATTTTTTTGTGTAAAAGTTAAACAATTTAAATAATTACAAACAACACGAGAATGTTACTTCCAAAAAAATATAAAATAACATAGCTACTCCCTATAAATGTCATTCCAAATATAGCATAGATCCTGAAATGCGTTTTAAGGGAGCTACAGCCCCAAGAAGAGTAATAAAAAATACTTGGCTATGAGTAGATTTCTGTGAAGTCGCAAATTTAAATTTTTAGGTTCACGTTTTTCACAAAAACTACTGCTGTCAGCAATTACAAACAAGTGCACCTTTTTATGCTGAAAATTCTAATCTCTTCAAATATACAGTGACCGCCAAAAAGTTGACATCAAATGGAACAATTTTACGGCAATAATTTGTCTCATCTGAAAACCTACTTAACCCCTATCAGATATACCGACTAATTTTTATTTTGTTAGAAAATGGTGTTTTTCGAAATTGTCAAATATCCAAAAAGTTCTATTTTTCGAAAATTAAGCACGATTTCAATGAGATCCTTTTTATCGTACGTTAGTTTTAGCTAACTGAACAATCTCAAGGACAGAAAACATTTTTTACTTTAACTTTTGCAAAAATTAAATTTTTGCAATTTGTGGAATGTTTTAAAAATTTCACATATCAAGACAATTTCAAAATTCAAATTTTGTTGAGTGAAAAAAGTTTAAAAATATTTAGCTGAAGAAAAACAACAAAGAAATGGGGAAGATGAAAGAAGAACTAAAGAAAAACAATGAAGAAATAAGAAGGCTGAAGGAAGAAGTAATACCAAAAGAGACAAGTTGGGAAAGAGAAAAAAATCAGCTAATTAAAAGAATACTGCTAGAAGAAAAGCAAAGAAACGAAACAACATCATCATAAAAGGTCTACAAACAAGAAAAGAGGAAACGAAGAAAGAGGTAAAGAACTTTATGCGAGAAACACTGGGAATAACGCCAAAGATTACAAAAGCACACACCATGGGTAGAGAGGAAGGAAAACAAGCAATACTCGTAGAAGTGGGCGAATGGAGTCAGAAAAAGATTATAATGGAAAATAAACATAAACTGAAGGGTAAACGAATTTTCATAGAGAGTGACATGACACTAACAGAACGAAAAATACAGATGGCGATAAGAGAAAGTGTAACAGAGCAAAAGGGGAAAAGGAAATTGAAGCAAAGTGTGATATCAGAAATTAGAAGTAGAAGGAAAGCTGTACGTATGAGACCACGAGCGCAAAGAACTAAAGCCAAAAAATATAAGCAAAGAAAAGCAGAATGTAAAGAGGAAGACACAAGCTATAAATAGGAGTAAGGTAAATAAACAAAAAGAGAATTCCAAAGAAGGAGAAGAGGAGGAACGAGGGAGTGAGGAAAAAAGTAATGAGAATGATAGCAACTGGCAAAGAAATGAAAAAAAGAGAAGCACGAAACCAAATGACAGATACGGAGTTACGACCAAACAAAATCAACAGGAAAAAGCAAATACAGTAGCACTTGGTTATAACGAATTCCACGGGACCGCTATATTTGTTCATAATAACCGTTATTCGTTATATCCAAGAAGGTCATAATTTGAGGAAATTTCCAACTCCCGTATAATTTCTACATTTTCGGAAACCGATAAAATTTTCTGTTTGACTCCCGACATTTTTCCACAACTAGAAAATGCGTAAGCACATACGGAAACAGCGCGATTGTCATCAAAACTTTTAATAATTAGTACTATTGGAACAAAACATATAGCGGAATAGACGGCGTACCTAAAGTTAATGTAAAAATGAAGAGGAAGGGTATAAATGGATGAAAGGCCTATGGATAACAAAGATCTTATATTAAGACTCCAGGAAGGAGTATTAAAAATGCAAGCGGAAATGAAAGAAGCACTACAAAAGAGTTGGCAGGAATTACAAAATAGTATGGCAGAATTAAACAGCCTAAAAAGGAAGTTATTAGAGAGGGATGAAAAAATAAACATAGAAAGAACTGCACTCCATAAAAAATTAGCAATTCTAACAAAGAAATTAATAGACGTGGGCTCAAACGGGGAATTAAATTAGGTTCCGAGTGGTGTAGCTTGAACAAGCGTCCACGTTCGATCAGCAGAGTTAAGCAACGCTGTCTCTGGTCAGAACTTGGATGGGAGTTCCACGGCTGCATCTCTCGGCGCCTCGTGGTACGGCTATCACGGAAAAAAGTTGGTCCCGGCGGTCATACAACATCATGACAGTCGTTAGTGAGGTTGGAAGTCCTCATAACTGCACAGCGACGCCTATAATTGGCCTGACGGCTGTTGGCTGAGTGCGAAATAAATAAATAAATAAATAAATAAAACAAGAATAAAGTGTATACCGCTGACGAACTACTAAGCTTGCAAAAAGGAATACTCAGTAAGATAGAGAACGAGCATTGGTCTATGAAAATCAACGAACTAAAGATCAGATCAGACAAAGGAAAGAAAGAACAAAAAAGAGTGAATCAACAAAAACGATGGATAATGGGCACATGGAATCTTCAATGAACAAACTACGAAGGGGCAATAATGGAGTTGGAGCTAGAGGTCAAAACATATAAAATAGAAGTCCGGGCAGTACAAGAAACGAAACAAAAAGGAAACTTTGAGACAGCCTTGGATGACTACATCTTTCTAAATAGTGGGAATGAGAAGCGAATTTTTGGAACTGGCTTCCTAATTTCAAAAAAATTAAAAGCCCAGATCAAAAACTTCACGCCAATAAATGAAAAAGTGTGCTGCTTAAAAATGACAGTAGAAAAAACCGCCTTAAATATAATTAACTGTCATGCTCCAACCGAAGAAAAGAAGGAAGAACAGAAGGATGAGTTTTACGAAAACCTAGAAGACATTTATGATGAAATACTACACAAAGAACCAAGAACATTAATGATGATAGTTGGAAATTTCAATGCCAAAATCGGTAACGAAGATATTTTTAAACCCACAATAGGAAATTATAGTAAACATAAAGAAGCCAATGAAAATGGGGCAAAATTGGTCGGTTTCGCGGCAGGGAAAGAATGTAGAATAGCAAGTACGTATTTTCAAAGAAAAGACATACATAAAGGCACATGGAAGTCGCCAGATGGCAAAACTTGTAACCAGGTAGACCATGTGCTGATAACAAAGAAACATTTAAGAGATGAAAAATGTAAAATTTAGAAGAGGGACCGATGCGAGTTCCGACCACTATCTAGTAACTGTCACAATGGAGGGTAACTACGCGGTCAAGAAAAACAAAACAAACAAAAAACCAAATGAAGAATATGATGTGGAAAGGCTGACACAAAAGGAAGAGCAAAATAAGTATGTAGCAAAAATAGAAGAAGGATTAAAAGAAAGGACAATAGAGCAAGAGGATATGGAAGGAAACTGGAAAGAAATAAAAGAACTGATAAAGAGCGCAGCAAAACAAGTGATAAGGAAAAAAAGAGAACAAACAAATGGTTCAACAGGGATTGTGAAAACGAATGAGAAAAGAAATTAGAAGCTAGGAAAAAAATGTTGGTAACAGGAAGACAAGAAGAAATGGAAGCCTACATAATTCAGAGGAAAAAGACAAAAAGAACATACTGGCAAAAAAAAGGTGGAAAAGACAGAGGAATATTTTAAAAATGGTGAAATAAAATTTTTTTACCAAGAAATAAAGCAGACAAGAAGAGGTTACCAGCAGCCACCAATAGCTTTTATCGATGAAAGGGGGGAAAGGGTAAATGACAAAAATCAAACCCTAATAGGTTGGAAACACTACTTCCAGAGGCTACTTGAAGAAGAAGGAACAACCCTACAAAATAAAGATAATGAAGAAAGGGTAAACCCTGAGACAGCAGAGGAAGAAGAAGAGGAAACGGAATAAGGTACCGACAAGAAAGAAATAAAAACTATAGCAGCAAAATTAAAAAAATGGGAAAGCACCAGGTGAAAACGGAGTAACAAATGAACTACTTAAGTACGGAGGAGAAAACTTGACTACAGAGATACATAACTTAATTAAGAAAATCTGTCAAAAAGGGGAAATCCCAAAAGAATGGTCACAGGAAGTAATTACCCAGATTTTTAAAAAAGGAAAAAGAACGAGTACAATAACTACAGGGGAATAGCACTTTTAGACACAACATATAAAATATTTGCGACGGTAATAAGAAACAAACTGCAAAGCTACACAGAAAGAGAAATATCGGAATAACAAGCAGAGAGATACATATTGCCTTCATTGACTTCTTAAAAGCATATGACAACCTAAAGAGAGAAATGATACTCAAGGCTATGAGGCACTTAAAAATCCAGGAAAATTAATAAAATAGTGCAAATAATGATACAGAATACATCAAGCAGGGTCAAGTGGAAGGGGGAGACAACGGATAGCTTTTATGTCAAAGCAGGTGTTAGACAAGGACCCAATCTCAACACTATTATTTAATATAGTTCTTGAGTACGTGATAAGACAAAGTAAAGCGAACAGAACGGAGTAGCATAACCAGTCAGGAAACATCAATGTTTAGCCTATGCAGACGACCTGGTGCTAATAGCAAATAATAAAGAAGACCTTATAAAAATTAATAAAGAAAGTTGAGGAGGAAGCTGTGAAGGTTGGGTTACATATCAATGATGAAAATCGAAATACATGGTGTTGAGAAGTCAGGGTAGTTCGTCTGAAAACAAGCTTAACAATCAACCAACAGGGAGAGGAGGTACGAGAGCTACAGGGAGTTAACGTTTTCACATACCTAGGGGTGCAGATTACAGATGACGGAAGAGAGAGAGGAAGAGTTTAAAGCAAGATTGGTGAAAGGGGGTAAAGCAACAGGAGCATTATCAGAAACACTGAAGTCAAAATTTGTATCTCAGAAAGTAAAAATCCGGATATATAAAAGTGTTAAAACCGATTGTTACACACGGGTGGTGAAGTGTGGAAATTAGGGGCAGTGAGTTGATCCAAATTACTAATATGGGAACGAAAAGTGTTAAGGAAAATGTACGGAGGCCTTAAGGAAGAGAAATGTGAGAAGAAGGACTAATAAAGAGTTAGAAAATCTATACAAAGAACCAACAATAATGCAGTGTGTTAAACAACGAGTCAGGTGGTTGGGGCATGTGCAGCGTATGGGGAGTGACAGTATGAGAGACCAAGGTTAAAGTGGAAGGAGGAAGTGATCAACGATCTGAATGAAATGGGAATGGTAGACTGGAGAAGGAAAGCGTTAACAGAGACGAATGGAGAAAAATAACAATGGAGAATGGGCCATCGTGGCCTGTAAAAGCCACATATTTATATATATCGAGAGATCCCAAAAAAAACTGTTCCTCAGCGGGCTTGTGGAAATTCAACTTATGAATTATATGTTGGTGACACTGTACGTCAATGTCAAATTCGAGGTTAGCAGGTTAGGATTTGCGTCATTTTGTGTCATAACTGACGGAAAACCTAACCTGATAACCTCGAATTGACATTGATGAGGACAGTTTTTTTGGATCTCTCGATACATACGGAATGTCAGTAAGGAACGACCAAGATACATCAGTTAGAAGATTTTCGCAACTCTTTTTGTACGTCATAGGCCAACGTCTTACCTATTGTATTTTTAATCCTGTAAAGGGTTTGTTAAAAAAAAATACAATAGCTTAGACGTGGCTATGACGCAACACTTTCGTTTTGCAGAATGCGATAACAGAACTGAGCCATAACATCGGGCGATGTTTTCCATGAAAGAGTAGCATTTTCAGCAAAACACACATTGTGTTGCAGTTTTATACTAGTGTTTCGTTGTCGGTATACATTTCTTTAATTATGATAACTCATTATTCAGTCCCGCACGTGAAAATTACTACTTGAAATATTAATAAAAGATTCTGCTAATTGAAGAAGTCAAAAATGGGATAACCACAAGGTGGTTCTATGAGCCCTCTTTACCTTTAGGCGGGTAGGTAGCTAGCCTTGCCTGTCGAAACTGAAGAAGAGTTCCCTTGTTAGGGGTTACGACTACCGCAGGTGTTAGCGTGGTAACTTTTGTGGTTATAACAGGCCACTGGCCTACAATAAGAAGAAGAATAAAATGTGATAAAAAACAATATTGCACAAGAATTTTAAATATAGAAGATTTTAAAATTAATTAGAGGGACACAATAGTGTACGAGCAAATTCTGATAGCAGGACATACTGGAGAGTCGTTACTTATTTAAGATCGGATGTGAAGTGTGGTATACTGCAAAAAGCTATTGAGTACTAGTTTGTAAATAAATTGTAAAAATGTTTCATATACAATTATAGGTGTTTATGAATTACCAAGTAGTGCAAAATAACGATTTTTACATTATTTTGAATCACTGTGTGATCTGCTAGCAGAGATTGGAAATTTCAATATTAATTGGTATAGCAACAATATATTATATATGTTAATAGATTAAATAGGAGTATAGATGACAGCGGGTTAGTGCAATTAGTTAATGATTACACATGTATCAGTAAATTAAATTGGAGATATAAATCTACTAATATAGAAGATAAGTTAATAACTTCTCAATAATTTAAATAATGTGTTAAATTTAATAATGCGAGAAAGGAAGGTTTTTGTTAGTAATAAAAAATCATGTTTAGCAACAGAGTAAAGATATTTATAACTGAAAGAAACAGAGGACATAAAATGTTGCACTATTACGAATAACCCACAGGATTGGCAGAAATTTAAAACACTGAGAAATGAAGCTGTGTCAGGGAGAAGAAGTACTATGAAAGTAAAATTGACATGAACAAATATAACTAAATGGAAATGTGGAACACTTAAAACATCTAATATCTGGAAAAAAATTTACAGATTATTCTATTATTAATTTTCAAGGAAAAGAGATAGATGAGTTGAATGAAATTGCCAACAATTTTAATAACTATTTTATTAGCAGTATAAGTGAGGTTATTCAATCCAAATGACCATGCAACACAAACTTGGAATTAGTGAATTCGGTTAATAAGCTTACTAATTTAGATTAATTGAGTAACAGAACTTGAAAATATTGTTACACAAAAGGCAAACAACGGCAGCCCTCATGGAATTAGTGTAGAATTCATAAAAGAATATTTTGAAGAGTCTAAATAATAGTCTATACTTAATTTAATTAATTCAACTATTCCAAGCAAACTAAAAATTTCAACAGTAATACCAATCAGAAAGGTGCCTAGAGCTAATCTATGCAAGGATTCTAGGCCAGTGAATATGCTGCCTGCAATAGAAAAAATCCTGGGAAAAGTAATATATCTAATCAGCTATTTGATTGTGAAAAAAAAACATATACTAATGGAGGTCTAATCAGGCTTTAGAGAAAAACACAGCTGCGAAACAGCAGTGTATGACTTTATTGACTGTATAATACATATCTGCTGTGGAGAATAAGGCCTGATCCACACTATCGGGCTGCTCTCGGTTTGATCTCGCTCCGCTCAAATATTTATACATTGTTAGCAATGGGCACATTCACACTATCGGTAACGCTCAAGCTCAGGTCGTGCCCATAGCTAACAATGTATAAAAAATTGAGCGGAGCGAGATCGAACCGAGAGTAACCTGATAGTGTGGATCGAGCCTAAAGAAGTTGATATTGGGTGCCTTCTTGGATTTGTCCATAGAATTTTTTGCCTAAATCATTTAATAATGTTGCAGACGCTTCAAAATTAAACCAGAACAGAGCTACATTCGCTACAGTCATATTTGACAAATGAACTGAATGTTGTTTTAACTAAAAACCATGATGATATATGTCTGAAAGTAAAGAGATAGACGTAGATATTCCGCAAGGCAGCTTTGCACTTTATTCTCTACATCACTGATATATCTCCTGTACTAAGTAGCAATTGAATTCGAATAATAAATTATGCAGACGACATTAATATTCTTATATTTGAGTCCCCCTGACTGGTCTGTCTGCAAGGAGTAAAAAAATGTGTGAATTATCTGTCTGAAAGGAGTAAAAAAATGTGTGAATTATCTGTCTGAAAGAAGTAAAAAAATCTGGTGTGATACACTCACACAACTTCCTTTTACAGTGATCTTATAATTAGTCAAAATTTCATTTTTAATTTTTAACCATTTGTTAAAATTTTCAAAAATTACAATTCTACAAAACGGTACAAATCGAGTGTTAGTTGAAGAGACAAATTTTCTCTAGAATTTTAAGGTGAATTCAAAAATGTAATAATATACGGGTGTTTTATTTAAAATAGGAGTTAATAAAAAAATAGAAAAAAAAACAAAAGAAGCCCACTTTAGAAGTATTCAACTGGAAAATCACCTATCTCACATCAATACACATTAAAAAATGTAAGAAAAATGTAAAGTTTAAAAAAAATCGTTAGAGCTGTTTTGAAAAAATCAAAAAAAACTGAAAAATCACAAGAGTAAACACCTACTTCCGGTATGCGATTTTTCTTCAAAAGCTTGCCGTCTCATCTACATAGTACACAAAACTTATATATGAAGTTTCAACGCCATACCCTCTTTCGTTTTTGAGATATTCTGTTCACAGACACACAGACAGACAGACACACACAGACAGACCAATGAAAAAAAATATGTTTTTTGGGATCAGGGGACTCTAAAACGTGAAGATCCGTTGAAAACTCAATTTCGAATTTTTTGGGGTGAATCCAATACTTCCTTTATAGTAAAAGGAAGTAAAAATGTGTAAATGACGTTGAAGCATGGTTCTCTAGTATTAAATGATTACTCAATTCTGATAAGTCGAATTTCTCATGCTTTCACACAAGATAATGCAAAGTAGTGTTCCCGGAGACCACCACACTGCACAGGATATCATATCCTGTAAGTCACTTATGAATTTCAGGTTAGTGTTGTAAGTGTACGTAGTACTTTGAACAATGTTTAATAGTAAAAATTCTTAAGAACCAAAAGTTTAAACTCCTTATTTGAGGTGTTGGGTCCAGCCAAGTTGAATTTCAAGTTGTCAACTAAGATTATCTATGAAATATAATGATTCTAATGCTGTAATTATGTTTATTATGTCATTTATGTAATAGTTGATACATGAAATCAAATTACGCGACGACTTGACAACTGTGTCCGCTCTACAAGTCGTAATTTTAGTCGCATTTTTAATTTATAATTGGCAAAATTGCAGGTATTTTCAAGCTCTACAAGTTTTATAATAACTACTTCTTCGCTAAATAATTAATTGTTGACTTCTTTTACCGTTCTTGTGTCAAGGATCGTTCATACCTTATCTAGCACTCTTTCCCTGGATTATGGATATACTCCAGCTTTATAAAAGCTTTTATTTGATTATGCTTAAATTATTTCTAAAATACGCTGCTTATTTTGAGCTTTGACATACCTGAATAGGAGCCATAAGCTTCATAACAGGTTTAAGATATGGAAGTACACTGCTAACAAACTCCTTTTGATCACAATTTTGAGCAATATCCAATACACTAGGTAAAACAAACGGGATCATAGTAGGTTGCGCCAGATCTCTTGTAAGACATGGTAAAACTTGCTGTATTCTTACACGGTGTGGTAATTTTACCAATGTCTCTGGGAGACCTTTGTAAAATTGTGATTTCTGTAAATTATCCCACTGCAGTAATGAATCTAAATATGTTAAAGTTTTCACACCAACATCTTCAAAGAATGGAATCTAAAAAAGGAAACTTAAAGATTTTTGATTTTTTATAATATGTCAACATTTACTTTAATAAACTGATGTGCATCAGGTCGTACTTCTGGTGTAACGTTCAACATCATTTTAACGTATTCTCGTAACGCATCCGGCAAACATTGTAATTTATTTGGCGATACTTGCTTTAAATGCTGCGCTCTGCTTCTAAACTGTTGTATATCTTTAACAGGCATGAAGGCTTGGCCATTTACGGAATGTAAAGCAAACGATAACATGCCCAACGAAAACATGTCACTTGCTGGGGAATGACTCTGAGTTAGAATACATTCTGGACCTAAATAATCCAATACTGGTTGATTAACTGTTGGCACTGAGAAACTATACTCTTGGAATGGATAATAAGGTGGGCTATTAGCAGTGCTAGTGTTATGGACACAAAAATCCAGTCCAAATATTTTCCAAGCACCTTGTTGATTAATTATTATACTTTCTGGACATATATTTCTATGCAGCAATTTAACATCATTATGTAAAAATACCAATCCTTCGCCAACTTGAAGCAATCCATATTTAATTTCGATATCGTGGAATTTATAATCAGACATATTGGCAGGTTGTGGCATGTTAACAGTTTGGCCTAATACATTTGCCAAACTTGCAAAAACTGGTTCTGTTGCAAACGCTAAACTCTCACGGCTTTCTTCTAAAGGGTGCTGCACTGTTAAAATTCTTGGATGGCGGATCTTTGTAAGCTGTGTTACCCCACGACGTAAACTTTCTAAAATCATTTCTCGGTCGGTTTTATTATACCTATCCAGCTGACGTTTCTCTAGTACAAATATCGCGGCTTCCTGTTTTGTTGACCTTTTAAAACCCTTGTATATTTTCCACAGTAAGCCTGGTCCCCCAGAAGCAATGTGACAAGTAGCATCAAATTCTCTTGTAACAGGATTGCCTGGTAGAACTCCTGACAGCTGCGACACTGTGCTGCTCACCGAACTACTTACTTGAGAGTACAATTTATTGAAGACCTCCATTATGCAAACAGATTTTAAATTCTGAACTTAGTTCTTCCTTCGCAAGGTTTTTCTGCCCATCAATAAATCACCATGAATCATACAGCTAAGAGTAAAACCAAAAAAATCAACTTTCCAATCATAGACACGAACCTTTAATTAAAACACACCACGGCCAACTAATAGTATTTAAGAGCAGGCTGTCAGAGGAGTGGGAGAGTTTGACGTATTAAATTGCCGTAAGATGGCAGTAATGTTCATTATTAAGAATATTTATTTTTGGCTCTACTAGTATGTTGAAATCTGCAGTATGATAGGTGGTTGCCACTACACGATAACAGATGGCACTTTCGCATTGCTTATTCACGGCCAACTAAATAACTATGGCCTGCACATAGGGAACACCCCCTGTAGCCACCTATTGTGAGAATTTAAAAGCATTTGGTGTGTTTCTTAGCTCAAATGTCAAAATCTGACGTTTAACTTTAAAAGGTTAGTTGCACCATGAAATCTCAGTTTATTGTTTTTGTTGAAATTTAACACAATTTCTAATAAATCAATACATAAAGTAAGTTTATTTGTGGAAGTTTTAATCCACGGTCTTGCAGATAAATTAATCGTAGCAAGGGTCGGGAAAACTGCAGAATCTGGGGCCACTTCCCCTGCTATTGGTAATATTAATTATTCAGCCTCTACACCGCAAGGTAAATGAGGTTACAGATTATACATACATACATTAACCGTGTTTCTCTAGTAACCATAACCAAAATTATCAGGAAATCAATAAAAGGAGGGGAATTGGCCCCAGATTCTGCAGTTTAGCCGATACAAATGCTATGGATGCTGAGTAAATGTTGGTTTCAGACATATCATTGATTTTAAACTTTGGATTTTCAACCGTAGTTCTACTGGTAATAACAATCCTTCGCTATTGATGGATGCTGTTTGGAGAGATGACAGTTGGGCAATACTACTAATAAAACTAAAATGTTCTGCGCTATTTGAACTGGCAGACGATTTAACTATTCCACAGCGCAAAATTTGCCTTAGTGCGTATTCTGCTGTTCGGGCATCTGTAGCTTCATGGAGAGAAAGTTGCTTAAACTGCATCAGAACTGAATGCTCGTGTTAATACATAATAGAAGCCAGCTTGCTCAAGAAGAAATTTTATGCATAAATAAGTACTTTTCTGAAGTGAATTCTAGAGCGTGTGCGGTTTCCTTTGTCAATCCTGGTAATCCCGTAAGATGCAATGCTGCTATCCAAGGAACGAATGTATTGACTTTTGTTTGAAACGTGTATTTGGAAAAAATTATAAATATTCCCCATGTATGTTACTGTAGTATTAACGTTAAGAAAATTATTGTCACCGGATTCTTTCAAAAATTTAAATGAACTAGTCGCTGTAGGAGCAAATATTGGGATAGCTAGCAGAACATTCATCTTTTCAAAATTTGTGGGATATAAATGCATTCTTGTTAAATATCGAACAGATTTAACTGGTAATCCCTTCTGTAAATTATATAATAATCTCAAATACGTTGAAGTAATTTTCCATTCGAGGAATACATATCACGTTCTAAAAACAAATTTCTGGCAATTTTAAAGCATGGCAATAATCGAAGAACAAAAATAGTGGTAGTGGCGAAAGAAAAGGATGCCCAATGTAATTTCTAATTGATCCCCCACTTAACATTTTAAAAAGTGCGACATTAGATGAAAAATTGTCCGTAACCAGTCTTAACACAACAAAACAACAATCAGTTACAAGTTGCAGAAATTATCACTGTTAAGCTGCTGTGGTTTGAAATGATTTTTACATAAGGCCGTATAGTCTGTAATTTTAGAGATATGTGCAATAAAAATGTAGTTAACATGCAACATGTAGTTTTCTTACTGTTTATTAATACCACAAAATTCTGGTAAAAATTCAACCCATTGCTGCCGAACACACAATTCACTAGGCAGTTGGCACTATCCATTTTAAAATTTAGTAAAATATTTTCACAACTAAGGATGTACACAAAGCTGGACTGAGTGTGGAGTGAAAGTTAAAAAGTTTTTCGGCGATAACAAGAAGACCTGAACTGTTACGATAGTGATAACCTTATGGGTGCCAATGGTTAACTGCACAGCTTGTTTAACCTTTATCAGCAGAAACCCGCAAGGAGTTTGTTGTGAAGGCTTCAAAAAACAATACCATGCTTCTTATATGGCAAAAAACGACGATATTATTATACCGGGGCTACTATAGAAATTCTCCCAATGTGCAAAGAATTGTCTGGTGCTTGATATTGCAGGTGTTCAAAGTCTGGTTGAGATAAAACTGTTTTGTAATTGGGTATTTATACTGTAAAACAGGTTAAAATAAAATAAATAATGGTAGATTATGTTTCACCCGTGCTAATAGCACACGGCCACAGCAGCTGTCACACCATAACCCACAGCGACAGATGCTCCGCTCCGCTGCTTAAAGGATTTAATTAAATTAAAACTTATGATTGTTAGAATAATATTTAAGTTGTCAATACATTTTCAAAGGTGACTTAATCTATTCATATTTCAATTTTCGACATTGAAAAAATAAGCATTTCTATAGAAATAACATATGCTATTGTATTCCATATGTCAAATATTTAAATTTGCCGCCATATATAAAATACGTTTCAGTATTAATTACTAGATGTCTCTAGGGGGTGTTCCCTATCATAGATAATATATTATTATATTATCTATGTTCCCTATGTTCAGGCCATAGTATTTAATTTAGTCGGCCATGGCTTATTTTACAGTGCCTTTATATAGACAGTGGCGACAATGGGGTGTCCTATTTTTGATTAGCTCCCTATATCACGTGGTTTCAGCCGCCATGTTTAGGCTAAATCGCCTGTGATACGTGTTATACGTTTGGCAGTACTGAAGTGTATTGTCAGTTTACGTCAATTCAGAGGTTAGTAGGTTAGGTTTTGCGTCAGTTTTGACACAAACTGATTCAAATCTTAACCTGTAAATCTCGAATATTTTCAGTACTGCCAACGTAAAACATGTATCACAAGGGACTCTGATTACGAATTTAAATAAACACCCGTTAGAAATTTGCCTAAATATGGCGGCGGGGGTGTGGCTTAGTTGTATTGTCGCCACTGTCTATATAAAGGCACTGTAGCTTATTTGAAATTGCAACTTGAGAATTACTTGTGCCTGGACACACAAGTTTGTTTTGCTGTCTGTGTTTATTCAACGATTTCTGCCTGTGCAGCAGTTTCGAACGCAATTTGAAACCAAACGAGCCTTCGGTGCGTGTGTATAGTGAATAAGTGTTGATTTTATTGGTAGCAGTGATGTTGCGTGCAAATATAAGTAAGTGATTTTTGTGTGTCATTAGTTGCTATAACATGATATTGTTAGAATTTTAGATTGGTTTGTATCATCAAATAAAATCACATACACACAAAGATTATTGACAGAAAATAGGTATTAGTTATGAAGGGCCCAATAAAACTGATGACATCACCAGTAATTATGGAAATTCTTTGTAAGTTGCTTAACAGGTATTAACTATTGAATAGAATCTATGTATGATCATTGTTGCAGTTTTAGGACTCCAAACCTGAAATTAAGGACATACGAAGCAGGAGTTAAGAAAGTTACAAGAAAAGGAATATGGCGTTATATCATCTCATCATCTTCGGAATATGGCCAGTAAGAGTACAACAAAGTATGTAAATTAATATTCTACTGTGATTTCTGATTTTAGAATTTGGAATGATCCATTAAGAGTGGAATGTGACACTACTCCAAAGCAACCTTGTCCGGTTACTGGAAACACAGTAGTAGAGTTGGGACCATATTCAACTAAACTGTGTAGGGCAATTTGGAAATCCTATTTATAAAAGTGAAAGGCAATTACGATTAACAGCATCAATGTTTGGAAGGATAATAAAGAGACGGCCACATAGGTACCCCTTGCCATAATGTTAAAAGTTGTGGGTAGATTTAGATTATGGTTTCCTAGGAGCATCTCCTGATGGTAAATATTATTTTCCTATTCCCATTATTAAAAGACCCATGTTATAAATGTTGACTGGGTTTACCTACTCGAACCATTTTATAGGCATCGTCGAACAAGATGCAATTTTGGAAGTCAAGTGCTTCTATTCCGCCCGTGATCTTGAAGCTACTACCATAGATGGGTCTTGTACACAACGTCGACTGCCCACAACGTCGACCGGGTATTTTGAACGCCCACAACGTCGACCGTGCCCACAACGTCGACGGAGGTTTGTTGGCCACAGCGTCGACCGTGCCCATAACGTCGACCTGTCTTCAGAGACACAACGTCGACCGTGCCCACTACGTCGACTCGTATAAAATGACGCTACGTACATCGCGGCGGTAGCGTCGCGGGCGACATTGCTCGAAAAATTCAAGACTTTGCAGCGCCGCATCGTCGACTCCAGAACACATATATGGAACGAGGGACGCAACGTCGACCATGCCCATAACGTCGACCCGCCTTAAGGGACACAACGTCGACCGTGCCCATATCGTCGACTCGTCTTGAGGGACGCAACGTCGACCGTGCCCATAACGTCGACCCGCCTTAAGGGACACAACGTCGACCGTGCCCATATCGTCGACTCGTCTTGAGGGACGCAACGTCGACCGTGCCCATATCGTCGACTCGTCTTGAGAGACGCAACGTCGACCGTGCCCATATCGTCGACTCGTCTTGAGGGACGCAACGTCGACCGTGCCCATAACGTCGACTCATCTGTAGCTACGTCAGGGCTTAATATGATTTTTTCTACTCCCGCATGTATATATTCTGTTTTCTTCACAATCTACAGAATGGATATGTAGGCAATTGTAGTTAACTGAACGTATATGATTTCATATCCACACAAGGGTGGATATGAAATACACCAATCACAAACCACGTTAGTCGTGATTACCTAGGCAACTTTCATTAATTGTTTGTTTTGCAGTGGGCACGCCCTGCTGTGCCCTGTTTGTGGCAAACGTGATTTTGTAGTAAGATATCTTATTAATTAGCGTTGAATAAATTTTCTTTTAATTTTCCATTCTTTTCCATTGATAGGTCGTAGAAAAAATACACTGTACAACTCGAGTGGAATGTCCATATCGCCCTCGGATAATTGAGCACTCCGCCTACGGCGTAGTGCTCAAACTTTATCCTCGTGCGATATGGACATCATATCCACTCTCGTTGTACAAACTACTATTACCTACCCCACGCATTCATTTTTTTCTATGCCGTAGATACATTTTGAATAAATTAGAGTATAGTGTTACCTGTTTGACAGAATTTGTTGGACCTTCTATATTATAAAGCATTATACACCAGTTCCGCAATTCTGTAGCTACGAATAAACCAACAATATAATATCACTATCACTTTCTTAATGTGAAAATTATATTACTTCTTTAACAAAAAATCTGGTGTGATAAACGCACACAACTTCCTTTTACAGTGATATTATCATTAGCCCAAAATTTGATTTTTAATTTTTAAGCATTTTGTAAAAATTTTCAAAAGTTACAAATTCTGCAAAAACGGTACAAAATAGTATTTTAAGCTGCATGCAAAAATGTAATAACATACAGGCTGTTCTATTTTAAATAGGAGTTAATAAAAAAAATTGAAAAAAAACAAAAGAAACCCATACTAGAAGTATTCGACTGGAAAATCACTTATGTCACATCAATACACATTAAACATGTAATAAAAATTTGAAGTTTGAAAAAAATCGTTGGAGCCGTTTTTGAAAAAATCGAAAAGAAAACTGAAAAATCACAAGAGTAAACACCTACTTCCGGTTATGCGATGTTCTTCAAAAGCTTGCTGTCGCATCTACATAGTACACAAAACTTATATATGAAGTTTCAACGCCATACCTCTTTTCGTTTTTGAGATATTCTGTTCACAGACACACAGACAGACGAATGAAAAGAAATATGTTTATCCTGAACCGGGTGCAAAGTAGCCTATTCTAGCCCGAGGGCGCAAAGTAAACCATTCTCGCCCGAGGGCGGAAAAGTAAATTTTTCTGACCCATGTTTACGTAGTTGCTACGGAAATGCAGCTTGCTTTTATTAGATCCTGGTATTATGATTTTTAATGTTAATAGTTGGAAAATCTTTACGTATAAAAATACATCGCACCACGTCTTTTCGGTTGAGGATAAAATTATGTATATATATCTCTGGCGCAAGGGCGATTTCATCCCTTGATGATTTACAAACTATCATCGCGGACTGAAATCGCTTACCTTGCGCCCTTGATATATAAACTACTATTTTTGGGTTCAGGGGACTCTAAAACGTGAAGATCTGTTGAAAACTCAATTTCGAATTTTTGGGGTGAATCCAATACTTCCTCTATTGTAAATGGAAGTAAAAATTTACAGCGATGCTGGTTTTAGATTTTTACTACCTTCATTTGTTGCTGAATAGTGGCGTCATTGGAGGTTTTTTTAAATAGAAAAATTCCTACATATTTTCTAGTACCAATAACTAATAATTTATTGTAACAAAAAGCTTTATTTAATATAAATATTAACAGTAAGTTTCTTACTGTTAATGAATATCACTTCGAGAGATTCCTTTGAGAAAGTAGAGCTGTATTTTGGAACTATTTAACACGAAAAATAATAATTTGGCAAAACGTCAAAATAACAGATAATAAATGCAAATTTTTTTTAAAATACCTTTTTTAGTCTCTTCTTAGTTCCCTTTCTCGATAGTAGAAAAAATCATGTGCGAAACACGTAGGAAAAGTGTATTTTTCTACGATCGTGCCAAAATGTCAACTTTTTGCACTGTTTCTAGTGTCAAAAGCGACGTTTGTAGCACTCTTAATACCGGGCGACCATAAATGATTGCGATATTTTTATCTTAGGTTAGCACTGTTAATGTTGGTTATCATGCTGTCAATTTTAAGTCTAGGTCAAATTCGAGGTTAGCAGGTTAGGTTTTGTGTCAGTTTGTATCAAAACTGACGGAAAGCCTAACCTGGTAACTATTTCCTATCTTGTTGCACAAATAGCTATTTCAATTCAGTGCAGGACATGGCTAACCCTTATGGAAAATTGTAATGATTATAAAAGTTACAAGAATAAACAGGTATATATACTTTATAATTTATTTTTGGAAATATACATAGAATATAAATACGTAAGTGTTTTTTTCTGAACGCTACATGGAAGTTACCAGTCGTCAATATCCCTGCACCGGAATCCTGTCCAGGGGGCAAGTTCCATGATCAATGATCCTATCGTAGGCGACATCTTCGGGATCTGGCGGTATGTTGTGAAGCCTTTGGCGTGTTTCGCAGCATTCATCGCACAGCCCAATGTGCCCACACGGTATTAATGCCATAGTGGAACGCGATGTAAGGCAAATCATGCAATACCCAAGATTTACCATGCTAGCTGCTTCCGCTACTTCTTCGACTCTGTCGTCCACCACGTCGGCCGCCACGTCATCGGTGTCCTCGTCGTCGTCCTGGTCCGGTTCTACTTCAGCGTTGTCTAAAATTTTATACAAGACGGAATAATGTTTAAGAGTAACATACTCCGACCCAGGGCCGGCGCAAGAAGTGAGGCGACCGATTTAGTTGTATTTCGTGACAGTCTTTAGTCTTAGGTTTGATTTTATTTTATTTTGTTTATTAGTGTGCTTGTAATAATAAAAAAAATTATAATTTATGTTGTTTCTTTTCTTGATATTCACAAAAATTCCGCCCCCTTTCATCGTCTCTGTGTTGAAAGGGGTGGCATAAACCTTGCTCACCTAAGGCGGCAGTCTGGTCGCGCCGGCTCTGTGTCCTACTTAAAGTAAAAATAATATTAAAGTACAACTTACCATTCACGTTAAATTCCGGAAGAAGATTACCAGGAAGGCGTGCTAGGAGATACTCCTCATTTTCTATTTCGACCTGTTCCTCATCTGCTAAATTTTGACGGATCAGACCCTGCACGGAATAGGCGACAACTTCGAGGTATGCCCCGATGTTTCCATCTTCTTGTAAAACCGTTGTGGCGTGTTTGATTCTTTGCGAATTTAACAAGTACTTCCTTTTTGCAACGGCTTTAATTTGAAGACCCTCGTCGACAAACGCCCTAATTTCTCGTATCGTCGCAGCGGTGATATTGCGAATTCCGTCTGCAACAAGTTCAATATAAAAAAAAATTGCGGATGCCACCTTTACTTAATAGTTATTTGTGTACCTAAAGCGTAAAGTGATACTTTATAGTGCGAGAGCGACAAAGACACTTTACACTAGTGGTGCACACATAGTTTTTTCTGCGACTAATTAAAAATTACTACAAAATTTAACACAAACAGCTATATTTACTGAAAATTTATTCATTCTGTCAGTTTTTCAAGTAACGTCAAGTCAGTAAACAACAGATGTCTTTTTTAAGCGAGAGTAAAGTTAATTTTATTGGTCGTTGCTATGGGCGGCGAGCGTAAAGTAAATGTTATTGCTCGCTGCTATGGGAGACGAGCGTAAAGTTTTTAAAATCGCTCGCTCAGTAAACGCCCACTTTCTGTTGTCAAATGAAAGCGCAAAACCTCACTCTTTATATATAGAGTAGAAAGAAATATAT
Source organism: Agriotes lineatus (assembly GCA_940337035.1). Classification (NCBI taxonomy): domain Eukaryota; kingdom Metazoa; phylum Arthropoda; class Insecta; order Coleoptera; family Elateridae; genus Agriotes; species Agriotes lineatus. The sequence goes on along the minus strand of OW679194.1, from coordinate 60,045,590 downwards.
TTAAGAAAAAAATGCTACCAATGTTCAGAATCCGTTTAAACATGTGCTTTAGATTTTTAAAAAACTTACCAGTAAATTCCCACACGTTGGGATTTCGTACCCCTAAGATACGTTTTAAGGCAGCATGGAGCGACTCTGAATCGTTATTCGTGCGCCGTGTTCTATTGAATACGGATATGGAATCCGCCCCAACTTTCTCCAGCCACTGTCTACGATGGTATCTGAAATATATAAGGTTTTAGTAGTAGTAGAGTTATTAGAATTTTGATTAGGCTTGCTGTCGAAGCTGAATGATGAAAATACCTTAGAAGTGTTGAAAAACTTTCTTCCAAACTGTTTAGCCTTATAAAATTGGTAATAAATTCGACGCCGTCCTCTATATTAATAGTAGGTAGTAAGGGCACACACATAAGCATTTTTAGTGCCTTCCTAGCTCGCAGATTTTCTACCAAGAGCCGCCGCATGCCCAATACTCCGGCTTTCCTTAAAATAGCCTGAAAGTAAGCCAATTAACAATTTCAATAAATACACACATACGACAAAAAATAATTATTACCTGGCAGTAATGAAACCAGCAGCCCGTTTTCTGCGCCTCCGGAAAATTTGCGTGCAACGCCCGAACCAGTGCGGATTCAAAATCCGTCATTATTAATCTAGGCTTAAATTCTGGAATAAGCTCGCGGATTTTCTTGAACAAGGCATCGTAGGCTTCTGTTGTTCGAGACGACATCAATGCGAACGCGCAAGGAAACGCCTAACAAGGAATAAGAATGATAATAATTATTACTCTTGATCAAAAATGAAACCACAAATACTTACAAATCCATAGTGAACTACCATTATGGTTAACAATTGACTGCTGGCAGGATGGTGCGGCCGGGTTTTAAAGGTACCATCTAGATGGACTTCTTTCGATGCAGTTATCAAGTGCCTTAGCCCTTCTGCCAAAAAAAGCACTGACAGGGAGTTTCCGCTGCCCGACGTGCCTCTACAAAAGGTTTCACCATCGATTTGGCCAAATCTAAACGTTTGTGCGACAAATTTCGCCAAATTCTTCCAAGCTTCTTGGCATGTCTGGTTGAACTTTCCGTCGACAACGTCGCATAGATTTGACCGTAGCTGGAGGGGCCAATTTGCTGGCGACGTCGGCTGGGGTGCTAAAACAAAATTCCGGAAGTTATTATTTAATTGCCGTTTAGATGTTATTGGGTATGGGAAAGTAAAACAAAACAAAACATAAATCGACTGTTTTCATAGGTAGCCATTCAAATTTTTGCACAGAGGTAGAAAAAAATTAGATACGTACCTGGCACTTCTTCTTACAAATATGCCCTTCACACTTTCACTTGTGGCGCAAGCTTCGTCCAACATCGACGCTTTTAATTGTAATGCGTCTTCTTTTTGTTCATCTTGAAGATGATTGTGCCCCTCGCCAAGTTTTGTAAAAACTAAATCGTCACGGCACGCTCTCGCCGGACAATCCTTTTCGACGCATCTCAAAAAATGTTTGCCATTTTTTGTTTTGTTTATTCTATAAAAAAAACCGCTATCTGCTGCACAAGTGTAATAAACCGAACCGTGTCTGTGACCAGGTACTGCTTTCACTTCCATGGTTATAGTTACAGTAGTTATAAATTAGATCAAAATAATTACAATACTGTGGTTATTCCGTAGGAAGATAACTTTGAAACTATTTTTGTGCGAATCGTTAGCTAGATTTTGGATATTTATCCCCACTCATTATTTATTTGTGTTGAAACGTCTTATTGGTCAATTTAACCAGCTTTCGAAAATTCTTTCAAGATTGTTCAGCAGTAGTCATTAAGGCAGATTGGGATTTTCGCTTAATTTTGATAAACATCTTGCTTTAATGATCCAAACTGTAAGCTGATTCTTACTTTCGCATACCTTGGATATAGGAAGTATTCCCTTGAACTGTTGAAAATTATTTTCATAACCTACATTTTTACGGAAATACATGCTGTGGCAATCTAGAAACCAAAAAAATTGGTTTAAAAAAATGACTGTCCGTAAATATCGAAAACATAGTGCGATCTTGTTGAAATTGTAAATCAGGGGGTATATCGAAAATACGAATTTCAAATAAGCTTTTAAAAAAAATCTGATTTCGACAGCGGAATTTTTGAATATACATATTACATATTTTATAACTTACTGAAAAAGTGTGTTTTAACTCTAGTTATCCATGGAAATTTATGTCATAACTTCGAGTAGTTCACTAAAATGTTGTTTGTATGGGAACAAAAACAACTTTATTAATAAAAATACTAAGATAATTAATGTTTACTGCTGACAGTTTACAAATTTAACATTTCAATTAATTTTGTTTGAGTGAATTAATCAAAGTCATGAATTAAATTTCCATGGATAACTAGAGCTGAAATGGAAATCAAAATATGGATAAAAAATGTGCGAAACCGTTCGCCTAGACTTTTTCCATACATTACAAAATTCATGTACAGTACACCAACAGTATCTTGTACATTTTATAATTTCTTAAAATGGATATGCAAATCCGTGTTTAATTTACAATTGCAAATATACAAAATATGCACGTAAATAAGCAAAATAGGCAAAGTTGTTTTTGTTCCCATACAAACATTTTAGTGAACTAATCGAAGTTATGACATAAATTTTCTGCCTATTTTGCTTATTTACGTGCATATTTTGTATATTTGCAATTGTAAATTAAACACGGATTTGCATATCCATTTTAAGAAATTATAAAATGTACAAGATACTGTTGGTGTACTGTAAATGAATTTTGTAATGTATGGAAAAAGTCTAGGCGAACGGTTTCGCACATTTTTTATCCATATTTTGATTTTCATTTCAGCTCTAGTTATCCATGGAAATTTAATTCACAAACAGGGCACAGCAGGGCGTGCCCACTGCAAAACAAACAATTAATGAAAGTTGCCTAGGTAATCACGACTAACGTGGTTTGTGATTGGTGTATTTCATATCCACCCTTGTGTGGATATGAAATCATATACGTTCAGTTAACTACAATTGCCTACATATCCATTCTGTAGATTGTGAAGAAAACAGAATATATACATGCGGGAGTAGAAAAAATCATATTAAGCCCTGACGTAGCTACAGATGAGTCGACGTTATGGGCACGGTCGACGTTGCGTCCCTCAAGGCGAGTCGACGATATGGGCACGGTCGACGTTGCGTCTCTCAAGACGAGTCGACGATATGGGCACGGTCGACGTTGCGTCCCTCAAGACGAGTCGACGATATGGGCACGGTCGACGTTGTGTCCCTTAAGGCGGGTCGACGTTATGGGCACGGTCGACGTTGCGTCCCTCAAGACGAGTCGACGATATGGGCACGGTCGACGTTGTGTCCCTTAAGGCGGGTCGACGTTATGGGCATGGTCGACGTTGCGTCCCTCGTTCCATATATGTGTTCTGGAGTCGACGATGCGGCGCTGCAAAGTCTTGAATTTTTCGAGCAATGTCGCCCGCGACGCTACCGCCGCGATGTACGTAGCGTCATTTTATACGAGTCGACGTAGTGGGCACGGTCGACGTTGTGTCTCTGAAGACAGGTCGACGTTATGGGCACGGTCGACGCTGTGGCCAACAAACCTCCGTCGACGTTGTGGGCACGGTCGACGTTGTGGGCGTTCAAAATACCCGGTCGACGTTGTGGGCAGTCGACGTTGTGTCCAGGTCCGCCATAGATGAGGTGATAAACTTGAAACAAAGTAGCATTTGTTTAGAAAAGAAAGGACCGATAATACGTTTGAAAAGGAATCATTCATATTATTATCAAGTGAGTATCTATTCAAATAAGGAAATTAAAATGTTATTAAGCTTTTTTTAGGTACAAGGTCAAGAGGAAATTCTAGACCACTTTGGCTCAGGACGATGACCTCAATCACATTGTATTTACTGTCAATCTTTAAAAATGATGTTTTCAAAGCCTACCTGTTATTTTAATTTCATACAAGAGACGCGGTAAAGCATTTTTCATCATTTCAGGGGTGGACTTTTGTGTATAGGTAATTTGGGTTAAATCGGCTTATTTTGAGTTCTATGTGGACAGCAATAACGGAGTTTTATAAATATTGGTTGCAAAAAAAATTAAAAAGATCATAGACAATTTTATTAATTTCATTTAAGTAATGATAATGAAAATACTCCTCAAATGTTTAAAAATAAAAAGGGAACGGTTGTTTTATGATAAATTGTGCTCATTTGTAAAGCCAGGTATTTTTAAATTGTTCAATATGTTTATTGTAAACTCAGTGTATTTTAACTATTTTGTTAACATTGTTTTACACCCTGTTGGTTCTTTTTTGTAAATAAATGAGCATCTATCTACTTTGTCAATTATTATGTATCTAAATAAAATGCAGTTATATAGGTACAACTTCAATGTCGGTTTGAATTCAGATACTATATCTCTTTGTTTCATATTGCTTGTATGTTTCCGATGAATCAGCGAAGAAGAATAAATCGGTAATCATAGGTTATATCCCGAGTACTATGAATTTAATCAATTAAAATTATGCAAAGCTGGTTGTTAGGGAAATTTAAGGTTGGGGGATTTTATTTTGAATTAATAACGAAAACATTTGCTCAAAAGTAATATTTTGCTAACAATGTAGTTTTGCATAATTTTGATAAGATTGAATTAATTGTATGAGGGGTACCTATATTTAAAGATTATTTCTTGAATGAGATTAAATTAAATCAAAATAGCATATTTACATTTAATTTGAATATAGTTTCCTGAGTAAGGAATAGTAGGTATTAATTATTTTTGGTAAAGTTTGTACAATAGATGAAGCTATTTCAATTTTAGTAAACAATTCATGATTGTCAGGAAGTTTCTGGTCTTGCATGTTCTCCCACAACAATTTCATCTTGAACCCCCAGTTTTTCAATACATTGATGCAGTCTGGTGCAAAGTATACTTTTTTTCTTCACAAATGCTGTGAATTGCCTCCATATTGATTTGTTAGTTGTACCTGTATTGACGGGGACACTATTTTTGATTGCTTTGTCGATTAATGAACTACAAAAAATCTTTACTGGTACTCATTGTGAATGGTGCGACGTTTTGCAATTTTCAGACTCGAAATGAATTTGTTTGTTTGTATTCGTTTACCATAATAACGCAATACAAGAAGCACTGCGATGCTCAGTAATTCTAAAATATTTGTCAATGTAAACGTCAAAAACATCAGAAAATGAATTTCTATCAAGCAATATTTCAGTACCTAGTTCTGAAAGTCAAACTAGTGAAATACATCATACTCGATGCTACTATCACTTGGAAAGTGTTCTAGGCCAGATATTCCATTATCCTAATCAAAATTACCCTTTTCAAATTGGCGGGCTTTAATCGCCCCTAAGTTTTAGCAAGGATTTTGTTCACTATGTAATGCCATAAACAACAGAAAATCGGACTTTATGATTGGCCAGTTTAGGTATGAAGGAAATAATCAAGCAAAAAATGTAACAAATTATCAACTAGCTATTAGTAGGTTTAATTTTTACTTTTTACTATAAGCAGACATCTCCATTATGCCGACCCTTTTTTACAGTCCCGAAGGTGTCTGCTTATGAGAGATTTTACTGTATCACATAAAAAAATTCAAATCTTTATTGCAATTATTCCAGTTATTAAAAAAGATATGGGAAGTGTATATTTTTATGTAACCTGTATAGCTATCCATACATAGATATATAAGTACAAGATACGGCGTGCCGTTGATATAGTGTAACAAGACGTACCATCTATTTCTGTCACTCTCAATGCGTGAATTACGTATAGCGCTATCCTTTAGAGAGGTACTTGGACTCGCCATTGAGAGAAATTCTGATAAAATACATTTAACTCGTGTTACATGGTGCCAGAAATAGTCTTTTTGGTCTCAAGATGCTACAAAATGTAGAAAAGAAGTAATCGTATAAATAAACACAAATTAGAAAACATAACCTCAACAGGTAACACTTGATAACCTCACTCGATGAGGTGTGGGGGTGTGCAAGATATTCACTCGCTAACGCCTTTGAGTTTTACGGTTGATAATAATAGCCAAAGAGGATATATCCTCTTTGATAATAGCAATCAAAACCATTGCTAAAGTTCAATTTTCGAAGAATAAACTGTGAAATTGTATGACACTTCTGACGTTTTCATTTCAAAACTTCAAAATTAAGCGTACGAAACATTGTATGAAATACGTCTAAAGGGAGAGAGAAATAAAGTGATATAGGTTAGAATGAAATGGGGAAAGGTACCGAACTCCGTGATATGTTATTTTAAGATTCGACGTACGTTTACATGTAGTGAACGTATCCTGTACTAATATATCCATGTATCCATACATAGATATATAAGTACAAGATACGGCGTGCCGTTGATATAGTGTAACAAGACGTACCATCTATTTCTGTCACTCTCAATGCGTGAATTACGTATAGCGCTATCCTTTAGAGAGGTACTTGGACTCGCCATTGAGAGAAATTCTGATAAAATACATTTAACTCGTGTTACATGGTGCCAGAAATAGTCTTTTTGGTCTCAAGATGCTACAAAATGTAGAAAAGAAGTAATCGTATAAATAAACACAAATTAGAAAACATAACCTCAACAGGTAACACTTGATAACCTCACTCGATGAGGTGTGGGGGTGTGCAAGATACTCACTCGCTAACGCCTTTGAGTTTTACGGTTGATAATAATAGCCAAAGAGGATATATCCTCTTTGATAATAGCAATCAAAACCATTGCTAAAGTTCAATTTTCGAAGAATAAACTGTGAAATTGTATGACACTTCTGACGTTTTCATTTCAAAACTTCAAAATTAAGCGTACGAAACATTGTATGAAATACGTCTAAAGGGAGAGAGAAATAAAGTGATATAGGTTAGAATGAAATGGGGGAAGGTACCGAACTCCGTGATATGTTATTTTAAGATTCGACGTACGTTTACATGTAGTGAACGTATCCTGTACTAATATATCCATGTATCCATATAATAGCCAGCGCCATCTCAGTGGCAATAGCTGAAACGTTATATGCACAAAGGCATGTAGAGGTCATGGAGTTGTCAATAATTTGCCCAAAAATTCCATTTTCTCAATAAAGACTGTATAGATTGATTTCAAATTTTAGGTAATTGATGTGGTTAGCCTTCTAGTGGCAATAACAAATTATTATGTTTGTAGGTGATTTTTTTTTTTTAATTTTTATGATTTCAGACGATGAGTTACTGTATTAAAACAATCCATTTCGCATTGAAACTTTGTTATTGCCATTATAGGTATTTCTTCATGGCTTTAGTGTTTCCTCCAAACTTAGATATTCATTTAAATTTAAAATAATGACATTATTAGAAAGGTCTGCTTTTCGCTTACGGCGCCATCTGTTATTAATCGTGTCTGACGGCCCCCTCTTAATTTAGTTGGCCGTGAACACATAAACAAATAGAACAGTGCCATCTACTATCTCACATAAACTCATTAGGCGCAGTGTTGCCAATTTAAGGATTTCAACTTTTTGTGGGTTTTCAGCTGCAAAAGAGACAATGAGCTATTTTAGCGAAAGGAGGGATTTTTCTACATCTTTTACTTCACTGTCTCAAACCTTATAAGTATTCCTAATTTCGATTTTAAGGCATTTGACCTTGAAAATCAAACATTTTTACCTGCGGCACATTTTAAAAGTTGCAATTTGGTAAGAGCGGTTTTGTCATTGTCATCATTTAAAATGTTGGACACCCCTCTTCTAACCTATAATTCCAATTTTAAAGTATGAGAAACTTGGGTTATTATTCGGAACGTACACATTATCAAATATTAGTTAAAAATGAATTTACAAACGCTTACACGTTCTGTATTGTGTAGATTCCCTCCTATAGTTACAAAACAGTGCGGTGCATATTGCAACCAATTCCGCATTAAAAAATCCTTGTGTTGTTCAAGGTTGACGAATACAAAACCTGTAAATATTCTACGGCGTTTCTACTCGCAAACGGTAGAACAAGATGCACAACCCTTAGGAACACTGGAAGGAAGAAAATTACAGTTGATGTTTACCTGTAAAAAATGTGATAGTCGCAATTCATTTCACATATCAAAGCTAGCGTACGAGAAGGGTGTTGTAATTGTGACATGTTCGACGTGCAGCAATAAACATCTTATAGCAGATAATTTGGGATGGTTTTCAGACTTAAAAGGAAAGAGAAATATTGAAGAGATTCTTGCCGAAAAAGGGGAGCATGTAAAACGCATTGATATTAATGAATTTATACAAGAGACTACAAATAAAAACAAATTGTAAAATATGTAAAGCATATATTTATAAAAAATATAAAATTGCACATTTATGGCAGCAATGATTAATATACATTTATTGTGTTCTATGGTTAAGTCCTTTTACCCTTGTATAATATATTGGACAAATTCAAAGTACATTTCTAAAATTGATTTAAGTAGAAAATTTCCTATGATTATCAATACATATTACATAACAAATTCCATATTTTATAACAGATACCTACGTTTTTTTTTTTAAATCTTGAAAGTTGATCACAGTTGTTTCATATATCATTCAGTTCCTGATCAAGTCCTAAATGGTTAATTAGACATTTCAGAGAATCATTTGTACTTTTTGTTATTTTTGTTTACAAAACATTCTTACTGGTATAGCTTTTAGCTACTCAGATATTGTACATATGGAATTAATTAAAAATTGGACAAAATGGGAAACTGGATATTTCATCAACAATTCTTTATAACTAACCGGCAAAAACAAAAAATTGAGTTATGTATTTAAGTGTGTTGTGGTACATGACATTTACCATATATACTTATTAGAGATTATTTTTAATTATAATAGATTAACTTTTCGCATTTTTATGTCGCACACATTCAATTTGGAGATATATTCTAAAAAATACTGTTCGCCATTAAAATTTTCATTTAAAAGTTTAACCAAATATCCTGCGGTACTGACATAAGGTGTAACAAATAATTAATTTGAATGCATTGTCAAAAGCTAAAACATAGTAAATGGAAGATACAACACCTTAATATTTATACTCCATTTACTTGACATCTGCACTGTCAAACTGCCAGTATGTTGGCACCACTGCTATTTTTCACATTTTAACAATTACACCCGTATTCATAGTCGTTCGCCAGCCGCTCGCCGGCGAGTCGCTGGAGTTTCGTTATGAATAGTATGTTGGCGGCACTGTACGTCTATGTCAAATTAGAGGTTATCAGGTTAGGTTTTCCGTCAGTTTTGACAGAAATTGACACAAAATCTAACCTGCTAACCTAGAATTTGACATAGACGTACAGTGCCGCCAACATACTATTCATAACGAAACTCCGGCGAGCCGCTGGCGAACGACTATGAATACGGCTGTTAAATTACTGTACAGTCTAATAAAAACACATTATTTTGGAGGTATAGTCAAGACATATTTTTAAAATTTGACACTGACAGTGCAGATGTCAAGTAAATGGAGTATATAAACTTTTTATTTCAACGGATTTTCATATCGCATGCTTAAGACACGTATTACAATGGACGCGAATCCTAGGATTTCTACTTAAATCAAACTTGGGATGGTAGAGTACCTTTATGTTGGAATTGTGAGGCACTTTGCAACTATTAATTGTTATAGTGAATAGTTACTATTGTAGAAGAAACTTATAAAATGCAATTTTTATCCAAGTGCACTAGTAACATTGGTACCTTTACCTACATCAAGTAACAGCCGGTATTTAAGGACATATTAATGTTACCATTGCAAAACTAAGGTATCGTACTACATTAAAGAAATTATTTTTACTATAAGTGAACTTGTATATTTTAAAATTATGAGAAATATGTAATATTTTAACAATTTCCACAATATTTGTTTTAATTTAAAGCTCCTGCACATTTTTTTCAGAACATATATAAGGTCTTCTCATTACCCTTTTGCTGTGACGTAACAATTTTCTCTCTTTATTTAACTATAAGGAACTGTACAAAACAAAAAATCTGCAGTTTTAAATCCGCTTAAAGTATGGCTCGTTTTATAATACTGTCAATGTGACATTTGTCCAAAATGACAGTAAAATAACACGCAATAACAAGCAAGTGAGCAAGCCTATGATCTTATTTTAAGCATTAGGGACTTCTTCAAAGAAGAGTAACGTCAGATTTCATAGGTCAAGAATGTCTTGGTTTGAATAATGTGCTATTTAGAGCATCCCTTACATTAAAGGTACGTCAAATTCTTTCTAAAGACTACTACCTGCGATCTAAATCTTTTTGAACTTCAATGCAATATGAGCCATACGTTTTAAACGCTGTTTTGTTATTTCTGACGTCACAGAAAAAGGGTAATGTGTAGACTTTAGTAATAGTAATATCGGAAATATCAAAACTAAACATATACCAGCTAGAGACTGTCAGGATTGGATATGGAAAATCTACTTTTATTTCCACATTTATGCTTATTGCAAAAATCACAATGAAAGAAATACTGGACGATTCTTGACTTATACGCATAATTGCGAGGAATGATAGTTTGTGATGTGTAGTAATGGGTAATTAAAAAAAAAGTATAGTACAAGGATTTTATTAAAGGAGAAAACGAATTAATTATGTAACTTAAACTGGAGTAATCACAATTATTTGAAGTGATTTCCTTTGTTTTCGATAAACACCTGAGCGCATCGAAGTCATGCTGCACCACATATATAGTCCATTTACTTGACATCTGCACTGTCAAATTGACATTATGTTGGCACCACTGCTATTTTTCACATTTTAACAATTAAATTACTGTACAGTCTAATAAAAAACACATTATTTTTGAGGTATAGTCAAGACATTTTTTTTAAATTTGACACTGACAGTGCAGATGTCAAGTAAATGGACTATACGTACTGGACAACACGCAGAAAAGTTTCTCGACCTGAATGATATCTTTAAGTAAACCTTTGCGCATAAAGCCGAGCTGCATCTACTGAATTTTGGTGTACTTCCCTGTACGTTAATATCATGTCCATGAGTTCTGCGTTGGTGAAGTTAGGTGCCATTATTTTTCTTTTACAAATAAAAGAAGCTAATTTGACAATTAGTGACGGAGGGTGACAGATACAATTCAAAGTAAATGCGATAATTTTGTATTTTACTAGTTCACCGCTCTCAGCATAATTAATTCGTAATTTCCGTTAATAAACAACTTTTACTACACTTTTTTTTAATTGCCCATCACTACACATCACGAACTATCATTCCTCGCTATTATGCCTATAAGTCAAGAATCACCCTCTATTACAGGCTGTTCCAAAAAATACTATCTCGGTAGCCTTTTATAAGACAAAAAACATAGAAAATTCTAGTGAAATTTATTATTTGCTATGGGTTGTCTGATTTTTAATTTATCAAATTATTTTAGTGTGAGTAGCACATGTAGGTTTTAGTAGAAGAAAACAACTACTATTTATATGACAAAATAGGGAATGGGAATTCATATTTGTTATTGGAAAACAATCTGATATTGTAGGACCATACCATAACAGTCGGTGTTCGAGATATGACCTGGCACTCCGCATGCCTAGACCTTGTACATAACGAACAAGCAAACTGAACCTTTATGCACTTTGATATTGATTTAGTCGTTATTTTTTTATACTTTCGTTACCGCTCTTTGGTATTGTGCAGAAGCTTATAAATTATTAAATTTGTTAGTACATGCACAATTCAAAAGTAAGGGTGTGAGGGACTAAAATTCATGGTAAATTTAATGTCAGTTAAATGATATTGGCAAGAAAATATAACATTGATAAAAAAATGACATATTGTAAAAATTTAAGAGGTAATCCTGAAGTGTATTTTATGAACCAAATGTTTAATTTAAAATTGTTGGTGGTTTCTTCCTGTGGTCGTTCTTTGGCATATTTATCCTTCTACAAACTTAGCATATGAGGAATGCTAAAAAGAGATTATGATGGCAACTTCATGTTTTGGCTGGATATAGTACGTACTGCTCATTATATCGACCAACAATCAAGTTGTTGCCATATGTAGGAAATTAAACATTAGTCATTGAAGAGAAATGTCTCTCAACCATGGTGAATTTAATTATTTTGAAGAAATATAAAACGAAATGTGTATTGAATTCATGAAAAATTGAGACTAACTACTAATGTTACATTTTGTAATTTAATTAAAAATTAAAAAGCAAGCCGATTTGGTGCTGCTTCTATCATTTAAATTATGTATGTTTTTGCATTTTAAATATTGCTACCAAAAATTATATCAAATATATTTAACTTGCATGTATTCTTGTCCACACACCCTTACATGAACACATTATAAAAATAGTTGTGTATCTGTAGTTGTTGTCCATATCTATTTCTAAATTGATTTTAGGCACATATAATTAAAGGCACTTAAATACCTACATCTTATAATTTCTGCAATAAAGTTTGACCTTTTAACAAATACTAAAAATCAGTACCATAACCAAAGGTAAGTCAGTTAAATCATTAATTTGTATTATTCATTTTATTCTTTTATTGTCTATATGCAGTGCATTCATAGAAAAGTTCTCAAAGATATAAATGATAAAAAGGTTTTGAAGGTATTTTCTAATCTGTTAAAGAAATTTAGCGTTGTCAACTTAATTTAGTATGTTTAGCTTTCAGGTTTGCTAATTAAAAAATTATTTCCATACTAGGAATAATACGAAATTTTTACAATCTGAACATTTTCAAGTTTTGTAACATATATTTATTATTTATTTGGCGCAGTATATAAATAGTACATAAAAATATTAACTGAAGATGATTTCTAAGACAAGAAAACAAGAAATTTATGTAGATATCGAAAGTTTCAATCATTTACAACTTATGCCTTTTCAAGAATAGGCCTGTTTCGGAAAATGTGTCAAAACTTTTAGGGCATGTAGATGATCAAAAATAACAAAAATTTCCATGAACATAGGTCCGGATTTGTGCTTTAAGGGAGCTACAGCCCTAGAAGCATAAAAGGGAAAAGCATATTGCTACGAGTAGATTCCGCTTCTGAAGAACCAAATTTCTTTAGATTCGCGTTTCTTAAAAACTACTGCTCTTAGCCATTCTAACAAAAGCACCTTTTTATGTAGAAAAGTCTAACCTTTTTGAATATTTAACCAGAATTGACTAAAATGTTGACTGTAAAAAGTTATTATAAAAGCTTCTCCTCGTCCTTGCATAAACTACCCCTTCTGAACCTTAGACTAGCTTTTTTCAAGGGCATCTAATTCAGTATATAAGATCGTGTAGGTATGCCAAATTACACCAAGTTTTCTTTATCTACATTATTTTAATAAAATAAAATGTATTTTTTATTACCCGTCTCAAGATTGTAGCTTCCTTAAATCACATTTCAGGACCTATGTTGAAAGGAACTTTTTATCTTAATTATGACATTTACATGCCCTGAAAGTTTCTGACACGTTTTCTGAAACACCCTGTATATCTGATTGCATTTGAATTTGTTATAACAACAGGCAACATTTTTTTATTATATTTATACATCGACATATAGAAATGGACCGCTAATGGACGACTGCGCAACTCTTTGCGTTAGAAAGAGAAAGAGAACCCTTTCAGAACTATCTTTTCTTTTCCTGCCGGCCTCCTATTGGCCGACAGAAAATGTTCCTTTTCCTGCCGGCCTTCTATTGGCCGACAGAAAATGACGTCAGAGCGACAGGGCGGTCGGCGCCGTACGCTAATGTGCGCCAACAAGGACAGAGCGTTCTCAAGTCATATGCGTTCTCTTTCTATCCCGTTTGGCTCGCGCAGCTCTGACTAGCGGTCCATTTCTATATGTCGATGTATTTATAGATATGTGAAGTAGAAAGGCATAAGTAACATTTTTTTGTCACACTACCCTTTAAGGCAACTGTGATGTAATAGTTGTCCTAGTATTTTTAGAAAACGTCAACAATAAGATTTTTTTAACAATATTGGTATAGTGTCCTAGTAATAATAATAAGGCACTCACATTATTGATGTCGAATCTCAAACAAAAATGCAAATATCAGAAACACTATACATTTATGTAGATAACATGCAACTGTTACCTACATTACTGCAGGAATCTGTAATCATATTTTGCAATGTACAGTGTATCGCACTTACGAGTGTAACACCTTTATATCTGTTTTAGTTTTCATCATATTTGAACTAAATTTTGCTCGAAGATTGAACACGTTATTTTTTTTTCAGGCAAAACACCATTTGATCTCTTCAAATTCACCGCCAACATAACCAAAAAAATCATATATTCTCGATAGTTCACGTTTTGTTTCAAACAAAATTGTTACAGCAAGTTTTTCAAAATGCAAAATCCTATTCCTATTTCCGGACTTCGAAGTTTTTTAAACAAGACTTCAATGTTTTTTTATTTAATCAAACTTTGGATTTAAGTTTTTTGGACAACCCTTAAAACTTATTGGTAACATTTTCGAATAAAAAAATGCCTACTTACGATTTTTTTATTTTTTCCATTATTTTGGCATTGAAGGTGGTTCTGCATTTGAAAGGGGTGATTTTGTTTTTGTCATAAGTAGATCATAATGTGTGTTCTTTGGGGTAAATTTTGTTCAAATCTAATAAAAACTAAATAAGATATAAGGCTATGATATTCTTAAGTGGAACACACTGTATATTTTATGTTGAAGGTATACAGATGATTTCACGGTACATTAATTATTGCGAATTTTGTTTGAACTCATAATATAACATAGTGAATTTGAAGTTGTTAGTCAATGGCATTCAACAAACATTGTTGACGAATATACTTCACTATTGTAAATATTTTTTGTTAATTCTGAATGTCAATTTGGAGATGTAGTATAATGAAATCTTTCAAATTAAAGTCATATAAACTAAACTAGTTGAAGTCAATTTTAACAATGTTATTTAAGTATTCTAAGGGAACTGCTATTTAGAGTCCCTGCGTATATCTAACTACATTCAGGATCTCTACTGCTATTCAGATATTGTTTTGTTATTGAAATGCAGCTTCAAAGTACATTCTCAACAATAGATACATCTTCAAATTCTGTTTTACAGTATATTTGTATTACAACACGACAGGGTTTTCTTTAATAAACACAAGTTCTGATTGAGTTCAAATATAACAAGAGATCAATAAAAAAACCAATTAGGGTAGGCTGTGATATGTGTTATACGTTTGGCAGTACTGAAGTGTATTGTCAGTCTATGTCAAATTCGAGATTTGCAGATTAAGTTTTACGTCAGACTGTGTCAAACAACTAACAAGACCTAACCTGCAAATCTCGAATTTGACATAGACTGACAATACACTTCAGTACTGCCAAACGTATAACACATATCACAGCCTACCCTAATTGGTTTTTTATTGATCTCTTGGTACAATGCTTCGTAAGTAATTTCAATTTGAATTATTTCACACAAGAACTTCTTTATTTAATTATATGTAAATCCCTTTAGATGTTTATGTTCTTAACATAACAAAACCTACACTATCACACTACTACATGTACTGTTGTTTTTTTTTATACAATGGGTGAGATTTCCACGACTGAAGATAAGGAATTTATATCGAAAATTATATTTATGCATAGTACTACTTCTTTTTTAAACATAAAGACATGGTACTGGTATTAAATAAGGAGAAAAATATTGCCTATAAGATTATATTAAAGTATTGTACAGTTGAACCTCGATTACCCAGGGGCGGAGTATTCATGTCCACTTATTACTTCAGTTATCTGTGTAAAATATTATTTTGGGCTATTGATACGCATAACGCATAATGTTGTTGAAACGGTAAAAATGTGTAATCATGTAGTTTCTGATATTACAAAAACTTGCACATTGACTACAGTCCGAGTTTCATGAGGACATAATTACGAATAGGTACGAGTATAATAGATTCAAATAAGCATTTGTCATCTTTAAACGAAAAATGTTCATCTGCGAAGCGTAAGCCGATTGTTTTAATTATTGAGAAGTTGGAAATTCTGAAAAAACATGAAAAGATTGAAAGTGTAGTGATGCTATCAAATGTAACGTGGAACAGCAAATAGTGTATGATTGTAAAAAGTAAACAAAAACAAAAAAATAATTTAAAAGCTGACAGTTCTAGGTGTGTTATCAATCATAAAAGATTCGAATTTTCAACTGTTACATGAAGCTATGGGAAAAACCAGCAGGAGTGCCAGCAGTCTCAGGATCCAAGTGCATTCGGCAAGCACACATTTTTCATTCCAAAGTTCAAATTGATAGCAAATTAATGCTTCTAATGGGTGGCTATACAGATTCAAGAAACGTCACGAAATACGAGAGTTAGCAAGTAACGATGGTTGATTTTTATTACGAATTGGAAGAAACATGATCTAAAGCTTGAACAAATATATAACGAGGATGAGACAGGGCTCTATTAGAGAGCAATGCCAACTAGAACATTAGCAGGTGAAACCTAAACGAGTTCACCATGTTTTAACATGAATAAAGGCCGTTAAGGTAAATCTGCGTGCATTTAAGAATTTCAACACCAGTTTGTTACCTGTCCATTATTACCGCAACATGCAGCCTGGATGGATTATAAAATTGGCTCTTTAAAAAGGTGTATTCCCGAAGTTGGTTATTTTCTTGAAGAAAACAATCTGAGTCCCAAAGCGTTACTTCTTCTGGATAATGCACTGTCTCATCATGAACTGGAAGTGTTGAAGTTCCAGGACGGATACATTTTTGTTGCTTGTTTTCCACCCAATGTAACTTAAATTGCTCAACCAATGGATTAGGGGGTTGTTGAACCTATGAAGTGGCTCGACAGGAAAAATCTCATGATGCATCTGTTAGATGACACTGATTTTTAGAAATCTTTGACTATTAAAGACGATATTTATTCAATTGTTTACGTGTGGAATGGTGGCAAAGAAATAAGTATCAAGGGTGTTTTTGAAAAAACAATTACTCTTGAAGATGATACAAGCACAATAGTCTCACTTGCAGAGGAAATACAGGAGCTGCAAGATATTCAAGAGTCAGACATCGAAGAATGGTTAGAATGTGATCAGGTGAAATGGGCTGTTAGTTAGAGACAGTAGATGATACTGTTGAATATCTGAACCAGAAAGGTAAAGTACGTTTCTTTTTCTATAATAACTGTCAAAATGTTACAATGTTGGTAGATATGTGATTAAAACGCTAGGAAATTTTTATACCTCGTGTTGGTAGAGCTTTTTCAAAATTATGGTTGTGTCAATTTTGAATGTCAAAGTTTCTTAATTTGAACTCTTGACAAATTTCTTTTTTTAATATAGAATCATCATCATCAATAAAATCGGATAAAAAAAGAAAACCAAGAAATATTTTAAATGCAAAAATGAAGCAAGCGATATTAAATTATGACATATCTGTCAAAATGACAATAATTTTTTTAGTGGAAGAAAAGAACTAAAAATCTATGTACCAACATTATTAAAAGTAGGGACCCTGCAGGAATGCAACTTATCCCCTAGGAAGTTGACCTTGAAAATTATTATAGAAAAAAAATGTACTTTACAACAGATGAAGAGGATGAAAGTAGCAGTGGAGACAAACCGAGTAGCCGCGACCGATTCGTCAGGATGTCTGCCTGTTGCTAGTTTTATAGGTATATTTTCCTGACTTCACCAAGTTAAAATATATTATCTACACACAACACTTCACAAACACGATGCAAAAACATCCAAATTCGTCGACGAATAAGTAGCTTGTCTGCTCAAAAACACGTTAAGCGACTGGCGACTAGTGAACGGATTTTGGTAGCAACGAATTAGTAGCAGCTAGGAAACAGACCGGCTTAAATGCATTGTAGATGTCTTAACGAATTGGTCGCGACTACTCGGTCGCAGTCGTCGGCGCGACTGGCGAATGTGGAGGAAACGCTGCTTAACACATATGAACAGTTAAGCGCCTCTGAATGAACTCTTACATATTCTACACCTTAGAAAATTAAGAAGTTATCACACATAATATTTACCAGACTGCAAACTGGGGCGTTATCAGCAAGGATTATAAAAACATCTGGT
Organism: Agriotes lineatus; assembly: GCA_940337035.1. Classification (NCBI taxonomy): domain Eukaryota; kingdom Metazoa; phylum Arthropoda; class Insecta; order Coleoptera; family Elateridae; genus Agriotes; species Agriotes lineatus. The sequence continues at coordinate 60,027,471 of OW679194.1, read as the reverse complement.
CGAAATCAGCGTGTATTATGCAGTGGATTAGATAAAACACATTTTTTTTAATCAATATGCAGGTTTTAAAACGAAGGTAAATGAATTTTATTATTCGTGTTTTTATTATCCAATTATCCAATGTGGAGCAAGGTCCCAGGGTGCATGAAGAATCAAGGTTCTACTGCATCACTATTGTTTAAAAAAAATTATTAATAAAAGTACCACTATAAAAAGTTGATTATTGTTGCTAAAACACATTTACATATATGGAATTCAATTAAACAATATTTAATATTTTGCACCTTGATTTATAGCATTTAAAATCTGAAAAGCAATTTGCATAAACATAATTTCCAATAGAAACTGCATCTGTCATAAAATACTCAACCAGAGCTTTCTATTGCAGCTGGATGTGTTTCTGAGCAAGGCTGTAATAAGAATCAATTTTTTAACATTACAAAATTTCATTATGCTATACCTGGCACCATTTTTAAATCTTTATAAAGACAAGTGGTATGTGGCACAAAACTGTAATGTCAATTTAAATCACCTAATAACTAATTAACCAATTAATTAAAATAGATGAGCATCAACGACTAATAGCAGTGATTAAAACGGATTAGAACAAAAAAACTGACTTATACAATTTTTGTGTTTATTTATCTTGCTCCTATAAGACGGTATCGAGAGATAAAAAAAACTGATCCTCAGCGGGGTGAGGAAATTCAAACATATGTATATGTTGGTGGCACTGTAAGTCTATGTCAAATTCGAGGTTAGGTTTTGCATCAAACTGACGCAAAACCTAACCTGCTAACTTCGAATTTGACACAGACTTGGTTCTCCTGATATATACCTATTAAAGTTAATCCACTTGTGTAATCACTCATTTTGAGATTAATTATTTCAAATCTTTTGTTGTTACCAATGCAGCTACACATACGCTTTAATGCACTTCATATTTTTACGATTTTAATAGCCAAAGGACTATGGCGGAGGTAATTTCACCTACAATCGCTATTACAGATTAAAATTAAATTTCAGTCTGTCTAGTAATATTACTTCTAATTTCTGCAGTTGACAAAAAATTGTAGTATTAGTGTTTGTCTATCACTGTTTTTCGTTGTACTTAGTTATAGTTTAGCAGTTCGATTTTACGATGTAAAAAGTTTGTACCACTTAAGAGTAAAAAGTTCTGTAGTGCCGACTTACAGGTCATAATGTATCAATTCTAACACAATCTACATCCTACTCATTAAAAGCAATTATTATCAAATAGCACCCGTACGACAGGATATAACAATTTCTTAAAAACTTAATTACATGTAATACAATTTGACGTAATATCAGAATATACAACTAATTCTGGTATAAAAATAGACTAGACACGTTTTGGCTTACTAATTATGGCATACGGATCATCATTGTGAAACTGATGATCTACAGGGTCTTTAGGAGTCTTTCTAATAATGGCATATCCTAAATGGGAATCATCTGCTATTCTCACGCTCTCCATAGCAGGCTCTACTTCGTCATAATCATTAAACGAAGGAGGAGATTGCACTGGAGCTACAGGAGCTGGGGACACCTGCTTATAGCCAGCTTTAGTAGCGTTCAACTTGCTACTTGAACCAAAGAAGTTCAAACGATCATAGCTGTCATCTTCCAGAGTCGTCGTACTTACGTGAGTTATGATTTTGGAAGTTTTCGGTAGTTTTTGTTCTGTAGGAGAGCTATCCGTTTTTGTGCGTCCCCAGGACACATAATCCTCTAATTCTTGATTAGAATCGTCAATATTTTCCGTGTGTTTTATATCATCAGTGCCCAATGTGCGCCAAGCTTCATTCCTGAATTCTACTTGATCGTATTTATCCACTGGTTCATAATTTTGATATTTAGTGTCACCTTTACAAAGTAAGGATTTTCGAGGAGGTTTAACTGGTGTCATTTTCATCACAGAACTAGTGGAGCTGAATTTCTTTTCGAAAGACAAATCAAGTAAGGATTTATTGGAATTATGTGATTCCAAATCTTGTAGTGAAGTAGACGTAGTGGGCGACGGTGGTAACGGGCTCCGTGACCTTGCTTCCATGCCTAATGCAGCTTGAAATTGGTTGTCACCACAGTCTAATACAGATGAAGTTGATTCTCCATTCAACAATTTTTTCATGGACTTCATTTTTGAAGCTATGCACCTAAAACAAATAATGAATATAATTTTAGAGCTCTTATTATTGTCAATAAATAAAAGGTAAAAGAAGAATTATAGTATACGTCACAGGATAATAGCAAACTGTTCTCTGAATGATGTCATTTTTAACAATGGTCTATTATGAGATGCAAAGACGTAAAAAAATCAGTCCTTCTCAGGACTAACCAAGAGTTCATTCACCTGAGGACGGGAGTAGACCAAAAACTCCCAAAACGTCATGTGATAAACACCCAAGACAGTGGAAAAAGTCCGATAAAAAAACATCTCATAATAGCAAACTCTATAGTATAGCATGCTAGATAATGTAGTAAAATGAAATGTATAAGAGAGAAGATTTGATAAATGTTAAGTTTTGATGCGCTTTACATGGAATGTAAAAAATGTTTTTACTTAAAGCAAAACTAGTCTCCTACAGAAAGGGCAACTTTATAAATAATAATAATTTATTGTGCTAATTACAGAACATTAATTCCAGTAACAAACGACTTCCGGGATTGGACCATGTCATGATTGAGATCGAAGAACTCAACGTTTCGCCCACTTTCGTAAGGAGCTTCATCAGGAGGAAAAAGCAAAAGAGCATGGTAACTCAACGTGTTAACCACGCCAGAGGCGAAACTCTTTGCAATGGAAGGGATAGAAGAGCACGGTAACTCAACGTGTGTACCACGTCAGAGGTGAAACTCGACTAACTATAGGAAAGGAGAAAGGCGAGAATTTATAGGCAAGCGCAGTTGCGGTTCAGCAAATGCCGTCGCGGTTCAGTGGCGGTGTGCGAGGCTTAGAAATTAGCACTTTCTCTCATATCGAAAACCACTCTGAGTCAAATATCTCTAAAGTTCGTGCCAACTGACTAATAAACCAACTATATCAAATCTCCGTCTCGGCTGTGTGGATCTTTTGGTGAAGCCCTTCCCCATATTGGGGGGTGCCTAAACATGCTGTGCGGGGTATGTATGTTCGTATGTGTACACGATTCCGGTCGCCAAGAACCTTCCTGAAGTCTTGGATCGTTTTCATACGATAAGTCCTCCGAAAATGAAAGCAACATCAACTTTTGAGGTATGGTCGTCGGGAAAAATTTTTTTTTGTTTTTTTTTTCTTTTTTTTGATAAGTAACTTCTTCATAATAGTTCATTGTATTAGCAAAACGGAGTGATGCTGAGTGTCGGAGTATTCTTGGAAAACACGAAAGGGCGCTTTTCTTGGGTGGGGGTACGGTATATTTTAGTAATTATAATTGATTCAAAATTATTGCCTCAATCAACAATAAACTAATGAACGCATTTCGAGGGGTAACCGTCTTAACATTTCTCACAAAAATTACCACTCATGCTTCGCTACGCTCGCTCGAGTGGTAAAGATATGCTTGAATGTTAAGACTGGGTTACCCCTCTAAATACGTTAATTACTATAATTTACCAATTGATCGTAAAATTATTTGTAGTTAAAACTAAACTAATACTTTATTACTTAATTTTTTATTTCATTAAGAATCCTTTTCACATAATAAAAGTTTTTGTTTAATACAGATTGTTTTATTACTTCTTGGTATGCATAGTTTAACAAACTGACTGCATATCTTTTACATTTTTAGTGCATATATATGCGCGATATGCGCCTACATATATTTGATTTTTTTTGTGTATGTTAATCCACCCTTCAATGATAACAATCTAAAAATTTGCTCTGCTTCTTTGCATAATTTTCCAAAGAAGGAGAAGGAACCTCAGTCTCTATATCTTGGTTCAAAAGCCATTGTAAAGAAATCAAAATGGTAAAGGACAATATCATGCAACAATGAATGTTTTGGTGACGTAGCTATGTTTTGATGTTGTGTGTTAGATGTGCTTGATCCTGCTTTTAAAACTCATCTATTTTTAAAACAGTTTGCCATAGAAAACTGTGGTTTGAAAATTTATTCTGTATTTTGTATTTTCCTTTTTATGTAAAGGACTATGTCCGTTTATTATTGAAATAAATATTTTCATTCTACAACTTTGATTGAGAGGTAGGAGGACATCCTGGATGAGCAACCTAAGAAATTGGCTAGGACTCAACAGAGAAGATTTAATTCACACAGCACGTGACAGATGGAGATATGCCATGATGATCGCTACAGTGCCTTGATAGAGACAGTGGCAACAATAGGCACAATTTGTCACAAAATGGCGGCCAATGGCCTACTAACTTTAATAAATTGAACGTTTTTCAATGGTTATACCAGGTGTCTTAAAAAGAATTACATCTAGTATGCTATGAACTTCCCATAATGCAATCTAAAATTTTATTTGAAATTGGCAAGACTAAGTCTATGTCAAATTCGTAGTTAGCAGGTTAGGTTTTGCGTCATTTTTGACACAAACTGACGCAAACATAACCTGCTAATTTCGAATTTGACATAGACTTACAGTTTTGCCAATTTCAAATAAAATTTTAGATTGCATTATGGGAAATTCAAAGCATACTAGATGTAATTCTTTTTAAGACACCTGGTAGTTACACAACGTATAAAGAATATGTTGGTGGCACTGTAAGTATGCCAAATTCGAGGTTATCAGGTTAGGTTTTGCGTCAGTTTTGACACAAACCGACGCAAAAGCTAACCTGCTAACCTCAAATTTGACACAAACTAATGCAAAACCTAACCTGCTAACCTCGATTTGGTATAAACAAACAAAAGCATCAACAAATTTTGCCTCTTAATGGCGGCCGATTCGAGCGACCAATAAAAAAGAATACACTCTATTGTCGCCACTGTCTCATATAAAGTCACTGTAATGATCGCCAACCTCAGAGAGAGAGAGAGACAACTTTGATTTTTGCGATACCCCCTTTAAAGTACACTATATCCCAGAAAACTATTCAAATACATGGTATTTAAGTACATTTATTTTCTAAATAACTCGTATTTGAATTCGGTACTCAAAAAGTTCCCACATGTATTCATACCCAAGGCTATGTTTGAGAACATCGCACTATCGCACTGGTCTGTTAGTGAATTCTCTCATTCTTACAATGAAAGACAAGGATATCCAACGCATCAGTGTGATTAGACAATGTTCTTGAACTTGGCACTGCTCTGCTATTTTGGTGGGTTCAGTAACTTGAAATCATCTATTTAGCGATTTCTGTATCTAGCGTTTTAGTATCCGTGTACTTCAACTAAATTAAATATCTTTTAATTTTTAACTAAATACCAAAATTGTGAGCACCTAAATAGTTGCTTTTCCATACCTAAAAATTTCCTGTTGATTAGCATGTTCCAAATGAAATGTTCCTTCACCAGATTCACATTTACGGCCAGCTTCAAAGGTGAACTTTCCATCTCGATAACCATAGCGACGAATAAACCTATACGGCCATGTGTACAACAACTTATTGTCTTCATTATTACGTAATTGTATTGCTGTAGACGTTAAGATGAGGATGTAATTCTGGGGGTCCAATCCACATCTCGTGGAAGCTTCTGATGGATGCAATCTGACATTGAATACTCCTTCACCTGATGAGCAGTACAGGTCGTTATCTTCTTCAATACTAGTAACTTTTGAAGTTTCGTCACGAAACGCTACCGACTGCAGTGCAACCAGCCATTCTATTAACGATTGCTGCGTTGTAGTGGCAAAGTCATAACTAGCTGTCTTTGTTATCAATAAGAATGATGTCTGACTTTTCTGAGTAATTTTTATGCAGTTTTCTAGAGTTATTATGCGTGAAGATGTGTTTTTGGTAATGGCAGCTTCGTCATTGCTATCGTATATTTCCAAACGCTCGATACCAAATTTACTAGCTTTATAGAGCTGGCAAAATTTTTGGTGCCAAGTTTTCTGTAATATTTGATGTATATTATGTGAAATACAGATTTACCTCAACAAATACTAACCTTGATTAATAATTTTCCTTGTGGAGGTAATAGCAGAATTCCAGAGTATACAGGCTTATCTTGTTCCATATTTAAGAATAGGTTATTTTTTATCGCTCCGATTTTATTTTAAAGAATGACAACTTCGCAGTTATACACTGCACAAATTTTCGTTTTCATATCAACAGCAATTGGAGATAACATACCCTGTTTCCCTTCTACAGGTTAGGTTTTCCGGGTATATGATTTATCAGTTGGCAGTGGTAATTCCAGTATTTTTATCATTTTAATATTTATACATAACCTACAAAATGGAAAGTACAGCAGTAACAAAACTAATATGAGCAAATATACGTTTTAAAGTTTGTAATCAATATTATTACTATGTTAGACATGCCTCTATTACTGTTATTAGTAAAAGGATCCTTTCCCTGAATTTTAATGTATAATCATTGTTTACACCGGTTATTTTTGGAAAACAAACCCCAATTAGAGCACGATTTTTTACATGCAAATAAAACATAAACCAGAAAAAAATACATATTCGTAGTATATAAAATTTTACGTACGACCCGGGGGAATTGGTCACTTTATACCCTATTTTTGAGGGCGTAATCTGTCACTTCACAGCCCAAGGGCCTTAAACTCTGCCAAGCAGTTTAATCGTAGGTTGTCAAAATTTATAGGAATTATAAATTTGGTTTTAATTATAAATATGAATATTTCAGTCTGTACATAAAAGTATGTACCTCGTACGCAACTAGCGTTTATGGCCTTGGTACATAAATAACTATTAGCACATTTACGTTGAATCTTCACTTTTCATTGCATAACATACTTTCAAACTGGATAAATTAGTAAATTCTGACAAAAAAAATGTAGTGCGGTAATAAAAATTTTTTTGGCAAGGGCGGCTAAGGTAAATAAAATCAGTGTCTTTGATTAGTTTGCGTGTACTAGATGGTTTACGTTTTTTCAAAAAAAAAAAAAAAAAAAGAACTGAAAATAAAATCAGTTAGAATTTATAAATCATAAGCACCGTATATTAACTTTTTACTTAATATTTATCCGCTATTTTCTCCATGTTCTTTACGAGTGAGGAGATTGGTTCTTCAGACATTCCTTTTCATCTTCTATCGAAAGTCAAAATTTAAAAATATTTAAAAAAACACAAATTCCTATACACCTTACCCTTTTTCTGTGACGTCACAATTTTCTCTCTTTATTTAACAATAAGAAATTGAACGAAACAAAAAATATGCAGTTTTTGGTCAGGTACGCTTTAAGTAGGTATGGCTTGTTTTATAATACTGTCAATGTGACATTTGTCCAAAATGACAGTAAAATAACGCGCAATAACAAGCAAGCGAGCAAGCCTAAAATCTTATTTTAAGCGTTAGGGACTTCTTCGAAGACGAGAAACATCGTATTACATAGGTCAAGAATGTCTTGGTTTGAATAATGTGCTAGTTAGAACATCTCTTACATTAAAGGTTAGGTATATGTCAAATTCTTGCTGAAGTCTACTACCATATATCTAATACTTACTATATTGCTAGCGGCTATGAGTGGGAAACTGGCCAAGGAAGTGAGACAGACAACCAACTCTTCAATGTATAATGGTGAGCTGTGTGCAAGCGCGGCGGCGTCGTCCGGCCAATGGGGAAGTGGTCAAGTTTAAAATTCGCTTTTAAGGCCATAGAAATGGATACTCTACGAGTAGTATTTGTATATCTATGCTAAAGGCGGAGGTAGAATTCTCACGCATGCGCACGAGACGCGTTATACTCTAAGTGAGACTATGTCGGCGCCGTAATGTTTTCTGACGTTTCCCCGCCCTACTAGCAATATATGTGTATTATATATATGTCTACTACCTGTGATCTACTAAATGATCATTTTGAATTTCTCTGTAATATAAGATATAAATTACGTTGTAAACGCTATGTTTTGATATTTCTGACGTCACAGCAAAAGGGTAATGTGTAGACTTTTAGCAGGTCTGCGGCTGGTAAGATTTCTTTCTCCAAGTCTTCGTCTCACTGTCCGCTCGCTTACGTGTAATCCCGGACGTGATAGTCCAAGAGTCAGCAACGGGTTTGCTTACAGTATTTTTAACAAGTCTGCAACTGTTATGGAAGGTCCCTTTGAATATACTGATTAGGGAAATCGAAGTCTGGCAAGCCTGTGGTGGTGGTTTTGGCCCCCTTGCGTCCTTGAAGGATGAAAAAAAATAAGAAGAAAAATGTATAATAACAAGTCTGGCTCTTTGCTATGTTAAAGTAATCATATCTTATGTAAGTAAAAAGATTGACAGACGCTTTCGCCGGTGGTAAGTTTACCCCAGATTCACATAAAGTTGCATAATAAACTTAACCATTTACTGTAAAATATCGAGAGATCCAAAAAAACGGATCCTTAGCGGGCTGTGGAAATTCAAACGTGTCAATAATAAGTTGGTGGCACTGTAAGTCTGTCAAATTCGAGGTTAATAGGTTAGGTTTTCTGTCAGTTTTGACACAGACTGACGCAAAATCTAACCTGCTAACCTCGAATTTGACATAGACTTACAGTGTTACCAACATATTATTCCTAGGTTTTGTGTCAGTTTTGACACATTATTTTTTTCCGCCCTTTAAGGGCGCAAGGGGGCTAAAACCACCACCCCAGGCTTGCCAGACTTCGGGTTTCCTTCTCAGTATATTCAAAGGGACCTTCCATAACAGTTACAGACTTGTTAAAAATACTGTAAGAAATCCGTTGCTGGCTCTTGGGCTATTACAATAGATTCTAAACAGATTAGAAAATAAGTTAAATTTTAAAACTTTAGTGTTTTTATTGTTATAACTATGTATAAAAACATCATTTACTTAAAAAGTTGGGTGGCCCGTTATTCGTGCTGGTGAGTGTATATAATATATATACCTACATAACTCGTATGTTTGCAAAAAAGAGAAATTCCCTGGTTAGATATCTCAAAACAAACCGACGTTGATTTTTTTTGGTTTGTTATTGTAGAATCATCATGTTAGGCCATACCTGACGCAAACATGATGTATAGAAAAGGGAAGAGAGGAATATAATTCCAAAATGTTGCTAATCTCTTGAGAAGCACATTGCAATTTTAGTATTTCCGAATTGTAATTTCAGTACGCCCTATTAACGATCACTTTTTTGTTGTACCCTGTACACCTTTGTTTAGGTGATGAAATTATCAGAAAGCTGAAATCATTAAAGTTACACACGAATATAAGCTACGTGTTTTCATATTGGCAAATTTAAACATTTCTATCGTTCTTTCTGAAAATAATAGAAGTCATTTATGTATTATTATAAAAACATAACTAAAACGTTTTGAATTGTTAATTTTAGCGCTTATAAATTTCATACAGCGTCGTCCAATCACAGCGAAGATGTGGAAAATGTTCAGGAAATCTCACTAGCGCACCCTCAAATCCCGCCTTTTCCGTTATCGTTTCCGTTAACGAACATACTGAACGAAAAATGGCTTCCGAAGGTAGCGGTGTTACAACAGGGCAACCGAATTTACATAAGCAAGATTTATCAAAACTCGTAAGTTGACTGGTTGTATAATGGAAATATTTAATATATCCAAGAAATGAAGAATGCCGCGTAGTGAGCGTCAAATTTAATACCTAACCTCAAAGTTGTCTTGTTACAGCTGCTTTCTTCTTTTTACTCGTATTTGGGTTTATTTTGTAATTGTCTTATTGTTTTCAGGATGTTACGAAACTCACTGCTCTCTCCCCTGAAGTAATAAGTCGTCAGGCAACAATAAACATTGGTACCATCGGTCATGTAGCCCATGGTAAATCGACAGTGGTTAAGGCAATATCTGGAGTACAAACTGTCAGATTCAAAAATGAGTTGGAGCGGAACATCACCATTAAATTGGGTAAGTAAAAATTGATTTGTTTTGTATGTGGTAACAAATATTTTTACTGGCCGCGTTATCTGCAAAATATTTTGAAAATATCAATTCTCTATAAGTTTTATGCACTAAGAATAGCAATGATAAGAAGGAATAGCGTACTTGGTTTGGTTGTATACAGAGTTTTGGTTAAAGTTTTTTTTTAATTTGTAAAAAGTACATTATTAAATTCACAAAGCTTTATTAAAGCAGCACAAAAAGCTGTAAAGATTAGATAATGCAATACTAATTACTTGCCCTCTTCCTATGTCGCAAAGCGCAGAATATAATTAGTGATTTGCAAATTAAGTTCAAAATCATTTGATCGTAAATGTGAAATTTGACCCGTTCACATCGAGCCTTTTGCAGTTATTTATGTAGGCCTTTTGCATAATGAGTGGAGTGTATCATTAGTGAAATAATTGCAGAGCGACTGCAGTTCGATGTGAACGGGGATGTGATAATGCCAGAAGAGAAGCCGTCGTTGAAGCGCAAATTTGAAGAAACCGAACGTGGGCCGGCACAAATTCAGAAAAACAAGCATCGAGATGTTTACTCCAAGGAATATATCGTGGAGAGTATTGTAGCACATGCCGTGGAAAATGGTCAGCACAAGTTCCTCGTGAAGTGGCAAGGCTGGTCCGAAGATTGCAATACCTGGGAACCCCTGCAACATCTTGAACATTGTCCTTCACGATTAGAAGAATTCTTTGCAAACATTCTAAACCAAACGGTCCTTAATGAACTATCTCAACAGTTATCGGTGTCGAATGATATTTCTGATAAAGCTTTGGAAACCTTGATACCTCCTCAAGGGTTTTCTGCTTTAAAAGACAGATTAAGTATACAAAGGGAACTGGTTACATTGATTGCTGTACCACCAAATGTTAGACATGTTCGGAAACTGAAAAGGGGAAAAGAATCTCTGCTGCTTTATTTTTTGCTTTTAAAACGTGACTTGCAGTTAAGTAAGCTACAAGCATGGGAGAAATCTATAAATGACACTTCTGCTGGAACTATACTGATACATGTAGAAAATAACATAGATCTTGAAGGGCCACCTGAAAATTTCAGTTATGTCAATGATTATATACCAATGGAAGGTGTAAGTATCCCTGATAGTCCCCCAATTGGTTGTGAATGTGAGACATGTGGTCCTAAAGAAAAGTTCTGCTGTGGTAAAAATTACTCTTACAGATATGCATACAATGAAAAGGGTAAGATTAATGTTCCCCAAGGTACACCAATCTATGAATGTAACAAGTCATGCAAGTGTCCTGATGATTGTCGGAACCGTGTTGTGCAAAAGGGGCGAAATGTTCCACTGTGTATTTTCCGCACATCGAACGGATGTGGATGGGGAGTTAAAACATTGAAGAAGATATTTGTCGGTGAGTTTGTATGTGAGTATGTAGGTGAAGTGATTTCACACGACGAAGCTGAAAAAAGAGGAGAAATTTATGATGCAGAAGGTCGAACTTATCTTTTTGATCTCGACTTTAACATGTCAGATAATCCGTACACTGTGGATGCTGCTAGATATGGCAACGTTTCGCATTTCATCAACCATTCCTGTGATCCAAACTTGGGTGTATGGGCTGTTTGGATTAACTGTCTTGATCCAAATATTCCAAAATTGGCGCTTTTTGCCACTAGGGAAATTCAAAAGGGAGAAGAACTTACCTTTGATTACATGTCTGGCAGTAAAAACAAGACTCCCGCTAAAAGCAGTAAGACTGCGGCGGATGATGAGAGTCTAAAGATGTCTCCTGCCCGACAGCGCCTTGATACATTTAATGAGGGCGAAAAAAGAAATCGTCCTATATGTAAATGCGCAGCAACAGCATGCCGGCGATACCTATTTTAATTAATTGTATTTGTGAACGTACGAAAGCTCAGTGATGTTCGCTGCCAATTTTAATGTGCCTTGGATATATTTTTTATGGAACTGCAGATTTGACTGTAGTTGTAGGTATTATCAGTAACTTGTACAAAGCGAATATCACTTGTGTAAAAAAAATTGCAATTATCCCTAGTACAAACTGATAACCTGCCAGTTATTTAAAGTATACATATTCAGTTTCACATACACTGCCGCTACATTTAAGAACCAAGTTTGTAATTCGAATCTTAAATTGTCTTAAAAGAAATGCGTTTTTGATTTTTCCTGTTGTTTTACATTGCCAATGTAACTTTGTGCAACGGAGTACGTTGGATATTATTTTTTATGTGTTAAGTTGCTCGAATATTCTTGCGTTGCTCAAAATATTGTAAATTTTAAATCAAGTTATATATTTATATCTAATAACAGCCGAAATAGGTTTTTCTGTTGATATAAAGCAAATTTAGCAAATGTTACACTTTAATAGTGTTTTCTAGTAATAACATTTTACATTGGCTTTATTAGAAGTACTTTTAGTTATAAGTAAATTATGAAATGATTACTCCATATTTTTAACATCTTAAGATAACCGAGTTTTTAAAAGCCTCATTTGATTTAGAACTAGTAACTTCTTAGTAATTTTGTACCAATGTTATTATATATATTTTGATATGAAAATAAACAATTCTATAAAAACTGTATTTTTATTAACTCAATCTATATAAATTTAAAACATTTAACAGTTTTAATAGAGGCGACCGGATTTTGAGGAATTTGTAATGTTTTTTGTTGATTCGCATGCAAGTTATAATTTTTTTTATATATACAGTGAGAATCTTTCAGACCAAATAGAAGGGATTTGGGGAACCCAGGTTTTTGGTTATCGTGTTTCGTACAAAAATGATACTGATCGATCTTAAAATACAATCATTAGTCTACTATACTCGGAGATCGTGGATTATTCTTCTTCATCTTAGTATAGACTTGCTATTACTAATCTGGGTGCGATTTTATAAGCCATCTTCAGACACGACCTGGGCAGGTTGCTAGCCTAACCCACTGGTAAGAAAAAATGCCCTTTCACAGGGATCGCGATCGTCAAAGTCGTTGAAATAATAGCCAAAGAGCGCAAGATATAACCATTATCTGGCTATGAGGTTGAAACGTACCATTTCAAGAACCACATTTATATGATTTCGGAGGCTTAACCACATTTATAAATTTGCCACACAGTTATGAAGCAAAATGTATGGGATTTAGGGCCGGTTGCAGAAAGCAATGTTAAGTCTGGTGTTAGCTAACGCCACGTCAAAGTGAACAAAAACGAATCAATTCTCAAAGGCTTATGGTAACTAATACATTAGTAAACAAAATTTGATGCGATTTTGTTCACTTTGACGCGATGTTAGCTAACACCAGACTTAACATTGCTTTCTGCAACCGGCCCTTAGGATTGTACTGTACAATGATGCTTAGTAATTCATTACTTACAGCAACATTGTAGTAGCTTATCAACACGTTTATAGAACATTTTCAGTAAGCTTACATCAAATCTTCAGAATTCATAGACAATCAACGAATTTGTAATAATTTATAAACAATAATTCCTATGTAAATACTATAAAGAGTCATTTACACGAACAAGAATTTCTGGTACAGTGACATTACAAGTTTTCTCTGTCTTAACATTCACACGTATTAGAAAGAGACAAACAATGTCTTACAAGTCCGTTCCTACAAGAAAACTTTTACCGGCAAACTGGAACATGCGCTACTTTCTACAAGTTTTCCTTAAAAGTTCCACCTTCGCGCAAGCGCATTTTTCGTAAATCCGTAATACCAACCTGCGCCAATTCGTAAACATAACCTCTTCGTTGCGTTAATAAACACAACTTTGTTACTTGACTTTCAGTTTTGTTCTTGTCTCAAAGACATATTTATGTTAAAAAAATGAGGCAGTGGAAAAGAAAAGAAATTCAATAACTGAAACAATTGTATGAAAACTGCCCCTTTGTATATGCTGTAGGGCAAAGTGATTATCAAAAAAACTATGCTAGTCCCATATATCTAATACTTACTATATTGCTAGCGGCTATGAGTGGGAAACTCACCAAGGAAGTGAGACAGACAACCAACTCTTCAATGTATAATGGTGAGCTGAGCGCAAGCACGGCGACGTCGTCCGCCCAATGGGGAAGTAGTCAAGTTTAAAATTCGCTTCTAAAGGCGGAGTTTGAATTCTCACGCATGCGCACGAGACGCGTTATACTCTGAGACTATGTCGGCGCCGTAATGTTTTCTGGCATTCCGAGGCCCTACTAGCAATATATGTGTATTATATATATGGCTAGTCCACAGAATAGAACTATTTTTTGAGGTTATGTTTCTATTTCAATTTAAATAGATTGGTATGACTGCATGACAGCTAACTGCAAGTGAATTTATAAGAAAAACTTGTTCGTGTAAACGTTTTTACAATTTACTTTTAACTGGACTGGTAATGTCACTGTACCAGAAATGCTGGCTCTTTAGTTACAATTTTGATTTTTTAAAGGGTGAGTAGCCATAATCATAATAGCTATTTGTGCAACAAGTGCTAAAAGTGAATGTTGCATGTATAAACACTTTTAGCACGAGTTTGCACACAATATTTTTTCTGTGGCCTTAAATTTACTGTTATTAATCCATATATGTCGATTTAACAAAGGTTTGCATTTATGACAGTTATAATTTCTCATAGTAAAGAGATGGCTTTGACGGCGCAGGTGACTGTTTCTGCAGCCGGTAGCTGTTGAAGTTAGTTATCAAAGGTAATTATAATTGTGCACATTTTACTTTATTCATTACATAATGCTTTAATTATTTAAAAAACACTTTACCTCTAACAAAAGAAGTAACTGGAATAACTTTATAATCTCACTTCCAGTTTAAAATTCTAAATTCAACACCACTTTTAACACGCTGATTTATAAAACGTCATTTTTAGTGAAACAAGGTAGTGCTAAAAGGCTTACTTTTAGTAGTAGTCATAGAAACATTTTTTCCCAATGTGAATTCCTTGTTTGATTTTGGCAAACATATTTTATAAGCTTAAAAATCAATTTTACAAGTTAGAAAAGGTTTTTTTGCTTCGACACGAAGTGTACGAAGTATTGAAATTCCCTCGTATCGAAAACCACTCTGAGTCAAATATCTCTAAAATTCGAGCCAACCGACTAATGAACCCAATATATCAAATCTCCGTCTCGGCGGTGCGGATCTTTTGCTGAAGATCCCAGCCCACTAGATCAATCCCCCGTATTGGGGGGTGCCTAAACGTGCTGTGCAGGGGATGTATGTTCGTATGTGTACACGATTCCGGTCGCCAGGAGCCTTCCTGAAGTCTTGGAGCGTTTTCATACGATAGGTCCTCCGAAAATGAAGGCAACATCAACTTTTGAGATATGGTCGTCGGCAAAAAAAAAATTTTTTTTTTTAATAAATAACTGGTTTATAGCATTTCATTGTATTAGCAAAACGGAGTGATGCTGAGTATCAAAGTATTCTTGGAAAGCACGGAAGGGCGCTTTTCTTGGGTGGGGGGTACCGTATATTTCCTTTTTAAAAATGAAAACGGACTGCTATGCTGTTAGTGTCATTAACCCATTCAGGATGGGTGGCGTATATGTACGTTTTTCATTCTTTACTTTCCAGGCCTGGTGCCGTTCTTTTACGTTTTCTGTGGATTTGCGCTGTATGCAACGCCGTACACATTTTCCTCTAAAATAGTTTTTGTAGGCCGGGTGTCGTAAATGTACGATACCACTATCGCAATTGTATGCGTGGTGTCGTAAGTTTACGTTAACAATATCCGAAACACAGGCCTAGCGCCGTACATGTACGACAGTGCAGTACTTTCTGTAACTAAGGATTTTTGGAATTGGACTCTGTCATTATTGGGATTGGAGAACTCAAGGTTTCGCCACTTTTATAAGGCGCTTCATCATGAGGAAAGCAAACAACACGGTAACTCAACGTGTAAAAAACCACGCCAGAGGCCGTTTGCTTTCCTTCTGATGGAAAGTATCTGTGATCTTTGATTTAAATCATTTGTCAAAATGAAAAGTATCTATGATCTTTGATTTAAATCATTTGTAAAATGAAAAGTATCTATTATCTTTGATTGCAATCTTTTAAAGGTTTTATTTCTTTTAAAAAGATTTAAATCTTTAAAAACGATCTTTGATTTAAATCATTTGTAAAATGAAAAGTATCTATGATCTTTGATTTAAATCATTTGTCAAAATGAAAAGTATCTATGATCTTTGATTTAAATCATTTGTAAAATGAAAAGTATCTATGATCTTTGATTTAAATTATTTGTCAAAATGAAAAGTATCTATGATCTTTGATTTAAATCATTTGTAAAATGAAAAGTATCTATTATCTTTGATTGCAATCTTTTAAAGGTTTTATTTCTTTTAAAAAGATTTAAATCTTTAAAAACGATCTTTGATTTAGATCATTTGTAAAATGAAAAGTATCTATGATCTTTGATTTAAATCATTTGTCACAATGAAAAGTATCTATGATCTTTGATTTAAATTATTTGTAAAATGAAAAGTATCTATGATCTTTGATTTAAATTATTTGTCAAAATGAAAAGTATCTATGATCTTTGATTTAAATCATTTGTCAAAATGAAAAGTATCTATGATGTTTGATTTAAATCTTTTTTAAAATGATCTTGAACAGCTCTGCTTATTATTACAAAAATTTTTACCTTATAGATTTTTCAAAACGTATTTTAGAATACAATACATGGTAATACCCAATAATCTATTTATTGTATAAAAATATTCAAAATTCTTACAAAATCTCTAACTTACAAATAAGTTTAAGTTCAAAATTTCTTTGTAAAATGGAAAGTTTCGAAGCACGGATAAATACACAGTGGTACATCGCATTCTTTGCACATGTATTTGACGTCTTTTCGCTTGCGTTTCTGTAACTTTGAGTTGCTGCATACATGGCAGCTTCGTTGTGTTCTTCTTCCTTGAGCAACTGCTTGCAGAATGGGAGAAGGAAAATGCCATTCTCAGTTGTTAATAAAGAATTTTTTTTTTTTATTCAAATAGGCTTCCATCAATGTTACGACGATGTTTTTCGAAATACTTCTTTTGATGTTGGTAGACTTCCCAGTATAAATAATAAGGTGTCTGCATCGCAAATTTCAAACAGCTTTACACCAAATCGGTGCCGTTTGGAGGGTATAAATTGTTTGAGCCAATCTGCCCTTCCAAAGAATAAGGCTTTCATCTATTGCTAGGTCTTGAAATGGATAGAATGCTTCACTAAATTTTGTTTTTAGGGAATCTATGATAGGTCTTATTTTTCTGAGGGGATCGTCTTTGTCTATTGTTTCATTGTCCACAAAATGTAATGCGTATAATGTTTGTAAGAATCTATCTCGCATACACGCTTTTGCTAAACAGGGAGTTGCAATTACTGGATTGGTCGACCAATAGTCCTTCAATGTAGGTTTTTCTACAATTCGCATCAATATACACAAAGTCAAAAATTAATACATTTCAGGTAAATCCCTGTCCTCCCACGGAGACATATAGTACGCTGCAATTAGACCCAAACCTCAACATCCAAAGTAAAAGTTTCCCTCCAGCTCCAAATTGTTCTATACAGTCCACATATTGTTTGGTAGAAAGTTACACCATTTTAAGCGTCGGGTTTGGGGGGGGGGGGGGAGGGGGAGAAGTTAGTAAATTAGTAGTTTTTATCAGTTTTTCTTAAATATTTCGAAAACTATGCGGTTTAGCGCGAAATATGTTATATATAAAAATAATCCACATTAAATTGCGAACCAAAATGGTCCTGTGCATAATCTTGCTAAAGTGAACGGTTCCAGAGTTACGGAGGTAGTACGGTGTAATTAGTCCAAAAAACGGCCTAACCTCAACATCCAAAGTAAAAGTTTCCCTCCAACTCCAAATTGTTCTATACATTCCACATATAGTTTGGTAAAAAGTTACACCATTTTAAGCGTCGGGTTGGGGGGTGGGGGAGGGGGGAGAATTTAGTAAATTAGTAGTTTTTATCAGTTTTTCTTAAATATTTCGAAAATTATGCGGTTTAGCGCGAAAAGTGTTATATACAAAAATAATCTACATTAAATTGTGAACAAAAATGGTCCGGTGCATAATCTTGCTAAAGTGAACGGTTCCAGAGTTACGGAGGGTGTAAATGTAGACATTTTTTAGATTTTTTGGAAAAAATATGACATCACTAAGGAAACTAATTTTTTTTGTTCTGCTGTCATTTTGGTATTGTTCGTCTTTAGAATACTGTGCGAACTATGTGATAATCACAGGATTGTGTTTTTTTAAAGCAAATTGCCGCCTTTTTAGTCAGAGTAATTAGTTCACCACTCTTGTCCTTACAAGGTTTCAACACACACTCCGCCATAATTCACACACTTTAGCAAGATTATGCACAGGACCATTTTTGTTCGCAATTTAATGTAGATTATTTTTGTATATAACACTTTTCGCGCTAAACCGCATAGTTTTCGAAATATTTAAGAAAAACTGATAAGAACTACTAATTTACCAACTTCTCCCCCCTCCCCCCCACCCAAACCCGACGCTTAAGATGGTGTAACTTTTTACCAAACAATATGTGGAATGTATAGAACAATTTGGAGTTGGAGAGAAACTTTTACTTTGGATGTTGAGCTTAGGCCGTTTTTTGGACTAATTACACCGTACTAATAGATGGTTTATCCGAAGCTTTGGCGTACCTATTTGTTTGTTCTGCAATGGATTGACACTAAATTGTCATCTAAAAATAATTTGAAGTACTCTACTTCCAGGGAGTCTGCTTGCAGTTGAATATTATTTGTGATACCAGAATTGGATGTATCAAAATCGAACAATTTCGGCGAAAAATTCCCATAAAGTTCCATGTTGGTGCATTATCTCTTTTTTGCAAACGTTTGCGGTGGCGTTTTGAAGGACCTGGTTGCGGATATTTATTATCGGAATTTTCCAAATCCTTGCCTTCACCAGTGAGTATAATTTCATCTTCAACACCGCTAGAATATTCTGCTGCTTCACTATCACTATCGCTTTCATACAGTAATCTTTCAAGTTCTTTATCACTCAGTCCCTTTTTACGGTCACACATAGTTCCTAACACAAAATTACAACGGATTGCGCACTAACCAACAATCAGAACACAGCAGAGCACACGTGCAAGCGACAACAGCCGTGTACATACTGATCATGCGGCAAAGTCATGCATTGATGCATTTTTCCCACGCTGGAGTGCGCTTTACTGAGCCTGTCCGGAATGGGTTAAAATTTAATAAATACGTTCTGCAGATCAAAAGGATTTGTAACTTTTGGAAATGCCATTCAGTAAATAGCAATAATAAACATTAATGTTTACTATTTGGAATAGTTCAAAGTGTAAATAATATAAAAGACCAAAGCACTTTGATTTAATATTAATGATAAGGTCGGTGAATTTTGAAATACATATAGTGTGATAGCAAATAACTCATTTCTGATTTGCAAGTCCACTATTTTGAAATGTTCTCATTTATTTTAATTATATAGTTGCTTGGTGTCTCAAGGCCAAAATGTGCAGGAAATTATTTACTTCTACTAATATTCCAAACAATTGTTAACCAATAGGGTTCTTTCACTGTTAACAAAACCAGCATAAACGTGTTCTTTAAAGTTTTATGAATAAGGCATTATACAATTTTCTTTTAGTTTAAATCTACTAAAACTCCCAGCATGACATGGCCGCTTCCTTACATCACATATAAGTAAGAAGCGCGTTTGTATTAGCCAATCTTCTCCAAACAGCCGAAACACGCATCGTGTGACAGCTCCATAGGGTAAAAATGTCTGAAGAACAGAAATATTCTTACTATCATTGGTGTATAGTTCCAAACTAAAAATACTAGCTCAGTAGCCCCCACGAAATACATTTATACTAAATTTTGAATACTGGCCGATTTATTTATATCATTCTCTTGTTTTGGATCCACATTAAACTGTATTTTGTTGTTTTAACGTGAAATATATCCAATTTGACGTAGATTAAAAAAAATTTCCTTTAAAACTGTTAACCATTGCAAGTACTCTATTGTTATTTTCTTCATTTACTATTCGTTTTTTCAATATGAAATAGTAAAACATTATCTGACACTGGATCAGAGATTATTCATATACTAGCGTTCTGCAGCCAAATTGGGCGCAAAATAATTCATTTAATACAACTTGTACAAGAGTGATCCATTTTGTGTGTCAAGTTAATTTTGAGGTTAGAAAATCCTCATAAAAAAAAATTGAAAACCCTACTGCTGGCTTACTTGCGTCGCCCTGAGTCGATTGACACCAAAATCAGCCAATTTGGCCCACTAGTTCGCTCTCAAAGTGGCGTTAAGCAAGCAGGCAAGCAAGCAATGAAAATTATTATGTCGGATCTAAGGTGTTCAATAGATTCACATGATTTATTAACGAAATTTGAAAATGAACCACGTTTTGCATCAATGGAGGTCCTACAATTCTAAGTATGTTATCATTACTTCAACGTTCTCTTTAACATTAGCATATCTTTCCATACCAATTCAAGGCGATACACATTGAGAAGTTACAATTTGCAATTACGGTTTTTGTACTGTAAACATTTTAGATCTTTAGTAGAATTCCAAAATGTCATTCCAAACATTTACATTCATTCAGTAAATAATTCCACGGAAATATATAACTATTGTTAATTAAAATTGGACTAGAAAAAACAAGTAAAATATAAATATTTACAGAAATAAAGACAGTAATGTTCTTTGAAGTAATTTAAAGTAATGTGCTGCATCTAAACGTTAGTACTTTATTCTATTTTAAGTTACAGGCAACTTGTATAATTTAGTCATTTTATATTTAGCATTCGGATATAATTATATATTGCATATGTTTTTGTATTGTGAGCTCAAATCGCAAGCCGTATTACTGGGTTTAGATTCTCGTTTTGCTTGGTATTAGAAATAAATAAATAATGACTAAGCATTTTATGTAATTTCATAAATTGCCTAAAATACCAATCCGTTTGTTTAATGTTTGTCGATATTAAACATAATGCCGGTGAAATTGTAGGCATTATATAGAATGCCTAGCCATTTTATGTAATGACCGCACGGTTGCAGGCAATACGTAAAGTACGTTTGAACTTTGAGGTTATGTTAAATAAAGCGGCATCGCTGATTCTCATCTATAGGCTGTGTACCGTTCTAGCTTGTTTAGGTTAGTTGCAGCCTTTGATTGTGTGTGTTATTTGCATCCTTACATGAGTTGACCTATTTCCGGTGTGTTCACCAGTCGTTTGCTTTGCCGGTGATGAGTTCGGCTGCCATAAATATCTATAAAAATTGCTGGGGCGATGAGTTAGCGTACACTTTACTTTACTTTACTTTAAAAATACATTTCATAAAATGCCTGTAGTGAAATTTTTACCCCAGCAGGAAACGTTATTTTTTTTCATCTTATCCGAACCGAGTGAAACAAAAAATCATCAGAACAACTGATAGTTGTAACTTAAAATAATTAACGACAATTGTCAGATTGACACTATCAGAATTTCCATTTTTATTTCAAAATTAAAAGAATTTCGAATTAATCGAAAACACTTGTTTTAAATATTATAAAATACTTTGCAAATGAAGAAGGTAACATTCATCGAGCAATTGAAAACGCTTCAAAAGCATTAATACTTGCAAAGAGTACTTTATACAAATTGAAGAACGGATGAATAGCTTCCGATAAAGAATTCACAGAAAATATGTATCATAAAGTTGCTGTAGTCAAGACTAAAATTGATTCTTGGATAATATTTGTGATATTATGCTGACACAAACTGACACAAAATCTAACCTGCTAACATCGAATTTGACATAGACTTGCAGTGTCAGTTATCAGCCATATGATTTAATGCACGACATGACTTCATCAGTTCCAAAGCCGACTAGACCACAAATTCTAATGAACACCCGTTACAAGTTGCCTGTAACAAATACATAAGTTCAAAAAGTAATTACTTCGATATGAAGCGTACGAAGTATTGAAATTCCCTCATATCGAAAATCACTCTTGAGTCAAATATCTCTAAAATTTCTTATCAGCCGACTAATGAACCCACTATACCAAATCTCCGCCTCGGCTGTGCGGATCTTTTGGTGAAGACCCCAGCCCACTAGATCTCTCCCTCATATTGGTGGGTACCTAAGCGTGATGTGCGATGTACGTATGTTTGTATGTGTAAACGATACCAGTCGCCAGAAACCTTCCTTAAGTCTTGTATCTTTTTCATACGATAGGTCGTCTGAAAATGAAGGCAAAAATCCAAAGATCTTTTTCATACAACACTAAAACCTCGCTAAACCGACATATAAATAAAAATCAGAGTCGCGATATACCGACATCAATTCAAAAATGACCGTTAACCTATTGTAAGTTCTCATGTGTGACCCACGTGCCATGAGCCAAACAATAGTTACCAGCTCTCAAAATTTCCGTATACGTCCGATTGTTGTTATTTTCCTTAATAATAATCGCATGTAAAAATATAGGGCAAATGATTACAAAAATTTAAAAAAATAATTTTTATTAAACTTGTTCAAAAGTCTTTTTGTCATAACGATTTCTTAAGAATCGCACACAACACATACAAAGTTGAATTGATTAGATTTTCCAATTTTTAGTATTTCAGTAAATATCATGAATAGATTTTTTGTTAAAATTTGAGTGGAATGAAATAATTAATAAATTTGTTTTGGTTAAGCATTGAAATAAATTTTTGTTTTTTATTTTTTACATGATATAACAAACAGCATTTTTTTACAGCATTCAACTGGTTTCTTAAATACACTCATTAATAACACATTCAATTTGATAATAAACACGAAGATAATGTGCCGAAGTATTCTTGGAAAGCACCGAAGGGCGCTTTTCTAGGGGGGGGGGGGGGTACCGTATATTTTAACATTAATTTACCTAAAACGCAAATTATTGATAAGTTACAACTAATTCTAATTCGATTACTAAGAGCTGAAAAATCTTAAATTTTACTCAAAAGGTCCCGAGTGGTGTAGCTTGAACAAGCGTCCACGTTCGATCAGCAGAGTTAAGCAACGCTGTCTCTGGTCAGAACTTGGATGGGAGTTCCACGGCTGCATCTCTCGGCGCCTCGTGGTACGGCTATCACGGAAAAAAGTTGGTCCCGGCGGTCATACAACATCATGACAGTCGTTAGTGGGGTTGGAAGTCTTCATAACTGCACAGCGACGCCTATAATTGGCCTAACGGCTGTTGGCTGAGTGCGAAATAAATAAAATAAAATAAATAAATAAAATAAAATCACCTTTTTTGGTTCCAACATTAGTATGAAATTTATTTAGTTATAGTTAAGATTAGCTATTAGAAAAAGTGCTATTATTAATTGGTAAAAGTATTTGAACCTTATTTATTTTGAAATTTTTAATAAATATGAATATTGAGTGTAGGATTTTGTAATAGTATCTCTGTTGCATGTATCATTAAACTTTACTTGTTTTAATTACGTCTTCTTGATTTTTTAAATGTCACTATAAAAAATTCCATTTTAAAATAACGATTTCGTTAAGTATATAAATTGAGAGAAGAGGAAAAAAGCACATTATGCAATTATGGTGTGGCTTGATCACTGTTGTTGGTGCACTTCATTAACGATGTTAATCTCTAAACAAGAATATCTATAACTTTCTCAGATTTTAAATTATATGAAAAGGTAATTACCTTGTTAAATTATAATTTAACTGTATTCGATTTAATTTATTGCCTTTGCAAAAATACAAAACAAAATTGTACACAAAAATATAAACGTGAACCTTGTAAGAAATGATTATGATTTTCTTTAATGTAGGCAAATCTTTATCTGTTACTTGTTTTAGTTTGTACTCTCAGAACTATTAGGAATATGTTTTAGATTAAATTACTTATACATACAATGCTAACTTCTGTTTGGTCATTGACCTAGTAATATCAGTTCAGGCCAGTTTTTGAGATAAGGAAACCCAACTGACTTTCAAATGTTGTTGCCACATCCGTGGTAACATTATTCATTATGCTTATCGTTTAAAGTTGTTTCAACTTAACATATTGTGCTTACCTTTAATTGATCTTTGGTCCTCTGAATTTAAAAATGCATCTTTGTTTAAATTTTTTTTATTATTGTAACCACATAAAACTTACAAGGTGTCTGTAACACAATGTGATTTACAGACTAAGTTTTTCAGCATTAGAAATAATAGTAGTTTGTATACCAAGGCACTGAAGTATAACTTTTTATCACGAATGTAGATTTAGTTGCCGAGGCCCGTAGGGCCAAGGCAAATAAACCACATGAGGGATAAAAAGGAACTTCAGTGCCGAGGTGTACACTATGTTTTATTTGAAATCGAGAAATCGTGAAATTACAACATTTTAACCAAATTTTGTAGGTTATGTTCGCTCCATTGACGTTTATCTATCGCCTCGCCACCTACAAAAAAGTCGTAAAACAATGGATTACTTCACTGCCGATTTCTCGTATTTTAATGACGATTTCGGCGTACTTCACTGCCGATTTCAAATAAAATAATCTTATGGAAACCCAACATCAATTGTCTCATTATTGTTTAGCCGACCCTACCTTAACAATTCTAATATGTTATAATTATATTGTTTGAGGCTTTCGCGGTTACTCGAATTATTCTTGTTAAAAAAGAATTCTGGCTTAGATCACGTAGGCTATGTAGATGAACGCCCAGCATTTTCTAGCTTAAAGTGTCTTGCACATTATGAACAAGGATCCACGCGATGGCTATGCACTCAGTGCGACTTTCACTCTAATGGATGTAAGCTGCAATGTCTTGTGAAATGTTCGTGAATATGGGTGCACAAACAGCAACAAGGCCAAGGTACTTAAACAACATGAGCCACCAAAGAGAATGGCCATCGTGTGGATTCTTGCTCGAATTCACAACGTGCAAGGCACATTAAGCCAGAAAATGCTGGGCGTTCATCTACAAAGGCTACGTGATCTAAGCCAAAATTCCTTTTTAACAAGTATAATTCTAATATGCTTTAAGCCAAATTTTGTATGTACTAATTTGGTATGCAGGTCATGGTTTTACTACAAACAATTTAAGTGTATATAGTGAAATTTGAAATTTTTGTGTCCTTAACAGACTTCCAAAGAGACTTAGGCTACGTATTTAGATTATTTCCACGTTTGTGTACCCACCTACTATGATTAATTAATTTTAATAAAACGTACTGGATTTGATTTCATACTCTTACTGAAAAATTCCCTTCCATGGATTTTTGTTGTAGAAAAATGAAAAGAGAAACGTTTAGAAGCAAAAATAACAGAAATACTGTCAAAACATAAAATAAGATAAAAACAGCTTTTAGTATTGTTTTGGGGTAAAAAATAAACATTTCTTTTATTTTTTGTTTTATAAAAAGTTAGGTTTTTACATCATTTGTGTTTTTACTAAGCTGATATCTCTTTCAAAGATTGTACAGAAAATGAAATGGCTAGCACTTAAATTCTTATTTTAAAAACCAAGTTTGCTATGTTAACCTTTCGGCGGGCACGCTGTTGTAAAAAGTACAACAGTCGAGAATTTTTGCAAATTGCATGCACAATAGTCAAGCAACGGCCAGTAAACTTTAGGGATTCCTTTATTATTCTGTCTACCAGCAGGACATTCGGTCAGTACAGCATCTGAAACTAATTTCGACGTATTCCTTATCAATACAGGCTGACGGATGCACAAGTGTCATATTTTACGAGTGCCCGCTCGTGTTATTCAATGCAAAGGGATTGGTTATTTGAATTAGTGCAAACAACTTGTGATAATAATACAATGCAACTATTTTTAGTAAATAAACTTCAGAACATTTTGTCATTCACAATAAAATGGCATAAATTTGGAAAATCTTTTATATGCACAACGATGTAAAATGCAAATAACTAATACCTCCGAATGCTGTAGCTAGAAAAAGGAGTGTTACAGTCATAATTAGTAATGTAAAATTACCCTTAATTTAATAATTAGCAATATGCCTTACACTGTTAGGGTTTTTCCTATTCGAATTAATATTGTATGACGTGTTATTTTTATCAGTGTAGTAACTGCATAAATATTATAATTTCTCACAACTCTTGTATTGGTGAATTGAAATTGTTTTAACAGTGCATATACTTCATTAATATCTTTCTGCTTATAAATATTAAGTTACTTAGAATGCAAACAAACACAGTTCCTGAGATATCATGTAGAAATTTACATTCTAATTATAGAAAATTGTATTTGTTGTATAAAATACAACACGCGCCCGCTCGTGTTATAAATGTAAGCGTGCCTGCCAGAAGGTTAATAAAAACTGAAAATTCAATTTCAAATTATTGTTCGGCATGTCAAAAATTGTCAATAATGAAACTACGAGTCCAGAATCACATCATTTGGCCCAGTTCAGATTTTTCAGGTACAGTAGAACTCGCTTTTAACGATCACGGTTACAGCGAATTCACGTTTATAACAAATAATTTTGAAGGGATATTTGAATTACATTTGATTTAATGCATGTATTTCATGTTTATTACGAATTCGTTTCACAGGAATAACGAACCAAAATTTAAGAATACATTCTCAGAACTGATCCTTTTCATCTCCTAATAAAATGTAACTGAAAGATATTAGGTATTTTGTTGTGGCAACATTATAATAAGGAAGGTTTTCTAGGAAAATAGTGGTCAGTTAAATTTCGTAGGCCACTTTCTCTAGCTCTCTCTAGCACTCTGTACAATAGCGCGAGATAGTGGGCATTGTAAGCAACTCCGTTTTTCTTAGAATCCAGCAGCTACCTGCAGGATCCAGTTCTTCGAAAAGCGATAATGGGTTTCGCCCGATGTTATGGCTCAGTTCTGTTATCGCATTCTGCAAAACGAAAGTGTTGCGTCATAGCCACGTCTTAGCTATTGCATTTAACAAAACCCTTTACAGGATTAAAAGTACAATAGCTATAAGACGTTGGCCTATAACGCAACAAAAAGAGTTACAAAAATCTTCAAGTGGATGTATCTTGGTCGTTCCTTTACTGACATGCCGTATGTACCTACGCATTTTCTAGTTGTGGAAAAATGTCGGGAGTCAAACGGAAAATTTTATCGGTTTCCGAAAAAGTAGAAATTATACGGAAGTTGGAAATTTGCTCAAATTATGACCTTCTTGGGTATAACGAATAACGGTTATTACGTACAAATATAGCGGTCCCGTGGAATTCGTTATAACCGAGTTCTACTGTATCTTTATTTTGTACCGACAAAAGAAAATTGTTTTGGTCAATATTCTTACATTATAGTTGTAGAAGTTTTTAGCAATATTTAAAACAGGTTTAGCAATAACAAATTACTAAAAATAGTTGGAAAATATTAACTTAAAAATAAATCACTTATTCATTTTATTTAGAGAAGTCGCGTGGTGCAGTTGGGTAAGCACCAGGCTTGCATTAAGCAAGTCCTCGGTTCGAATCTCGCTGGGGTCAGAATTTTTCCGTATCCTTGGTAATTAGAATTGAGCATTGTACTGCCAGATGCCAGCGCATAAAGCACCAGCCTCTACACCGCAAGATAAATGAGGTTACGGATTATACATTATACACACATTTTATTTGGCCCACATGATCATTTCATTCACTGTAGCATGTTTTGGTTGAAGTAAAACAAGCTGTTTGTTATTTAATAACCTTTGTAAGTCTGGTATTTGTATTCTGTTTGCAAAAATGGTACATGGTGAACATATTGTCAATTTGTTTAATTCTGATAATTCCTGTGGCGAAATTTCAAAACAATTGCAATTGTCGTATTATAGTGTATGACATATTGTGAAACTATAAAATAACAGGATCCATAGCAGAAAAGCCAAATTTAGGACAAAATATGACACCAACAAATTTAAAAGCTTTACTTATCTGGGCCAAATGATATGATTCTGGGCTCGTACATACAGATTGAAAACTATTTTGAATATAGAAAATTGATCAGTGCAGCAAGGAAGACATAAACAAAATGAGTAGTACAACAAAGACGGAATACAATCATGTCTTAAATTTTTAAAACTAAAAATAAGTAAGTCTTCCAGATCTCGCTCTAACAACAAACAAGCAAACCTCTGTCACAAATGACAAAACTAAACTATTACCGCTTTGTTGCACTCATTGAAAACTAACGGGTGTCTTAAAAAACGGGCCAAGAGTGATTTTACTAAAATTTTGTTTACCTGCCGTAGAACGTTGCTTGTAGTACTTGAAGTGTCAAATTGAACTTCCAATTTGTGATTAAGTGTCATAATTATAATTTAATTAATATGAGGTTCTGTTTGTGACCAACCGAATGAAAACAAAAATGTTTCGATGTTAACTGTAGCTTATCACTTAGCTAAATGTAACATATTACAACAGAATAAACACCTAACAGACTCAGAAGTGACAGTCTCTGTTTGGCAGGTTTTTAAAAATCAGCGCGCATGCTTAACAGTAGCCATGTTGTCAGCGAGTAGATTTGTTTTCATGCATTGGTTTTAATGCAATTTAAGCGATTTACGACCGTGTTTTATTACAAATTAGTAGAAAAATGAGATTTATTTGAACATAAGTGCATTAAAAGGTAAAGTACTTTTTTTTTCTATAATAACTGTCAAAGTGTTACAATGTTGGTAGATATGTGATTAAAACGCTAGGAAATATTTATACCTCATGTTGGTAGAACTTTTTCAAAATTATGGTTATGCGTCAATTTTAAATGTCAAAGTTTCTTAATTTGAACTCTTGACAAATTTCTTTTTTTAACATGGAATCATTATGTTTATTTTCAAATATTGTAAGTTTAATAATTAATCAATTTGCAATATTTTACTATGCTGTTTGTTTTGCCCACTACTATGACATATCTGTCAAAATGACAATAATTTTTTTTAGTGGAAAAAAGAACTAAAAATCTATGTACCAACATTATTAAAACTAGGAACCCTGCAGGAATGCAACTTATCCCGTAGAAAGTTGACCTTGAAAATTATTATAGAAAAAAAAAATACTTTAGTTGGTGGTGTGCAATCATATGTAATTTTTTTAATATCCTGCTTGATCTACTGTCTCTCAATATGGCCACCATAGCTGAAATAGGCTACTCGAACATCAAAGACATCGTCGCGAGTGTGGCTTCTGAGTCTGTTGAATGTGTATTCTGTGATATTACGCAGGACATGCGCTAGCAACATTATAGACGCCTTTTATGACTTCTTTGTAGCACTCATTGCTTTGCTATTGCAGAACTGAATTTGGATAATCTGTATATTGCAAAAAGTAAAAAGAGAAAATGTGAGCATTTATTACAAATGTTAGAATGACATTTTTACAAAATCAAAAGTGAAATTTAAGGTACTAAATCCAGTCACACCATCAAAAAGATCTAAAATCAAATTTAACATTTTATATTCATTATTTTTCTATTGGCTTGTAAATGTTAATTTAATTTTCTGTAAAAATAAATCAACCCGAAACTGGCTTAAAAAACAATATCATATAAACATCTTATAAACTTTTTGTAAAATATAAAAATTAAAGGTCTTTGCATATGTGGGTTTTCTGTCATTTTGTTTTGACCACATTTTGATTATTCACTCATGATCTATAGCGTCTTTAACTTTCGGGTTTAAGGACCATTCGCACCATGTGCGAGGGAAACACAAGGCATTCAACAAAGCTTAATTTAACTTTAAGCTAACTTAACTAATAAGTTCAAATCCAATGCCTCTCCTGCAACTCACGTCCATCCGCCTGCTTACTCACTCAACCACCCAGGCAGTCACATTTCGATTATCACAGGTATTAATTTTTTTAAAATATTTTCTGCAATTAAAATTTGTAAATGGGGATTTTTGAAGATGCTACAAAAGATTTTGAAATCAAATCCAGGCTTGCTGGGGTAGGTTTTGGCAAGTTTGCTTTTTTTGTTAATCAAAGTAGGCTGACGTGCAAAGCTGGAAATAATTCAAATAGGTAGCTTTAGGCCCCCTCTGAATCTGCTCAAGCCACCAAAATTTCAACTGGTCCTTTCAATATATCAAATATGGAGGATTCGGTGGGTTGTCCTGGTTATAATAAACTTCTATCTGTGGAGCGGTCAACTGCAGAGTAGTAACAAGACACATACTCTACAATTGTTTACACAGTCACCAACTCTGCAAAAAGGAATCTGCATTGCAGGTTAACACATTTTTCCAAGAACTTGAGGTATGTAATGTGTACTTCGCCAAGCAGAATTTAAGAAAATGTAGCTTTGGCTTACACGTCAGCATAGGATATTAAGAAGAAGTAGTCAAGTGGGGCACGCTGTAGTTATATGTTCCCATAAGAGTACAAATGTTAAAAAGCTATTAACTGTTTTGTATTTCGTGTAATGTTTTGGTAATTTTAAACAGATGTCAGCCTAATTTATAGGAAGTATTATTTCATTTATTTAAATGATTTTGTTTACATTTTTGCTATCTGCAGAGCATACAAATTTTTTTTGGTATATAATTTGTTATTTTCAGTATATTTAAGCTTATAAATAAGATGTTACTCGTATTATTTCGTGTGATAACTGTGGGTTAGCATAAAATCTTGATGTATTGCTGTCATTGCGGTCTACAAAACCCTGTTTTACATAGTCAACTGATAAACCTGTCGGACTTGTATATTTTTTTAGTTTCCTTATTATTTTTCCACTTTCCATTTTTACGTGGAGGCTTCAGACTGTAGACAGAGGAATTAAAATTCGTTGGTTCCTCCTCTGACTAAGTTGGATTTTGTTTTCTTACTTACTTACTTAATCCTTCCTCTTTGTACCCATTGGGCGTTGATGTTTCTTGTCTAATGCTTGCAAAATTGTCTCCACTCTTTTTTATCTTTTGAGAGTTCTTTAGCCTGGTTTCATGTTTTGCCCTTCCTTTTTATTATTTTCCAATCACCTGGTTCCATGTTTCTTTTCACCTTCCTCTCTTCCTTTTTCCCTCTGCTCTTGCTTCCCACACTTTCTTAGTTTGTTTTCTGTTTTCCATTCGGCATACGTGTTCAAACCATCTTAACTGCCCTTCTTTTATTTTCTTTTGTATTGGTTCTACTGATAGTCTGTCTCTTATTTCTTCGTTTCTAATCCTATCCAGTTTTGTTACTCCAACACTCTCCTAAGATATATCATCTCCGAGGCTTATATTTTTGAATTGTTTCTCTTGTTTATCACCCAAGATTTGTTTCCGTATATTAATATTGAGGTATAGATTGTTCTGTATATCGTTAATTTTGTTTTTGTAGAAATTCTTTTTGTTTATAAAAGATCTTTTTAGAGCGGTGAACATGTTGGATGCCGATTTTATTCTATTGTCAATATCCACTTCTGCCTTTCCTTTATTGTCTATTATGGTACCTAATTATTTAAATGTTTCTACCTGTTATACACGTATATTCACTGCTTGCTTTAGGTCACTTATCACCATCACTTTGGTTTTCTTCCTGTTTAGTCCCCTCTTTTCTAATGCTGTCTTTCGTTTGTTCATATTTTCGTTCATATCTCTTTCTGATTTTGCAAACACTGCGATATCGTCTGCGAATTCACCTTCTGTTATTTTCCGTTATGTTCCAGTTTCCTATCATTATTCCCTCCCTTTGCCTCTTCTCTTGTCTCTTTGATTACGTCATCCATGACTACTAGGAACAATGTAGGGCTCATTATCCCTCCTTGTCTTACTCCCATTGTTATGACGAATTCCTCTTGAGTTTTCATTGTGTGTTCTAACATATTTTCTCGTTTTATTGTACAAAGATTTTACTGCTTCTAATAGATCGTCTTTTACCCCTCTTTTCTGTAGGTTCTTTCATATGTAATGTAATGCCACTGTAATTTTGGCATTTTTTGTTGTTTCCCTTTTTGAAGATCGGAACTATCAGTGCTATTTCCCAGTCCTTGGGTATTACTTCTCCTGCCTATGGCATTCTACATATTTTCAGCAGTAACCCCGTCCCAACGGTCCCATACCTTTAATCTCTTTCGGTGTTATTTCGTCGTGTCCTGCTGCTTTCCCTACTTTTAGTCTGTGTATAGCCTCTTCAAACTCTTCCTTTGTTATTGTTTCGTCTTCCTCTAATTTTGTTTTGGTTCCCTCTTATCATTTCCATTGTTTACTTTCGCACTGTCAACTCCTATTCCCAGTAGTTCTTCATAATATTCTTTCCACCTGTTAATTATTGCTTGTTTTTCTGTAATTACTTCTCCATTCTTGTTTTTTATGTACATGTTTTCTTCTGGATTTTTTTTGGTTGTCTAAGATTTTTAAGCACTGCTGTCCTCCTCTAATTAGGCTCCGAACTCCTCCCATGTTTCTTTCTTTGCCTTCTGTATTTTTTCTTTTGCTACTTTCCTTTGTTTCTTGTACTCTTCATGGCATTGGTTTGTCTTTTCCTGTATATATCTTCCCCATAGCTCCTTCTTTTTGCTCACTTCATTTTTCACCCTTTGGTTTCATCATCTCGTCGGTTTTTTGTGTTGTCCTTGATAATTGTGGTCCTGCAAGCATTCTTTGCTGCTGTTTTTATAATTCTTCTAATCCTTTTCCACTCCGTTTCAGTGTTATTTGTTCCTTTGTCTTATACATTCTTTCCTTCTTCCTGGTACTTTTTCTTTAATTCTTCCTTTAGCTTGTACGTTTTTATTTTCTCTTTTCTAACCGTGTTCTCCCTTTTTATTTTTCTTACTTTCTCGTCGTCTCCTTGAATATCTGTTGTCACCCTATAGTGGTCACTCCCTATATCCGGTCCAGTTCTAGTTCTTGTCTTTTATTCTTGTTCGGTTATTACATAG
Organism: Agriotes lineatus; assembly: GCA_940337035.1. Lineage (NCBI taxonomy): Eukaryota > Metazoa > Arthropoda > Insecta > Coleoptera > Elateridae > Agriotes > Agriotes lineatus. Next base: position 59,994,620 of record OW679194.1, on the reverse strand, counting down.
TCTATTAGTGATTTTTCTCCTCTCGTTTCCATTACTCTCATGTATTTATGGATATCCTTGTACTTAAACTTTGTGTTCGTGATTACCATGTTATTTAATAGGCAGAAGTCTATCAGTCTTCTTCTATTATTGTATATATGGTTTTCTCCGAATTGGCCCATTACTTGTTCTTGTCCCTTTACTTTATTCCCTTTCTTTGCTTTTAGGTCTCCTAGTATAATTATTAGCCCATTTGTCTCCTCTGTTTCTGCTTGCATTATTTCCCAGAATTTGTTTTTGTTCTCCTTTTTTTTGTTTTCGTTTGGTCCATACACTACCATCAACGTAGTTTTTTCTTGTCCTTCCTTTTCCACTTCCGTGGCCATAATTCTTTCTTCAATTCATTTCATACTATTATTTCTACTCCAGCTTGTGCATTCTTTGTTTCTTCTACCCCACTGTAGTTGAGCAGAAATCCCTTTTCTAGCATCTCACTTCCGTGTCCCTTCTTTTTGGTCTCTGATATCGCTAGTATTTGTACCTTCACCTTCTCCATTTCCTCTTCTATTTCTACCTCTTTGTGTCGCTTAATCCTCGCACATTCCATGTACCTATCCTGCTTTTTTGTTTTTTCTTAGTTTTTTTTTTTAGTTTTCTTCTCCTTTTTTTCTTTCTCTGCTATTTCCATGGCCATTGTCTCTTTTCTTGCTTGGTTTCGTTGCCGTATTTCCTTCCTTTCGATTCTTTTTCCTTTTTTGAAAACTTGGCTACTGGGGTATCAGTTTCTTTTAAACTGCCTGCCTCTTTGTCCGTCCATATACTGGTTGATTCTTGACTTGGACGCATAATTGCGAGGAATGTGTAGTGATTAGTAATTCAAAAAAAGTGTACTAAAAGTATTTTATTAACGGAGATAACGAATTAATTATGTAACTTCAACTGGAGTATCACAATTGTTCCAAGTGATTTCCTTCGTTTTCGATGAACACTTGAGCGCGTCGAATCCATGCTTCACCACACGTAGAAAAGATTCTCGATCCAGATAATATCTTTAAGGAAACCTTTGTGCATAAAGCCGAGCTGCGGCTACTGAATTTTTGTGTACTTCCCTGTAATTTAATACTATGTCCATGCGATAATTTTATATTTTACTAGTTCACCACTCTCAACATAATTAATCCGTTATCTCCGTTAATAAAAAACTTTTACTGCACTTTTTTTGAATGCAATTATGCATATAAGTCAAGAATCACTCTTTTGGAAACCTACTCCTGTCCTTTTTCCTTCTCCGCCCTTGCTATTTTCCTAATTGCGGCCTGTATTGTTTGTTCACTTCCATTTCTTCTTGTATGAATTCCTTTATTTTTTGCTTTATATTATTTTCGTTAAACTTTTTTCTTTTTTCATTACTAGGTTATTTCTTTTGTTATTTCGTTCTTGGTTCTTCATTCTTGTCTTCAGTATTCTTATCTCTTCCTTTACTTTTCCGTTCTCTCTTTCCCATTCTACTTCCTTCTTTAAGTTCTCGTAGGTCTTCCTCATATTTTTTCAATTGGACAGTTATCGCATTTACATTTCCTGTTGTACTTTCCGTATCACTTTTAATTTCTTTTACCTGCGAGCTTACGCTTTTCATAAATTATTTGATATTTTCCATCTCTACGTATAGTTCGTTTTCTTTTTTGGGCAGTGTTCTAGCTATTAGTTTACTTCTTTTAAAGCTTTCTTCTCCGTCTATTGTAGCTGGATCTTCTCTATTTTTTTCCACTCTCTTCCTTTTGACCACAAAATCTGTTATATTTCCTGTACTTTCTGACCTGCCACGTGTCACTGGTTTATTTTTGTCCATGCGGACTCTCGCCGGAATGTTATCGCGCAACCTGCGTAATCAGCGGTTTTTAAAGACGTTACCCATCCTAAACGCTACTTTAGGCCACTTTTTATCAACTGCACTCCTCTGTACCTTCGTTATTACCTTTTTAACACACTTTTCACAGCAATTAAGCTTCTAATAAGTCTCGCAGACCCGAATTCCTCTCGCTCCAAAGTGACACGCCCGTATTCTCGGTAACGCGGTGACTCGAGAAAACAAATTAAAATTTGTTGGTTCCTCCTTTGACTAAGTTTGATTTTGTTTGCTATTATAATATAACAAGCAATCCAGTGAGACAAATGTCTCTCATTTAAAAAAACAAAAAAGACCGTTTTTCAAATAGAACGCGTATTAAATAAAAACTGTACCCAGACCTGGAAGGTGTCAAAGTGGTTGCATAACCGATCGACGTTTTAAGGCGCAGAGGGTCGCAGCTCCGTTTGGCTGCTGAAACATTTTTATTTAATGCGCGTTCTATTTGAAAAACGGTCTTTTTTGTGATTTCTCGAAACCGGAAGTGTCACGTGACTGAAATTCGGTTCCTGAGCTGACATGACCATTCCAAACATACAACTTTAATAACTTTTTTCTCTATCTCTTCCGGTTTGGCTGCTGAAACAGCGTCCCGGACGGACGGACGGACAGACAAGTCTATTAGATAAAGGATAATATTATTATTATATAAGTTTTATGCAACTACATGCTTTAAAGATATAGGAAAGGAGTTACTTAAATAAGGTGTAATCTTGCAGGCTGTTGTGCATTTAATACAAGTGCTATGTAACTTTGTGCCTTAAATGCAGTTTTGAAAATGCAAATGAATGACTGTACAAGTAAAACATTTAGATTTTGAATGGAAGTGGTGGTATTGGTTCAATTCCTGTGGGTTGCCGAAATATCTCTTTTCGAAACCCAGTCATCTGGCACACCGTTAACGGCGTACTGGGTGATGTGGTTAGTATCACGCCAGTTGCCAGATGTTGGAATTGAACCCCGCACTGTAGCACCGCAGTCGAACTCCCCAACCACTCGGTCACGCTGGTGATAAACAAGATACTAGAGAGAGTGATAATGAAATCCAAATGGAAACAAATAAAAAAAATTGGAATCCAATAAACATGAAATTAAAGTGGAAGAGTAGAAAAAACAAAGGAAAAAAGTGGTGCGTTGGGAACTGTGAGGACATAGCCGGGGAAAAATGTTTAAGGAAAACTCAAGACGAAGACAATGTGGAGTATAGTCAGAAGAAAAGAAATTGCAAAAATTTTGGAAACAAAAAAAAGAAAAACTGGGCCAAGCAAGAAATAGACGAAATTGGACAGAAAAGCATAAGTACAGTTAAACGTCGGTAACTCGAATGTGAAAAGAAGAGAAAAAAGTTTAAGTTTTCTAAAATTAGAAGTTTTTAAAAGTTGTTAACATTACATTACAGGATATCCGTTAATTTGGTCTCCAAATTTTGGAAAGCTTTTCTTTAAACATTTTCAATAATTATCGTGAGCTACATTTTCTGCGTATGATTTTTTAATCAATTCCTTAGTTGTGGTTGAAGGATTTAAGAGGTATTCTAAATTTTGCAATGTCTTTCCTTTTTTTGATTTATTTCGTCAATTAACCGAATTTCTTCACTGATATTAGAACTTTGTAGTTTCCGCTTTTGAGATTGCATAATGAATTATCGTAACTGGAGAACAACAAAAACTAGTTGAAGCTTCTGAAAATGCTACTCCTTCATTTCTGCAATAAAAATCATGCCAGTAGTCAAAGCAGATTATACCTAAAACCATAACATGGTATCAAATTACCTATAACTTACACTTCTCAAGGAGTCATATTAACACCTTCAGTTATACTAAATTTCATATAAGAATGCAGTAGGTGGCGCTATAAACACAATCTCAGTTTTACACTAGGAAAATGTAAGTGTTTGACTGCTCGTGTTTTACAATAATTTTGTTCTATATAATTTAAATAAAGGTAACTAGCCTTTTTTGTCCACTATTTATCGGTTTTTCTTTTATATCTTTAGGATTCATACCTAATGTCAAATTGACAATTTTAAAAAAAAATGATTTTCAGATGGTTGTAATGATGACTTTGTTTTGACCAATACGGCCATAGTTATGATTACTTCCTAGTCCCAAGTACTGCATACATATTTGAAATTTAGTGTAGAGTCTGTTCAGTATACATAAAAACACAAAGTGGCCTTTGAAATTTCAAGAGTGTACTTCCAAAATTCATCTTTGTCTAGGAATGTACTTACAAAAAGTTGGTAAAATAAATACGTTAAGGGTGTGACATTTATCTAGCAACTGTCATAAATGTTGTAAATAATTACTTTTAAGGATATTATGCAAATACTGTGTTGGATACAATTGACGTAGCGTTTATCAATAGGTGTTTTTATTACATTTTATAAAAGTTCAGGAAGGTGATTTTTTCGTGATTACAATACTTCCTTCGTCTTTCAGACGATGGAAGTAAAAATGTAATAAAAATCTAAAGTTTGAAAAAAATCGTTCGAGCCGTTTTTTGAAACATTCGAAAAAAAACTGAAAAATCACAAGAGTAAACACCATACTTCCGGTTATGCAATTTTCTTCAAAACCTTGCTGTCTTATCTAGATAGTACACAAAACTTATACATGAAATTTCAATGTCAAGCCTCTTTTCCTTTTTTGAGATATTCTGTTCACAGGCACACACAGACAGACAGACCATTGAACAAAAACATGTTTTTTGGGTTCAGGGGACTCTGAAACGTGAAGATCTGTTGAAAACTCAATTTCGAATTTTTGGGGCGAGTCCAATACTTCCTTTATCGTAAATGGAAGTAAAAAGTTTATAATGGACTGGATCGGTAAAAATTGTTACTGATAGATTACGATTTTTACCGATTCATCTATTATTTCAACAATTGCCACCATTGTTACTCAATGCTATAAAAACACAGTTGTCTTAAAAAAAAATTATTAGTTTATTCTCTTTCTTTTAGATGAAAAGAGTTCCAGGGTAACACAAAACGTTATACGGTATTCGACTGTCGTTGTAGAATTTAACATGCTCACAAGGATAACTGAGCTCGCTATCGCTCGCTTATTTAACTTCCATGCTCCCATGTTAAAGCCATTTCATCTAGTATGGCTATGGAATAGTTCCTAATTTATGAATGTAACTACATTTACATTTAAATGTCAAAGTTGACATTTAATTTTTAAGTGACTTATAGTTGCATTCATAAATTAGGAACTTCAATATCAATGAGGGGTATTTGGGTATCCTCAGAACCCGACATAATAATTTTCATTGCTTGCTTGCTTGCTTGCTTGATGTCACTTCGAGAGCGAACCCGTGGGCCGAATTGGCTGATTTTGGTGTCAATCGACTCAGGGCGACGCAAGTAAGCCAGTTGTAGGGTTTTCAAAATTTTATAAGTGACTTTTTTATGTGGATTTTCTAATTTCAAAATTAACTCGACACACAAAATGGATCACTTTTGTACAAATTGCTCCCAATTTGGGTGCAGAACGCTAGTTATCTAAATAATTTTTCTTGTGGAAGATTAAAGGCATTGGAAGTTTTATCCGCTGGATTTCTATGCCATTAGCATTATACAAGACAAGCCACAAAAATGGGCAATTCTAAAAGCGCAAAAAAAATACAAAGATCTTATGTAACAAATTTAAACAATTTTTATATTAAATTGCATTAAAAAGTATTTTATTCTTCAAAAATAATATTTTCAAGATGACCACCATTTCTTTGTAAACATTCTTAAATTTTGTATTAATCTCTTCCCGAATTTTCAATTTTAAATTGTGCAGTAAGTATTTTTTTGCCAATATGGAACATTTTGCTTATTCGCAAAGCCAAGATTTGACTCTTGCACAATTTGGATTTTGTATTGGCGATAGTATAAATCATTATGGAAAGTTCTTCACATGTTTGAAGTCTCAAATGAAACTGTATGCTGAGTATCTCGATGTTTTCCAGTGTTCGAACAGGAGGCTTCTTTTTAGGAGCTGAACCTGTTTTCTAAATGTTCTTCACCCATGTTTTAACAGTGTGAACTGATCACACCACATTATTTCAATTAATATTGAAATGAATGTGGAAGATTCGTTATTATTTTTGTAAAATGGTTTTACAGCAAATGTAAGCTGTTTGCCTAACCCTTTTGAACTGTGACAAAATGCTATTAAACTAACAATAATTAATAAGTGACATTAAGCAATAAAATAACATTCAAATCTGCTTCCATGGCTCGTATTTAATTCCAGGTTATGCAAATGCAAAAATCTATAAGTGTGATAATCCAAAATGTCCACGTCCAGCGAGTTACATTTCCGGAGGATCTTCCAAAGACGATTCTTTTCCATGCTTGCGCCCTAGTTGCTCAGGCCGTTTTCAACTGGTGAGACACGTGAGTTTTGTGGATTGTCCTGGTCACGACATTCTTATGGCTACTATGTTGAACGGTGCTGCCGTTATGGATGCTGCACTTCTTCTAATTGCCGGTAACTAAGTGCCTTTACTGTGATATACAAGACTGTAATAAACCCTGTAATTGTAGGCAACGAATCCTGCCCACAGCCACAAACAAGCGAACATTTAGCTGCCATAGAGATCATGAAGTTAAAAAATATACTTATTTTGCAGAATAAGATTGATTTAGTTAAAGAGGGCCAAGCAAAGGAGCAGCACGAGCAGATTGCCAAGTTTGTTCAGGGTACTGTAGCAGAAGGAGCTCCCATTATTCCCATATCTGCCCAACTGAAATATAACATTGAGGTAAAATTTAAAAAAAAACATTCTAAAAGATACATTATACTTACAGTGTTTTACAACTAGGTTTTATGTGAATATATCACTAAGAAAATTCCGGTTCCTGTTCGAGATTTTACTTCTGAACCTAGATTGATCGTTATTAGATCATTTGATGTCAATAAACCAGGCTGTGAAGTAAATGATTTAAAAGGAGGTGTTGCTGGAGGAAGTATTCTTCGAGGCGTATTGAAAGTTGGGCAGGAAATTGAGGTAAGAAATAATAACTCTAAAATACAAGCTATGTAATATACACCACAAGAAACATTACTAGACTTCATCAATTCAAAATACAATATGGTGGCATTAGTGAAACAGTGTTAATATTTGCTCTAACAAAAGCATTGTTATCAGTATTTTAATACTGTCGTTGATTCGTTCAACAATATGAGAATTCATAATAAGGACAATGTCTTTCATTGACACAGCAAAAAAAAAATACAAAGAAAATTTACAAAATAAAGAAATGAAATAAAATAGAATTTGTGTCAATGGGGCGAAGTTCAGAAAATCACCTACAAGGAAGTGAAGATCTGCTCTTCTACTTAACCCCTTGTTTTATCCATAAATTAAATTAAAAGATATTATTCTGTGTAGCTTGCGCTATATTTCGTGATAAGTATATTGTTGATATCTGGCCATGTGTATATAATGTAAAATTAAGACAAAATTTATATAATTAGATTATGGCAAATTATAGAGCAAATTTTAAGGTCTTGTTTAGTAACATTTTACTTAGTTTTGTTTTAAATTTAATGTAAATGAAAGTTTTAAAAAAATAGGCAATGAGTTATAAAGATTAGCTATATTATATGAAAAACATCGTTCATAAGAAGCAGTTCGATGAGCCGGTATATTTATGAAGTATTTGTTACAACAATTTACATTATGCAGATCAGATCTAAAATTTTTTTTTTTAATAAATAGGAGGGTGTTTTATCAGTAATGATTTTATGATATAAACACGCCGCATGTAGTTTCCTTCTATCAGCCACATTTAACCATTTTGTTTAAATTAATTTATGAGAAATATGTTCAATTTTTTTTATTCCAAATATCAATCTCAAAGAAGAATTCTGCACCCTTTGAATACATCAGATATCTGTACTGTCTAAACATGGACCATATACACAGTTACAATAATTGAAATGCGATAACACCATAGTTTCAGAGTTGTTTTGATTTGTTTATTTAAGGATGTCTGTTTTGAAAGATTATTTTTAAATTAAGACATGCTTTTTTCAGAGTAATAGATATGTGTTCTTTAAATCTAAAATTTTGGTCCGTACAGAGCCCTACATTTTTTATATTTTCTTTAATTTCTAATTTTGTATTTTGAATATTGATTAAAACTTTATCACGATAATTATCCCGAAGTGTTGTAGGTCTAAAAAGAATAACAAAGCGTTTATTACTATTATATGTTTAACCCATGTTTCTCTGAATAGTCAACAAGACTGTTGAGATCAGCGTTAATCGCTGTTATTGCGTTATTGACATTATGCGGTTCAAAAGTGTATAGTAACTGTGTGTCATCGACATACAGATGATAATTACAACTGAACGAAGTTTTCATCTTAAAGGTATATATAATATACAACAGGGGGCCCAAAATCGACCCCTGCGGTACTCCAAGTGTAACAGGCAAAGAATTCAATAGCTTTGAACAAAGTTAATTTCTGAATTACCAAAATTTATATAATACAAAATAGATATTAAAATATCATATCAAATGCCTTGGAATAATCAAGCAAAATAACTAGGGATAATTTATTATCATCAGTGGCGGTAAAAATATCATCTATTATCAAGTATGATCAAAAATTAATCCCATTAACAGCCAGTCTTATAAAGGCCACTAATCTGAGGTTAACTTTAATTCGTTGTTAAAATAAACAAAAGCCCATCAAAACGTTAGTACTTATGACGTTTTATTAATTAGTAAACAAATTTTGATGCTCTTTTGTTTATTTTAACAACAAATTAAAGTTAACTTCAGATTAGTGGGTTTTATAAGACCGGCTGTTAGTATGGCTGTGGATTTTTAAAAAATTTATGAATGCAACTATGTTTACACTTAAATGTCAAACTTGACATTTTATTTTTAAGTGAGTTTTAGTTGCATTCATAAATTAGGAACAATTCCAAGAGGAAAAGTCATTAAGTAAGTCATAAAAGGCTATTATAATAGCTATTCATGCAACAAGTGCTAAAAGTTGACTTCATAATTTTCATGTTTTGTTGCTTAAACGACTTTTAGCAGGCAGCGTTGCATACAATATTTTATCTACGACCTTAATTTTACTGTTATTAATCCATAAATATCGATTTAACAAAGGTTTGCATCTACGACACTTCTAATTTATGTCATAACAAACAGTAGGACACGCCACGCGGGCGAATGTTTGCGAATGACAGTAGTCAGGGTCAGTTAAGAAATGTAATTATTAATACTCCACATCTTTATTCTCATTGAGTGTATTTTGTACTCAATAAATTTCTGAATTTCTGAATCTGACTGTATTCATTACATAACGCTTTAATTATTTCAAAAACACTTTACCTGTAACGCAAGACGCAACTAGATAACTTTACAACTTCACTTCCAGTTCGCAATTGTAGTTTTATAACCTCACTTCACTTTTAGCACATGGGCTAAAAGTAAATAGCTGATTTCTTTAACCACGGTAAACTATAAAACATCACTTTTAGTGAAACAAGCTAACGCTAAAAGGCCTACTTTTAGTGGTGGTTAAAAACACTTTGAGAACTTAGTCAAAAACAAGTTTTATTTTTCAACAAAGTCTCCACTAACATTTATACACTTATCCCATCGCTTTATCAATGCCCCAATTCCTGTTGCATAAAAGTCTTTGGACTGCCGTCTGAACCACATGTGTACCTCTTGTTGAACAGGTCGGTGTTCGCCAACAACTTTTGAGGATCTAAGAGAGAATTTCTCAACCCAGTTGTACACTGCGTTACGTGACAAACACTTTTCACCGTAAAAAGGAGACATTTCCTTATAGATATCTTTTGCAGGAAGTCCTTTTACCCAAAAAAAACGCACAACAGCACGCTTCTCTTCCACAGTACGCTCTTCAAGCAAGGGTTGCCATTTTAACACTGCCTGCGCACGCGCACTGCAACTGTCGCTTGAGTTTCATAAAGCTGGAAAGTGCTGCCACCTAGTGACACATAGGGAAATAGCTCACTGCTATTTTCAGCTTTCCCACATCAGTTTGTGATTTACTTAATGACTCTACACAATATTTCCTTAAATAATTTCTATAAAAATTATAAGATTATTATTATCGACAGTAGTTGGTGACTTAACTGAATCTGTAATAGTATATTAAAGAACTAGTTTCAAAAGGCTTTTTCTTAACGCACGAGTCCATGTTTGAAAAACGAGATGCAAAGCGTCGAGTTTTTCAACAGACGAGTGCGACATGTGGCCTTAAGAAACGTGTTCTTTATACTATTTTTTCTATTGAGGAAGTTTAAATAAATTTATGTAAAAAATTTTACGCCAAATCGATTACTAGGGTGTTTTTATAAACACTTATGGCAGCACTGACAGATAGCTGAAAACGGACATTTCAAACTTTTAAATTCAAAGCTATATTTAATTCATTTAGTAGTGAATAAAATAATGAAACATGAGCGAAGATACAATAAATTGTACTCCCCCTGAAGTGCGTGAAGCAGCTATAAAGGCTACCGAGAAGTAAGGTATCTTAGAGAATTTGATATATTTTCAACTTGGTGTGCTCAAAATAATGTCCTGAGTATAACAGAAAATGTACTAATATCATATTTTGAATCAATGTATACCAACAAAAAGAGTTCTACTCTTTGGACTATATACTCAATGCTTAGAACTATGATTAACCTGCGACACAATATTGATATATCGAAGTATCTGCAACTGATAGCCTTACTTAAGCGATTTTCAGAGGGATATGAACCAAAAAAATATAAAATACTAGAATCTTTTCACATAGACTAGTTTATTCGTGAAGCTCCAAATACCTACCTTGTAACAAAAGTAAGTTTGTCAGATTATTAAACAACTTTATTTTTACAAATTGATGTTTACATTTAGGTTGTATTAATAATCGGTTATTGCGGTGCTTGTTGTCGAGAGGAGCTAACTAATATGATGACTAATCATATAGAGTGCAAAGCTGATACAGTTTTAATAAATGTGCCAAAAACAAAAACTAACATTCCACGAATTTTTGCTGTAACAGATGTAACTTGGATTAACCTTATAAAAAAATATGCCAGTCTTAGACCAGAACATATAAACCACCAACGCTGTACAAGCAGCCTACTGGCATAAATAAAATCGGGCAAATTCCAAAGTCCATTGCAACTTTCCTGAAGTTGCCAAATCCAGAATTATACTTGGTCACTGCTTTAGACGGTGGTCTGCATCACACTTGGCTAACCGTGGTGGAGACCTACTTACAATCAAGCGACATGGGGGCTGGAAGTCCTCAGCCGTAGCCGAAAGATACATTGAGGCATCTCTAAAACAAAAAACAGAAGTTGTTCAAATGTTATTCACACATAATGAGACTGAGCTTTCCACTTCAGTGCCACGAGAATGTTCAGATACATCCATTTTGCTTGAACCTGGTTGTTCGACTGCTCAAAACACGTTTGTAACATTTAATAACATCGAAAAATCGACCTACGAAATACCAAATTTAACAACTATTAATGTTTATAATAATTACAATTCGAAAAAATTTATTGTTGAAAGCTTCAGAACGTATTTTTATTTAGGTTTGAAAGCTATCATAACCTACAAATGTCGACATAGGCGCATCATGCGGGCTGAAGTTTTTAATGTACCTAACTTCTGTCTGAGTTAGTATCTTACAAAAATTGTTGTTAATTTAATATTTCTTAGTTCTTAGTTGTGAATAAATACAGTAGTACACAGTAGGGATGTCGGCGGGTACCCGGGTCGACCCGGGTAATAGTCAACCCGGGTATATTTTCAGGATCCGGGTACCCGACTAGTAAATTATGTAATTTCTAGTAAGTCAGCCTTTTTCGGAGAAGTAAATAGGAATAAGCTCTAGAAAAACATAACCATGCAGTAATAACCAGAATTACCCCATCCCATACCACATAATGTTTCTTGTTTCATATAGTAAATCCCTTCACGGAAATATTCAACCCATCAATAGTACCATTAAATCGCGTAAGTCTGGGATGAAGTCACATAAACATCCTCTGTGTGATTTTGATGGGAGAGTAGGTACTATTTCAATTTAGTTCAGTTTAAAACACGGGCGTAAAGAATATTCCGATGTACGCTAACATTTTTGTTATATATTACCCGAAAACAGTACCCGGGTACCCGGGGTTGATTTTAGACCGGGTACGACATCCCTAGTACACAGTTATTAGGTAAGAAATTGCAATGCAATGAACAGTTCCTATAAATCGTACCAACAACATAAAAAAACAAACTAAAAACAGTAGGATTAGAGGCCTCCTTAACGTACGGTTTTTGAGCTAAAACAGTAGAACAGCTTTATACAAGGGTTCTCCCAAATATAATGCACAGCATAATCTAGCTATCGTGCAGTGTAACATAAACAGCTGATCTTGTTCTCAGTTTGTAGCTTGAAGTCTAACGAACACATTGGTGCCCAGTGGTAGTGGTTTAAGTGAAGTATAATGATGTCCGAGAACGATAATGACAGTGAAAACAAATCCTTGGCTCACACTTTCAGATTAGAGCAATGTGCATACATTATAATTGAATCAATTTGTGGTAAAACAATGCTTGAAATTCATGCCGCGTTAAATGAAGCGTGTGGTACGCATACAGTGGATCATAGTGCAGTACAAAAATGGCATCAGCGATTCCGTGAAGGTCGTATACGCATTGAAAACAATCCCCGTTCTGGCTGACGGTAGATAACACTTATGCGGCTATTGTCGCCACCCTAATTGATGAAGACCGACCGATAACGGTGAGAGAGATAGAAGAACAAACAGGTATTTCAAAATCAAGTGCTCACCGCATTATAACTGAAATTCCGCAAAAACGAAAGATCGCAGCACGTTTGATTTCTCATTTCCTGTCGCCTGAGCAGAAGGCGTGAATTGCTCTTTTGCTATGAAAATGAAGGCAAAACGTTTCTCGACCAGATTTGAGTCCGCCAGACTTTGAAAACTCAAGGAACTGCTTCGAGGAGTCCGTTCTCCTGACTTAAATGCTGTGAATGAAAGAGTGAGCCAAGGATTTGTTTTCACTGACGTTATCACTCTCAGACATCATTACACTTCACTAAAACCACTAACACTGGGCACCAACGAGTTTGTTAGACTTCAGGCTACAAACTTGAGAAGAAGATTAACTGTTTATATTACACTGTACGATAGCTAGAGGGCGCTGTGCATTATATTTGGAAGCAACCCTCGTAAAACCGAAATAGAAAAAGGCCTTAGTTGCACGTGTAGGTTCATTAATTATTTGCTGATATCCCAAGACTTCCAACATTAGTAGCAACTTGACAGTAACAGAATTAGTAGTATTTAACATATCTATGTTAAAATCTCCTACACATACAGGGTCCGGCAACGAAGCGGGGGTGGAAGATATATCTTAAAACATCTACATCTACATGAATATCGTGTATATAAAAGTTGTAGGTACAAAGGTGGTGCACATTTCTAAAATATTTTTGATTATAAGTACAGGGTGGCTCAAAAAAGCGTGGCGAATCAAACTTATTTTTTTTAAATGGAATGCCCTATATTTGAGTAGCTTAAACGTTTTGCATTGAAATACTCATCATTTTGATATAAAGTTGTATGGGCTTAACGTCAACTGTTTTGGAGATATTAACGATTTTATGCAAAAAAATGCTGAACTTCGGGCGGCTGTTGTAAGCAACAAAAAACAATTGAATGATGCAAAACGTTACTAAACAACTATGATTTTCGTGAACTACCTTTCAAGTGTAAAATGGTGAATCTGGGTATTAATGCTATACAGGGTGCTCAATATTTGCAATTTTAATAATTTTGAATTTTTTTCAAATGAATATTTTTGTATTTTTGAAAAGCCCTTTTAATGAGCTTTCTTTTGATATGTTACTTCATATCTCTAAATTCAACTGTTTTTCAGATATGCGTGTTTGAACATAAAAAACAATTTAAGCCCCTTAAGGCAGTTCACGTGCGATAGTTTGAACCAAAACTTATTCTGACTGTGTGTGTTTAAATCTATGAAAAATTGTATCTGCGTTTTGAAAACTTTTGGTTTGGACTGGAACTGTTGCCAACGTACGGAATCCGCGTCCTGCGCTATTTTACGTATCCCAGACGTATTAACGACTACAATTATTAAAATTGCAAATATTGAGCACCCTGTATAGCATTAATACCCAGATTCACCATTTTACACTTGAAAGGTAGTTCACGAAAATCATAGTTGTTTAGTAACGTTTTGCATCATTCAATTGTTTTCTGTTGCTTACAGCAGCCACCTGAAGTTCAGCATTTATTTGCATAAAATCGTTAATATCTTCAAAACAGTTGACGTTAGGCCTATACAACTTATATCAAAATGATGAGTATTTCAATGCAAAACTTCTAAGCTACTCAAATATAGGCCTATACAACTTTATATCAAAATGATGAGTATTTCAATGCAAAACGTTTAAGCTACTCAAATATAGGGCATTCCATTTAAAAAAAATAAGTTTGATTCGCCACACTTTTTTGAGCCACCCTGAATAATCAAAAATATTTTAGAAATGTGCACCACCTTCGTAGCTACAACTTTAATATATACAATATTCATGTATCTCTCATAGTTTTAGATATAACTTCCACCCTCGCTTCATTGCCGGACCCTGTATAATTTTATTATAATAATGTAAACTTTATTTAGCAAACTTGCTATACAAACATCAAATACAAAAAAATAAAGTAAATAAACAGTTCATTTTTAACACCTATTATAATTATGTTATTGTAAAAATATTTCCCTTAATTTTAATTTGAACATATTTACATTTGTACTATTTTTAACTGCAAGCGGTAACTTATTATATTCTATCAATGCTTTAAAGAATATTGAATTTTGGCTCTTTTTATATTTTTTATGTTGTAGTACAAAGTTTCTTTTATTTCTTGTATCATATTCATGAAACTGATGAAATTCTTGTATTACAGTATCAAAATATACCGGCATTAAGCCGCATTTAACCTTATGAATGAAAATAAGAGCTTTCATTTCACAAAATTTATTAACATTAATCCAATTTAATGATTTCAACATAAAATCTATGCTTGTATATTTATTGCACTTCAATATAACTCGCATTGCACGATTTTGCAATAATTGCAGTCTATCTATATCCCCTCTCCTAGCCAAGTACAGTATTGTGCCGGCATAATGGAAATGAGGTAGAATTATACAATTATATACTGCCTCTCTTGCCCATCTACTTAAAAAATCGCTAGATCTATTAAGTACCCCTAACTTTTTTGATATTTTCTTACACGTATAATCTATATGTTCACCAAAAATTAACTTATCATCTACTATTATACCTAGATATTTGAAAGAATTTACTATTTCTATATTTACATCTTCAATTGTTATGCTGAAGTCCTCATTTTTCCATTCTGTTTTTTGTGCTTCTTTGCCTATCATCATTGCCTTAGTTTTGTCAGTATTAAGTTTTAATTTGTTTGATTCTAACCATTTAGTTATATTTTCCAGATCTTCATTAAGTTTGCTTTGTACTTCCTTTGCATTCGTGCCCGCAATGTATAAGATAGTATCATCTGCAAAGAGGTGAAACTTGCAATGTTTGATTACATTATCTATGTCATTTATATACAATATGATATGGGTGTTACTAACGATATTGAGTCTTCCAGACAATTAATAAATTCTATATATGAATATTCATGTCTTCGATAAACTGTCCCAAATACCATAATTGTATGGTTAAGAGATAATTTAATCCAGAGTTGTTCAGCAGATGCAGAACTGCTCGAGACAGATACAATAGAAAAATTTACGTTATTTTTAATATAAATACATACCTCACCGCCCCATGTGCTGGTAATCCTGTCCTACCAAATAACAATGAAACCAGGAATATTCATTAGATAATTTGAATTAGACGATAACCACATTTCAGTAATTCCAATAACGTCACAGACAGATAACAGGAACGTCTCCTTGATTTCTGTAAAATTATTTTTTAACGATTGTGCATTTAAATGTGCAACTTTAACAAACTTAACCATTAATTATACACAACAACCTTTTGAAATAAGTAAATATTTTACATAATATTCTAATCTGATTATGAACAGTGTTTAAAATAATGAACAGATATAAATTACCCTCTAGAAAAATTAAAACTAGACTTATAGTCGAGCATTCACCATCATTCAAAAATAATTTTAAGGAGAAATAAATTCAACACCTTGAATAAACAGTCGCACAAAAGTTTATAGAATTGATATCTATTTTCCAAATAAATAAGTCTCAATTACTTTTGTAGTTTTTATCGTGACTTGTTGTAAATTTTTGTAATAAATCATTCTACATAATATATACTCTAAATATGTCGCTAATATAAAGAAATTTGATGCAGTAATTTCGCTAAATATTTTTATCGTAAATTTGTACAACACATACTTTAAATCACTATCACTAACATTAATGCAAATCCTTGAAATCAGCGGTAGAGTTTATTATGTATACACGACTACTGTCCGTTTTCCTCATCAAGATTTTACCTCCTCGTATCCATAGAAATTTGACGTTGTTTGTTTTCGTTTTATTTTCCGGTGATAAAGATTCATTTATATATACCAGCTTTTCCGCAACGTTGAGTTGCTGGGATCTAAATATTTAGTGGAAAAGTTACGTTTAACCCTTCTTGCCCGTAAAAATTCTTCTTCTAATGGCTGACAAACTTCAAAATAATACTTCTGTGCTGATTTGGGTGTTTTTCAATTGGTTTCAACCTGTGGCCAGCATCAATAATTTCTTTCTTGAGTAACAGTTCAATTTTTTTTCTGTTACCATATGTGTTTCCATAGTTACTTGTACAACTAGCGATGAAAGGATGCTTTTTTAGTTAAAAAAAAACATTGCTTTCCATACGTGTTGTACAAGCTATTTTTTTGCATAGTGATATCTTGTAACTCAAAATTTGGTGGAAAATGACTCTAGAAAGTACAATTGTGTAATTGACAACTCCCAATTTGAATAAAAAAGTAATAATTTCTTTATTATTTCGTTTAAAAAACTGGTACTTTCTTTATGATTTTTCATTAAATAAACATCCTTCATTATCACTATGCAAAAAAGGATACTTAAATGATTTGTCAATTTAAAGGAAACAAGGTGATTAGCCATTATAGAATATAAGCAACTCTCAGGCGTTTTCAATCGGATTCATGTCATGCTAATTTCCTGGCTAAGACAAGAAAACACAATAATTATACTCCTCTAAAAAGCCATTTGAAAACCTTTCTTTTAGTTTTCTTA
Organism: Agriotes lineatus; assembly: GCA_940337035.1. Taxonomy (NCBI): domain Eukaryota; kingdom Metazoa; phylum Arthropoda; class Insecta; order Coleoptera; family Elateridae; genus Agriotes; species Agriotes lineatus. The sequence goes on along the minus strand of OW679194.1, from coordinate 59,977,383 downwards.
GATATTTGTGTGTATTTATTAGGTCTATTTCATTGTGCCTTAAACCACATTTAGATGCTAGTGCATGTCCCACTAATGACATACCAAGTCATAACTTTAGTGGTACGTATCACAGTCTGAATGGTATTACTAATCGTGAAAACTCACATTTGTTGGTCAAAATGTCAATCATGTTCTCATTACTAAAACATACCTGAAATGATGAGTTTGTAAATAGAAGAGTTATACAGGGTGTTAATTCTATGATAAAAAGTTTATACAAACATGATACCTAAATGGCTTCGTGGTCAAGATATAGGATGTTGAAGTTTAAACAAAAAAATGTTTTTTCAAAAATCTGGAAAACGTCTAAAGGTATTCTAATAAAACTTGGTGTAGGTTAGTATTTCATAAAATAGTATTGTTTGGTCAAAATAAATTTAATTACTTACACAAGTGGGATGCAGCGGAGCCACCTGTTACCTTATTTTAGAAAAATCTGGTACGCCACTGTTTATTAGCCAATAGCTGGCCATAGACACACATTTAAAACCGCCACGAATGTAGTACATCCGTACCGGTTTTGAACATGTGTATATGCGCAGCTATAAGCTGGGCACAAACACACGTTCAAAACCGCCACGAAAAACTACATTCGTGGCGGTTTTAAATGTGTGTCTATGGCCAGCTATTACGACACATTTTTTAGCTTCATTCATTGAAACTACACAAAAGATGTATCTTTTTTTTTTGATAGATTCAAGAAAAACGGAAACATTTGTAATAGCAATTCCGTTCATTATAAGAATAACTTCCATAAAAATAACAAAGTGAGCCTTGACAAACAATAGTAATTCATTTGTTCAAAACTATTAACAACTTGACACTTGTTAAAATTTGTTAAAAAGGTGGTTATTTGTAGTTGTCTAATAGTGTTAGTAAATTTATTATTAGTTTGTTTAAAATGGTCAATTTTACCAACAATGAAATGACAGACATGCACTTTCTGTATGGAATGGCTCATGGTAACGCTCACACAGCAAGACGTCTGTATCACGAAAGCTTTCCTCAACGTCCTGTGCTTAACACACAAACTTATTAATATCCACCCAGGACTTTGTGAAACATGCAATTTTAAGAAGTCCACTAACCCCATAGGAAGACCTGCAATAGAAAGAACAGTTGAGACGAAGCAAGCTGTCCTTAATGACGTTGAAAGAAATCCTGAAACAAGTACCCGGAAAATTTAACTCATGTAACAGTATGGCAAATTTTAAGAAACCAGCAGCTTTATCCCTATCACATGCAACGCGTACAAGCTCTTTTGCGTAGGGGTTTGCATCAGCGAGTAGCTTTTTGCACTGATTACAAAATAAAATTGTAAGATTGCTATTAAATAATATTTTTTAAAAACTTCCTTTAAACTGTATTTTGAAAACAAAGCCGTTTAGGTCCCATGAACGAAATTGCTGTTGCAAATTTTTCCGTTTTTTGCAAAAAACGTTTCTTCTATAAAAAAAAGAAAAGATACATTTTTTGTGTAGTTGGCTAAGTTGAAGCTAAAAAAACTTGTCGTATTGGCTAAAAAACAGTGGCGTACCAGATTTTTCTAAAACAAAGTAACTGAGGTGTCCCCGATGCACGCCACTGGTTGAAATAAATGAAATTTATTTTGACCAAACAATGCCACTTTATGAAATACTAATCTACACTACTTTTCATTAGAATACTTCTAGGCGTTCTCCAGATTTAAAAAAAAATATTAATTTTTGTTTAAACTTCAACACCCTGTATCTTAAAAGCGAAGCCGTTTAGGTCCCATGTTTGTATGAACTTTTTATCTTAGAATTGATCAAGGAATCACCCCTTAAAGTTTGTTGACGTATTTAATTAACACCCTGTATAAACAGATTAAACCTTGAAGTTCATTCTTTTATTTCTTATTTCTACTTTGGTACACATAATTACTATTACGTACTGCATGAATGGAAAATTTTTCGTAAACTAGACTTGACTTTAAGAGGCTCGTTAACTATTTTGAAAATCTTTTTTAGCTCTAACTTATGTTATCTGTAGAATTTTTTTAGATTGTAGGTTATTTTCTGAAACGGAATTGAAAAGCATACAAAAAGGTACTTTTTATTCCTAAGCGTAAAAGCAACCGTTTTTCTTAAAATTCATATCTAAAGTTTTGAGTAGTTATTGTGATCTGGTAATCAGTTAATTGCTTGACAGTAAACTATGTAAAATAAGATGAGAAACAGTATTTCGACACACAATATACAGGGTGCTCAAAAAATGGCATATTAACTCGATGGTGCGTTGTTAAAAGGGATACTCCCTGGGTATGACAAAAATAAGGAAAAAAAATTTTGTTATATTTTTGACGATTTTTTTAATTTTAAATTTTAAAATTTCTTGAGTTTCTGTTCATTAATTGACAAAATAATTTTTTGTACTCGTGACTTCAAAATTCATATTTCCCGGTCATTCCCAATGCGTCGAAAGTTACTTTTCCCGCACTGCGGTGCTTTTTACTTTCCAACAAAAACTAGGGAAATTGTGTGTTCCAGAGGCGCTGTAAACGTCGACAAAAGCCTAGGATACGTATAAAAGTTTAGTGATTTGTACTGTTAACTCAATAAAGTTGTAAAACACTAAATAATTTTTTTGTTTTAAAATATTTTCAGTTATTCGTTACAAAAAACATTGTACCTAACTTTTTCAGGAAGAATTTTCCCGAATTTACACTACATGCAGCACTCCCTTCGGTCATGCTGCAAACAATGTGCTCATTCGGGAAAATTACCTTCCCGAAATTGTTAGTAGTCCAGTCGTTGAAGGTAAAAATATGCTATTACCTCAGAATTCTTTGAACCTTAACCGATTGACGTGAAATTTGGTGAGTGGTTAGGGGATGGCTCAAGGAGCAAAAGTGACATAGCGCCGATGTGCGCTTTTACCCTGAGAGTGGATGCCACCCCTTCTCGGGGGTGGAAATTATTCACTCAAAATAACCCCGGAAATGGATAGAGAGACAAATTCTAAGTGAACAATGTTCTATATAGTTTTTTCGATAGATCGATATTTTTCGAGCTATTCGCAATTGAAAACTTAGATAAAAATGCATGTTTGTGGACGGTTTTTCGCGAGTAAGTCAAAAACTTCGCGTTCTATCAAATAAGTTGCAATAACCAAAAATGAAGCTTAGGAAACAGCAAAGAGATTGGTTTTTTTATGAATGCTCTAGGTCTAAAATAAAAAAAGTTATGGCTCATTGAAGAAGATATTTTTTTGCAACAACTTTGTTCGAAGTAATCAACGTTAATTAACGAAAAACCGATGCATTTTTCGGGGAAAAACTATAGAACATTTTTTGTAGTGATTGAAAAGACCTTTAAAATTGGCACTGTTAAAAGTCGATTGCTTTATAACTAAGCGAGTTACGATGCAAAAACGGTGGGTCAGTCAAATTTTTGAAAAAAAAAATGAGCGCTAAAACCCCAGCCATTCCATCAGAATTGAAATTAAACATTAACCCTTTAGAAAATAACTTAATTTTAGTATTACTCATGTAATACAAAAGTTTTTCGACATGCTCAGACTTTGCATATTCAAAAAGTAAAGGGTTGAAGGGCTCGGGAGAGGTGGTCCGCGCACTATAATGCAAACTTCTAACATTTACATCTCCGTTATTTTTTTTCCTACAGAAATAAAAAAAACTAAAATGTTCGTTAAGAAAAAATCTACATTTTTGTACTATATTATTTTTTACGTTTTTTTCTTTAGTTTTAGGTATTTTCAAAATAAGGTATTTTTTTAAGAAATTTGAAAAATACGTTTTCCATTTTCATCATATTTTTTTCGAAAAATACGCATTGTAACCCGCCCAAACTTTTGGATTACATAAGTAATATTAAAATAAAGTAATTTGTAAAGGGATAATGGTCAATATCAATTCTAGTGAAATTGCTGGGGTTTTATCGCTCATTTTTTTTTTCAAAAATTCGAGTGGCCCACCGTTTTTGCATCGTAACTCGCTTAGTTATAATGCAATCGACTTTTAACAGTGCTCATTTTAAAGGTCTTTTCAATCACTACAAAACATGTTCTATATGTTTTTCCCGAAAAATGCATCGGTTTTTCGTTAATTAACGTTGATTACTTCAAACCAAGTTGTTGGAAAAAAAATCTTCTTCAACGAGCCATAACTTCTTTTATTTTGGACCTAGAGCATTCATAAAAAACCCAATCTCTTTCCTGTTTTGTAAGCTTCATTTTTGGTTATTACATCCTATTTGATAGAACGCGAAGTTTTCGACTTATTCGCGAAAAACCGTCCAAAAACATGCATTTTTATCACGAAAAATCTAAGTTTTCAATCGCGAATAGCTCGAAAAATATCGATCTATCGAAAAAACTATATAGAACATTTTTTACTTAGAATTTGTCCCTCTATCCATTTCCGAGGTTATTTTAAGTGAACACATTTCCACCCCCGAGAAGAGGTGGCATCCACTCTCAGGGTAAAAGCGCACCTCGGCGTTATGTCACTTTTGCTCCTTGAGCCATCCCCTAACCACTCACCAAATTTCACGTCAATCGGTCAAGGTTCAAAGAATTCGGAGCGGAAAACCTTCAACGACTGGACTATAGGTAAATAACTATACTATACAAGTATGATTTACATTTATACTATTATCTTTAAGTAGGGTAATGTTTTTCTATCCTAATACTGAATATTAAAGAAATTAATAATCAAACTTTGGGCTTCCATATTTTTAGTATGTTTTTTGCAGTCATTATGAAAGTTGTCTTTTTTAATGAAAAATCGTATTGAGAATATAATTTATGTATCACGTGACGCTATTTCAACCAATGAGGTGCATGCAACTGCCTAGTTACACATTATCACAGCGGTAGTAATTTACTTTCGTAATTGTTTTACGGGTGATCATAAATGGTTGTGATTTTTTTCTTAGGTTGGCGCTGTTAATGTTGGTTACCCTGTTGTCAATTTCAAGTCTATGTCAAATTCGAGGTTAACAGGTTAGGTTTTGTGTCAAAACTGATGGAAAACCTAACCTGCTAACCTCGAATTTGACATAAACTTAAAATTGATAGCAGGGTAACCAACATTAACAGTGCCAACCTAAGAAAAAATTGATATTTTGCATTTCATTCAATATATTCTCTTTCCAAATATAATTCGTGTAATGATTAATGATCGATGATTTTTTACTCGTTAAAACCGAAACAGGGGTTTTAACTCGGAACAAAATCATCGATAATAATCATTCCACTTGTTATATTACAACTGAAAGTACCACTTGTTTTAACTATTTTTTTGATATGTCAATTTGACAGTTGTAAATTCCGAAGTCCTTTTTGACTAAATTTCGAGTTACAAGAGATCAGTATGCAAAAAACATGTTTTGAAAGTCCCTATTTTTCATTCATTTGCAAATTCACGAAAAAAAGTACGACTTTCAAAACTAGTTGTACAAATTACTATTTCCTTATTTATCTCATACTCTAGGGCAGGGGTGGCGAACCAATGGCACGCGTGCCACTGATGGCACGTGACAAAATAATTTGGGCACGGCATTAATTAAGGAATTTAGGTACCTAATCGAAACAATTTATACTTAACAATGAGTTGAACATGAAGCTTCAAGGCGCAAATAGAGCAATTATTGTGTTATGATAGATCTCATTCGTGCTTTCGAGGCTAAACTTTAAGTTTTTCCCAAACTTGAAAAAATACACCAGAGATTTGGATTTACACGAAAAACCAGACCAAGCAAAAGTCACTGAAGAGTTTAATTCGGTAATTAATTCTTCAATCAAAGAATTATCATCGAGATTTTCTCAGTTCAACGAATTATCGGAAACACTGAAGTTTATTATGTATCCTGATGTGACTTCACTTGTTAAACTGAACTTGGCCAAATTTGATTGGTTGGATATTGGAGAAACTGAAATGCAGCTGATTGATTTCCATTCTAGTTCAATATGGATTCAAAAATGTATCGAAACAAGGAAAGAGTTGGAATTAAATGAAATAGAAAGACTATCTGTATCAGGTAATATGAGTAAAAATGCCAATATCAAAATTATGAAAACGTAGAATTTAATTCCAGACACATTTAGCTGTCTGAAGAATCTGGCTTTTGTTATTTTAACAATATTTTCATCTACCTATGCCTGCGAGTCATTATTTTCAGAAATGAATAACATTAAAGACTCGTTTAGAAGCCGTTTGTCAGATGACTCCAGTTCAGCTTGCATTCTGCTAAAAGTAACAAAGTATGAAGCTAATATAAGTTATTTAGCATCTAATTTGCAACAGCAGAAGGCGCACTAATTTTTTCTTTCATTTAAATAAGCATAACGTTACTATTGCTGTACAAAATATATATTTTTGGTTGCAAATAAAGGGTTAAATTGATAGTATTTAGTTTTATATTTTCTCCATTAATCACTACGTCAAGATTGTTTGATTTTGATGGCACGTCATGGTCTCATTAAACATTTCTTTAGAAGAAATGGCACATAGATGAATAAAGGTTCGCCACCCCTGCTCTAGGGAGTATCCCTTAACAACGTACCATCGAGTTAATACGTTATTTTTTCAGCACCCTGTATAAAGTTATGGTGAAGAGGCTTTTTATTCAAAATGTTTATATTTTAATATTTTTATGTCAATTTTCTGCTGTAGGTTCGTCCTGGCTTGGTTAGTAAGGATTCCGAAGGAAAGCTAACGTGTCGCCCAATTTTCTCACGAATTGTATCATTGTATACAGAACAGAATGAGCTTCAATTTGCTGTTCCTGGAGGATTGATCGGAGTAGGTACGAAGATAGAGCCTACACTGTGTCGTGCTGATCGACTGGTTGGACAGGTGTTGGGCGCCGTTGGAGCCCTACCCAGTATTTTTATCGAACTGGAGGTGACTATATATTTACCACTTGTATCACTTTTTTGACTTATTGCTTTTAAAGGTCAGTTATTATCTGCTGAAACGATTGTTGGGAGTTCGCACAGAAGGCGACAAGAAGGCAGCCAAAGTGCAGAAGCTGTCCAAGAACGAAGTATTATTAGTTAATATTGGATCACTCAGTACTGGAGGTCGAGTTTTGGCTACAAAAGCTGATTTAGTGAAGATATCATTGACTAACCCTGTCTGCACTGAAATAGGCGAAAAGATTGCACTTAGTCGAAGAGTTGAAAAGCATTGGCGACTTATTGGATGGGGACAAATTCGTGGAGGCGAAACTATCGAACCTACAAAGTAAATTCGTATAGGGAACACATATATAATTATATATATTTAAGAGTTTTGTACATGTGTTAGTAATTTGTTTCTTGTACGGATTGGAATAAAAATAAACAGCTACTGTATTTTACTCTTTATTTATAATACATTATTAGATTGAAATTTTCTACAGTGAAAATGCAGACATTTAAACAGCTGCACTAATAAGATCAGTGTACTTCTTAATTTTTTTTGCCACACTCATGTCTACATATCGATCTCCAATGCTTACAATCATACCTCCAATAATGGAAGAATCTACCTTGGCGGTCAAATGTATCGACTGTTTTCCTTTAAGGAAAGACTTCAAAACGGTCTCTAACTGCTTCCGTTGATTAGCATCTAATTCTTTGGCGGTAGTAACTTCGCAGATAACCTATATAATTATTAAAATTAGTGTTTCATTACTGAACATATTACATTTTTACCTCTCCTCGATGAGCAGACATAATTGTTTTAAAAGCATTTATGATGCCATCCAAGTTTTTCAAGCGGCCATTTTCTGCCAAAGTCTGAAGGAGGTTGCTCGTCTGAGGAGATAGTGATACTTTTGAAGAGACAGCTTTCAATGCATCAGACTTATTTTGCCGTTTAATTATGGGATTAAGAATAAATTCCCGCAATTTTTCATCGGTCTTCATTGCACCTTGAAATTTAAGAAGGTCTTTTTCAACAACGTCCAAAGCATTCTGTTTAGTGGCTGCAGAATACAAAGCAGTTGCATATCGACCATCGATACCAAACACTTGTATTGGAGGCTTTATTAACTGTTGCATAGAACTACTTGTACTCAAGGAACGAACCTAGAAGAAAATTGAATTTGTGAACTCTTCAAAATTGTTATGTAACCAAAAACAAGCAGGGGCCAAACGTTATATACAAATATCTTACCAATAAAGAGAACTTTGTGCATGCCATGGTTTTCCAAAAGTTCACCAAATTATGTAACGAAAAGGAAAATATGTACTTATTGAAATAATTTAGGAAAACCACTATGAAGTGACAGCAGCACACAAGGATGTAGTTTGGTGACAACAGGGAATTTTGTTTCAGTTCAACTATAATACTTAGGTTGGCTTCAATGGGATGTAGCTATTGAAGATGTTACGGCATAATAGCAAGTGAGCAGGGTTGCTAAAAAAAAAGTGGCGCACAAAACGTATTTTTCTTTTAAATAAAACACTACATTTGGGTATACCTTATTATTTTACCTTGTGGTAAACGTGCAGTTTAGGGATCCCTAATGACAACAAACCGATCAGCACCACTCGGGTCAGAATATGCATGGTTGCCAGACTAAATGCATGCGCGTTTTCACGTGCTACGTTATTACGTTACCAGACATAATAGTCTATTTTACAACAAGAGATGAAAGTAAGGTTTTTTTGGTGAGGTGAGATCAGAGCCAGTAGATATAGAGAGTACCGCCATTCTTTGATCCGTGAAAATGCCGCTATCGCCGCCATTTTTGTTCCCACCAGCAATGACTGAATGAGGTATAGGGCATTCAGTAAACACAAAAACATTTCAAGTTTTTTGAAGTTGGCATGTGCATATAATTTTTGTACTAGGGATTCTCTATTTTGTTTTGAAAATGTTTCCACGCCTGTGTACAGGCAGATTTGAAAAAAATGACAATTAATATTTCTGATTGTCAGTGTCAAAGTGGAATATTTCTCTAGAAATTCTCACCTGAAGTTTAATAAAATGTAATAAAAATGCCTATTAGTAAACGCTACGTCAATTGTATGCAACACAGAATTTGTATAATATCTTAAAAGTTTATATTTACAACATTTATGACAGATAGGAGGTAAATGTCATACCCTTAACCTATTTGTTTTAGTAAGTTTTTGTAAGTACATTCCTAGACAAAGATAAATTCTGAAAGTACACTCATGAAATTTTGGAAATCAAAGGCCACTTTGTGTTTTTATGTTTACTGAACAGACTATATGTCTAACATGATACTTGAAATTGGCAAGACTGTAAGTCTATGTCAAATTCGAGGTTAGCAGGTTATGTTTTGCGCCAGTTTGTGTCAAAACTGACTCAAAAACTAACCTGCTAACCTCGAATTTGACATAGACTTACAGTCTTGCCAATTTTAAGTAAAGTTTTGGATTGCCAACAAACGTCACGTTGACGGAATTGTGTTACAAACCTCAAAGTGACGCATATGTCAGAGGAATCATAGCCAACTAATATTTAGGTTAGCTTACGCTAATACAGCCATTACAATCACCATAAAAACATGATTCTGTAAAGCATGCCATGACGAAATGTCATTTGGCGCCACCTCTTAGTGTTATTCTGAACTTTTAATCGGGGTCTACCGCGATATTCAAATTAAAAACAAATACTGCTGAATAGGTAGATTTGAAAACTTGTCATATTTCAATCAACTATATCCTCAAATTCATATTGCCGTAGTTTGAGTCAGTAATTTTTATATAAACAGGTTCTTTCAAAGCTATTTAAAATGGTTAGAAAGTGGTTTACCTGTGGAAATCCAAACAAACCACTTTTTGAATTTCCTACCGATATGCAGATTCGTACCAAATGGCTCAAAGCTAATTCAGGAGTGATATTGTTAACACGTTGAAGGACACTAACGCTGAGCAGCGTCCTTAATTGTATCTACCAGTATAACTGAACGCTGCACTGCATCTAATTTTCCATATAAAATAATAGTACATAATCCAGTTGTTACTGTCACCACTGGTACGTACACAGTCATATCAGTGTCACACAAACACGAGTTATTTGCCCCAAACAGCTCTCTTACAGTTATCTACCTCTTTGCTCCTACTTGTGCAGAACGCTGATAAGCATCGCAGTGTATCACAACACAACCCTATATGAAGTCGGCAACTGTCCTTCAACGTGTTAATTAATAATAAAACTAATTAAATTACCTTTATTTATAATATTTATTATTCATGTATTACATATATTTCTAAACTTATTGAATACTCTACTTTGTGTATTAACCATTTCGATGAGAATTCTCTAAAAGTACTTGACAAAAATACTTCTTTGATTAAAAACGCTACACCAACTGGAACTGTAGATAATACATATTTTTTATCACATTAATTAGAAGTACCATTATGTACATTTTTTAGCAAATTTTACCTAATTTTGAAATTAAATAAGAACAAGAACATTTACAAAAACCATTCAAAAGAAACCCAAGCTGAACTTATATCTCCAGCCCAAATTGCAGATCTTCAGTATATGTACTATGCAAGACAAAAAAAACTGGTACAGTTAATATGTTCTGCTGTGAATCTGACTGCGTTAATATGGTTACTATGGATACTCTACTATTAATTTGAAAGTGTTCGAAAACATTACTTATTTATCTGTCAGAATTTGAGTAGGTAGTACCTGAAAATATTGTATGTATGGCTCCCCATTTGAGAGAGACTGATAAAGCCCGAATTGTGACCTCATTGGAAAACGGATGGTCAATACGACAGATAGCGCAAGAGTTCCATGTGAGTAAAACTACAGTTCTTCATATAAAAAAAGATGGACCGAAGAAAGGACACTAAGTAGGAAACAGGGATCTGGTAGACCAAAGGCGTCTACAAGAGAAGATGATGAAGCACTTGTAAATTATCTTCGAGAACATCCGTTTGAAACAGCTATTCGAGCCAAATTGGAAACAAATTTTCCGGGAACGCATAGGACTGCTCTGCGCCGTCTGAAGTCCTCTGAATTAAACAATTATTCTGCAGCATCCAAATTCTTCCTAACAGAAATACATAGACAAAGGCGTCTTCAATTTGCACAGCAGTATATCGATATGGACGAAAATTTTTGGAACAACGTAATTTTTTCCGATGAAAAGACCTTCCAGTCGCATCATAATGGACGTGTTAAAATATATCGGCCCCAAAATACTAGATATTCCCAACAATATATGAAGGAAATTAAAAGAAGTGGGCGATTTTCAGTTAATATGTGGGCATGGATTAGTGTTCACGGTCCAGGTGTTTGCTGGGCCATAAATGAACGCTTTACTGGACAAGTCTATAGTACGTTGTTGGAAAATATCATGCTTCCATCAGTGAAGGAAAACTTTATTTTTCAGCAGGATAATTGTCCAGTGCATACATCACGCATTGTTTTGCAGTGGCTGGAAGACCATGGAATACGAACACTTCCTTGGCCAGCAAACAGCCCAGATCTTAATCCAATTGAAAATGTGTGGGCAATTATGGTAAGGAAATTATACGAAGTTAACGTTAGGGTACAGAATGCAGAAGATCTTGCTCAAGATATCCAAAACATTTGGGAAGAAATTAATCCAGAATATATACGAAATTTAATTCATTCCATGCCACGACGTCTTCAATGTGTAATAGCGCAAAATGGCGGTGCTACAAAATATTAATACGTTTTTATTATATTATTGTTTGTGTCTGATTGTTTGTAGTTAATGTAAATATAATCTTAATTGTGTGTAAAAATAAAGTTTGCATTTGAATTTCTAACTTAATTGTCAACTTGTGTAGCTGTCACTATGAATCAAAATTGATATAATAAATGCACGACCTGCTGCATTGTTTGACAAACGTCAAAGTGACATTTTTCACACAATTCAGCAGACCGTGAGTAAATGTAATTGTTTAAAGCCTCGTTTAAGATAATCAAATTATGCTAAAATTCCTATTAAGAGTTGTACCAGTTTTTTTTGTCTTGCATAGTACCTACTATTAAAATGTTGACTTTAAAGCTAAAGCGGATTAGTGTTAATTATTCAAAGTTTATTAAAAATAAAACCACTTAGAATGATATACAGAAAAATTGGGGCAAATTAAATGTTTTCCATAAAATATTCCAAGATGCTGACGATGGAGACAAAAAAGCAGAATTTCGTGCAAAAATTGTTCTTAATTATGATAAAAAAAGCTCCTCGTTAGTCAGAAGTTTCGATTCATATGTGTACAGTATGGAGATTTCGCTCTCCTAAAGGATATCAGCACTGCAGAAACTATTTAGCGAGTTTACCATCAAAAACATTGTTATGGTATCTTGGTGACTGTAATTGTTCAGATGAATTAATTAAGCAACGTTTAATGGCTAAAGTCGCCTAATTAACAGTTCCAGCAGAAAGAATTTGCTTCTTAATTATTGACAATATGTCAATTAAGGAGAAAGTGCAGTATAGCAGATCTGAAGATCGCATCTATGGTGTAGATAATACTCAATATACAACCGTTTGCAATAAACCTCAAATAGCAAACAAAATGTGTTGTTATGTTATATCAAAGAGCATGTTATATGTAAGTACATGGATTGTCAACAAGATACATCATTCCAGCACGATATTTGTTTCATTCTTCTTTGAGAATTAATTACTTTTACTCGTTAACAATGAGAGTACTTAAGTCTTCTGACTGTGGTTTCGTTGTTCTAAGAATTGTTGCAAATAATTTTTAGATTTAGATTTTTTGTGGTGGAATTCTAAAAAACTACATGGAACATCCTTTCCTAAAACCAGTACATGATCTGCAAAATGGACTACCTTTTAAGTAAGCTTGTACGGTACTTAACGAAAAAGAATTTGTACTCATCAGATTTTGAAAAAATTTATATTTTACATGCTGTTCAGATTTTTTCACCCACCGCCACTGCCTCTTTACAGTTTTTAAAAGCAGGACAAATTGAATTTCAAAATGTCAACAGCATCTACTGTGAAATGTTTAGAAAGCATATACGACTTTTTCCAGATTCATAATGTGTGTAATAGAACAATTTCTGCAAAAATTAGATAGCAGCACTGCACCGTTGGTCCATGTTTCTGACGAAAGACTATTGATTGGACGTAATACTTCAGAACTATATCGATCCTATGCAAAATTCTTCTGCATCTGTTGGTTTGCGAGGTTTATCCAATGAAAGACTCACGTCTTGAAATTGACTGCTAAAAGTACATCATTATACATCACATTTTTACTTCAAGAAGCTGGTTTTTACTATGTATTAACAGGTTCATTTAGTTCGGATGCAGTGGAGGCAATGATTGCACACATGCAATAGAAAGTTGCTTCAAATGGCGCAACAATGCTCGAATTGCTGGGCATGCTCTTCGTCTTCTATTACGCTGTGGTATTATGAAGACTGCCATCCTCAAAAATTGCACATTATAGTAACTTCACTAGTTCTGCAGCATTTCCAACTACATCAAGCATAACTGAAAACGAAGATGTCGAATTACCTGCACATTTAACAGTTAAAATTCAAGATCGTGCAGACTTAAATTATCCAAATTCCATTTTTGTAGGTTTTACAAACATTTATTTTAAAACCGTTTATAACCTAAAAAATATCTTTAGTAAAGACAACAACCAGAACCAGATTTAGGTGCTGTATTTCACCACCTGATGGCGCCAAAAACCGTACGCGTTGGCAATTGTCATAAGAACATTTTACAACAATGAAAGTGACACTTATGGAATAGCCGTGATAGCTTTGCTATATAAATTTTAGTTAGCCATGAGAGGAATAAACATGGCGGACGTGGCGGTACTCTCTATATCTACTGGCTCTGGGTGAGATTGCTCACGAGCGTAGCGAGTTAGCAATCTCACCGAACCAAAAAAACCTCACTTTTATCTCGAGTAGTAAATGCAATTTTTTCTACTGATATTATGTGAAAATAGCAATTTTTTTCTATGATATTGTAATTTATGAAACATTATATTAGATCATTTATTTTTGCCATAAACGTGGAAAATACAACTATTATAATAATTACTAGTGGACCCGTTGCAAAATATTTTGCAAGTTATAAAACTTATTTGTAACGTGTGGCAGGATCCATTAGGTAACATTTAAATGTTTAAGTTTTTAAAACTACTCACACGTGATATGGCTACACATACTTCACCATTTCTAAATACAGTTTGTTCTTATGATTTATGAATTGTCATGGAAAATGACAAATGCAGCGAAAAATTTCTTATCTGAAAGCAAAAAGGTAGTTCAATATTAGAATGTGTTAATCTATACGCGGTAATAATACTCTTCTGCCTGGCCTGTGGCTTGTCCATTTAATACCAAATCTAAGCAGTTCTCAAATAAATTGCCTACCATTAACCTTATCTCAACTATTAAGCCAGTAAACACATTTAAAATGTTCAAGGTAATATCTATTGATCCTATTTAGGGTGTTAAGCAATGTGGATATATTCCACTGCAATTTAACGAATCTAGAAGTTTCATAGAACATTATAAAATGTTGCATTAAGTGATACAATTCTATTCACACTCAATATTGTTTTTCATATTCAGGCAATATTCATTTTTTAGGGCTAAAATTGAGAATTTTGAGGGTCGCTGGTAGGGTAGGAACGGCTTGAAAATCGTTTAAATAAGCGACATGCCCTTCACGCGAAAGCGGATAAAATCAAAAGCAGACTAACTCGTTCATCAGATTATGGAATGCGAAAAACCGTGCAAGCTGCTAGCTTCGCTGTAACAATGAGACGAAGGCCGAAGCGCAATGAGTTTGCAAAATCCGAGCCCCACCAAAAAAAATAATCGCCAACCTAACGAATTTCGATGCGCGCGAACCGAATATGGGCACTATAGGTTTGTTCACACAGTACCAACCGCTAAGAGACTATTTACACCGTAACATCCTTTGGTGGTGAATTTCAAAATTCACTGAAAATAATTTGGCGATCTAATATGCCAAATGTTAACTTGCTGTCTGCAGTAGTTCGCTGGTTAAGGCAATCTTTAAAAAACAGTTCTATCTCATTCAACTCTTTTGAGGAGATACATTCTTGCAAAACCCTGAAAATGGTTTGACATGAATTGTAAAACGAACTAATATGCCGAATTTCAACTTCCTACATGTATCTATCTCGTGACGATCTTTAGAAAAACACATCTACCTCATTTAATCCCTTTGAGAGGATACATTTCGAAAGATCCTGAGAATGACTTGATTCGATGTGTAAAACGAACTACTGTGCCGAATCAACTTTCTACCTGCAGCAGTTACCGTATTATGGCGATCTTTAGAAAAACACATCTACCTCATGGTGAAGCAGGTTTTGACGGTAAATTGCAGTCTTTTAAATTGAAAAAAAATAGTCTAAAAGAATAAGGGGTGTTAGAGAAATGAAGACTGTCTCCTTTTCTCCAAAACGTATGAAAATTGTGACCTCAGTGACGTTTCGTTGCGGAGCTTTCACCTGCAGTCGAGTTTGGGAGTAGGTAATCACGTTTTTCAGTAGTATAATGGGTGCTCTTAACTTTCAAAGGTATGCGATTTGGAAGAAGTCCGGGAGTGTCGAGAGTGATGAGAAACTCAACGTGGTAGTGCACTGTGTCCTTTGCGTCCATCGCAATGTTAATCGACTGATAGATCTTCTCCTCCGAATGAAAGGCTCCGAGGTGTGTGTTGTTGATTTCTAATGCCTTATAATTCTTCAGAGTGATAATCGCCCTTTTTCGAAGCCAGGACACAGGTTTGGCTGTTATGTTTTTGATGTCGGAATATATTATGTTGGCGATATCTGTCACGGCTTGACATAGGTTTTCGTTGCCGAGTTTCGACAGAAGTTTGGAAAACTATTCGGCCTTGAAATATCCTCTCAGGTGAACCCTTATGTAAATTCCAGGCAATATGTCCTTATTGTACTGATACTGTATTTTGAAAAACCACTGTTATAATACGTACTTATATTTATCTTCAGAGCAACTGCCATTTAAATATCATCGTCTAGCTAGTAAAATCACAGTAAATACAAAACCACCCATTGCAAAATATTTTGCAACTTATAAAACTTCTTTGTGGACAATGTTTAACGTGTGGCACGATTCATTAGGTAAAATTTTGATTTTTAAGTTTTTAAAACAACGCACCCGTGACATTGCTACATACAGTATGATCGAAAACTTTTAACCTCTAGAGGGATGTGGAATTATTTTGTCAAAAAATTTTGTTGGCAGTCGTGGTAGTAAAAGTCACAATGGCATTTTATATCTGTCAGTTAAAGGTTATATCAGGATTGTCATTTCAACGAATACATTCTTGTTGAATACATCAAAATGTTAGTAACAAAAACAACTACAGCTGTTCAAAATGATTTGCTGTATTTTCCATGCACAGCACCACCTAGTGCTCGGCATTAAACATCCTGTAAAAGTTAAGTTTATCTGTTAAAATTGTATAGGTTATATTATTAAGTAGCTTTACTCATCACTGCCAACATAATTTTTTTTTTTTAATCCACAGCCATCTAGAGGTTAAAAGTTTTCGATCATACGGTATAATTGACCATGGCTAAATACTGGTTGTGCCAAATACATTCCTACTTTGTCCTTGCTATTTATTAATTGTCATCGCAAATTCTAGGCGTAAAGGAAACTGTCTTCTCCGAAAGCAAAAAGATACTGTAATATCAGAAGGTGTTTAATCTATACGCGGTAGTAATACCCTTCTGCCTGTAGCTTACCGATTTAATACTTCCAAATCTAAACAGTTCCCGTATAAATTGCGTACCACCAATCTTGTCCCATTTATTAAACCATTACACATTTAATTTTTTCAAGAGAATAACAATTGCCGCTATTTTTAGTGTTAAGCAATGTGGAGGTATTCAACTGAAATTAAAGAATCTAGAAATTCCGTAGGAAATTGTAAAATGTCACTATCTGCAATTGTAATCACACTCAAATATTTGTTTTTGAGATATATAATTTTGAGGTTAATTTCATCGCAATGTTCGTTTTTGGCGCTAAAATTGAGAATTTTGAGATACTAAATATGTTCTCAAGAGTTGAGAAACTTTTACCAAATATTTCTGTAATGATGTCCTCTTTGGCAATTAGTTGAGATGGTATTTTAGTTATTGTATCCTTTTCACCTGTAATTGTGTGATATTCTGCATTTCCAATTTGCATGAGAATGGGCGACGTGTAGGTTCATTCGATTAATAATAAACTGATGTACAGTCAAGATTCACTCATACACGCTACTTTTCGAAAGAAAAGATTCAAATTTTGTTAAAAATTCGCTGTCACTGTACATGTACTTTGACGTTTCTCATAATATAGCAGGCGTTGTTCCATTGCTATCGCGCTGTAGCTACGTCAATTGCGTGCGAATATATTTCGGGTTTTCTCTAAAATTTATGCAGTTGATTGCAATTTAGGACTTTTGTGCACATCTACACGGTGACAGCTTTCATTTAAAAAAAGAATTATCGAAATCGGCCCGGTGGAAGTCTCAAAATAGATGTCGAAAGAAAACGCTTCACGTTTTAAATATATAGATTATTGACAGGATTGTTATTTAGAGTGCTGACTTCTGTGGTACTTGTTGAGGGTAAGTTTTTAGTTGTAGATGTTGTTGTTACAGGCAGATTTGAAAGTCTGTTGTCGAAGTTAAACGTTTGATCATCAAAGTCAATTGTAGTTTCAAGTATATTTGCAGATTCTGACGTATTTTCAATAGATTGGAATATTTTCTGTCCTCGTTTTATTTTATTATTTATTGAGTCTTCAATATATTGTTCTGCCACTGCGCTCGATTTCCAACCTCCATGTTGTTTTACTTCTGTCAGATTGGCTCCAGTATCCGCAAGAACAGTGGCAGAAGACCTTCGTAATGAATGGCCTGTATACAATTGGAGATCCCGCAAATTAAGAAATATGGCAATTTGCTTTGGAACATTTCCAAATTTATTGATTCCTGTTACTTGTCTTGTGCATCTGCCATTTTGATAATTGAGAAAGAATCGAAGTGTTGTACTGTTTACTCCTGACGGGCGTAGATTAATATACTTCTTACAAATATTGTAGTAAGTACCAACAATTATGAAGGAACGTGGGGTGTGGGTTTTCGTGTTAGGGATAGTCACAAGTAAGGTTTTTTTCCAAATTCTGAACATTATTAACTTCTAAATCTCGTAATTCATGGGAACGGCAAGCGCCAGCAATGCCAAAAATTAATGCTACCTATAATGAAGAAAATGTATTTCCACATCGGGAACATTAAATGTAATACCAAATTACCTTCGTAAACAAGAATTTATCGTCAGGTGCATCATGGATAAATGCTTGAATTTGTTGTGACGTTAACACGTTAGCTTTTTTGCTTCTGAACCCCGTCGAGTTTCGCTTTAAATATGCTTTGAGTTTAGCGTATTTCGAAATAACCACATTATGCTTGATGTTAATGGTATTGCGTAGCATGGAATACATACTCCAAACGGTAGATGGCTTTACATCGTTAGATATTTTTACAATATAAGCCAGAAGAACGTTTTCCGAAAATGAGTTTATCTGGTTGTCATTTCTCCAATCCATGAACTTTTTATATACAAATTCATACCTTGCTCTGGATTTTTCGGGTAAGATATTATTAGAAGCGGAGTTTGCCGCTTCAATAATGCCCGGCGGTGTGCCTGGTACACTTACTATGTCAGTTTCAGAATCTAGATCATTCGATTTGCATCGACTTTAAATTCAATTCGAAGCGAAGTGTCAAGACAAGTTTAGTGGTTTCCATAGTAACATATTGTTGCCTTTTCATAGAAGATGATACTTTTCAAGTGAAATGGGTCAATATGTCATCATTTTATTTTAGTTTTTAAAACAGTTTCAGGCTCACTTTAGGTTTGTACATAAAATATTTCATTGAAATGTAATTAAATGATAAGAAAGTTCACGCAAATTTAGTCAGTTTAGTGTTTTAATCAAGAAAATCATAAATTTGAAATTCTCATTTTCATCTCTAGAGGCGAAAATATTTTCATCTCTAGAATGAAAAAAAGTCACTTTCATGTAGGATAAACCGTGGAAAATTAGCAATTTTCACATATATCAGTAGAAAAACATATTTTTTTTCTATAATAATTTTCAAGGTCAACTTTCTAAGGGATAAGTTGCATTCCTGCAGGGTCCCTAGTTTTAATAATGTTGGTAGTTCTTTTTTTCCACTAAAAAGATGATTGTCATATTGACAGATATGTCATAATAGTGGGTAAAACGAACAGCATAGTAAAATATTGCAAATTTATTAATTATTAAACTTACAATATTTGAAAATAAACATAATGAACGTTTGCAAAATTAAAGGTAATTGTAATTAAACGACAAATTGAAAGAATGATAAATTTTGACATTCAAAATCGACACATAACCATAATTTTGAAAAAGTTCTACCAACACGAGGTATAAAAATTTCCTAGCGTTTTAATCACATATCTACCAACATTGTAACACTTGGACAGTTATTATAGAAAAAAACGTACTTTAATTTTTTCGCGTGTTCGGTTGTTTTTCAATAAACTTTTAGTAATTTTGGTAATCCTGCTGTTATTCAATTGTCTGCATTTATTTTTGATGGCAGTAAAATTATTTAAAAGTTACAGTAATAACCCCTAGTATAATTGAAATAAAATTACATCTGTAGGAAAATGGAAAAGGAAGATACAAGGGTGTGTAGGGAAGAAATAAAATCTACTGTAACTAAACCTTCAAACAGTACTAAGTTTATTATTCAATATAAAAAAGTGCAAGACATGTAACTACAAAAAATAAATTAAATTGTTTATATAAAAGTGTAGATGTTAGATTGAAAAAAACAACCGAACAAGCGAAAAACTTAGGTCTGGTAACGAGCATGCATTCAGTCTGGCAACCATGCATATTCTGACCCGAGTGGTGCCGATCGGTTTGTTGTCATTAGGGATCCATAAACTGCACGTTTACCAATATCCGTTTTGGTGCCTTCTGATTCAGAAATAGTAGTTTTCAAAGTACTATCTGTCCGCCAGCATGTAAATCTTTCTGTGTTTTCTCTACGGCCCAGAAGGTTTAATCGATCGACCTGAAAATGTATAGATCCTGGTAACTTTTAGATAAAATCGGCTGATTAGAATTAGTACTTTACTTCTATGTTCTTTCCGTTTTTTTGGGAAATTATTATTGTTTGATAAAAATAATTTTTTTAGAGTAAGATTATATACTCCTGGACAGAACTAACGCATCACAAAAGAAATATTATAAAAACGAAACTTTTCATATTATTATAAGTTTTAAACTTTCTGTTTTGCCTCAAATACACACAGAATTTCCACGAATCCTTTATAATAGTCCTTTTTACTATTGCGAAGCTCTAACACTTATAATAATATGAAACATTTAGTTTTCAGAATATTTTTTTGTTATGTGTCAATTTTGTTCAGAAGTATATGTTATGCAATTATCTACAGCTTTTGTTTAAACAGTAGATTTGAAAAAAAAATGCAAAATTTACAAGCAGTAAAAGAAAGTCGTATGGTTACATTATGTTGACTATATTATGTATTCCATCTATATTGCTAGCGCCTGTAAGTGGAGAGGTCACTCTTCTACGTACTTGGTGAGCTGTGCGCAAGCGTCGTCCGGCGGGGGGAAGTGAACCGGCGGCTTCGAATTCTCAGGCATGCGCACGAGACGCATAGTATTCAGAGCGAGACTATGTCGGCGCCGTAATGTTTTCTCGCGGTCCCAGACCCTACTAGCAATATAGAAGTAATGCATATATGATGTTGGCCTCGCATCATTATTACTATATATGGAAAACATTTTTATTTTTGATTTTCCAAAAAAAAAAATTTGTGCTTGTCTAAAAACCTATTTAGCCCATATCATATATACCGAGTGATTTTTACTTCTTTAGAAAATTGAGTTTTTTGAAATTGTCAAAATCCGAAAAGTTCTATTTTTCGGAAACTAAGTAAGATTTGAATGAGAGTTTTAAAGCGTATTATTTTTAGCGAACTGAACAATATCAAGGCCAGAAAATCCCTAATTTTTTCAAAACTTTACTTAAAAATATTTTTTTTCAGTTTTTACTTCCTTTTACTACTATAAAGGAAGTATTGGATTCACCCCAAAAATTCGAAATTGAGTTTTCAACAGATCTTCACGTTTTAGAGTCCCCTGATCCCAAAAAACATATTTTTTTTCATTGGTCTGTCTGTCTGTGTGTCTGTGAACAGAATATCTCAAAAACGAAAAGAGGTATGGCATTGAAACTTCATATATAAGTTTTGTGTACTATGTAGATGAGACAGCAAGCTTTTGAAGAAAATCGCATAACCGGAAGTAGGTGTTTACTCTTGTGATTTTTCAGTTTTTTTCGATTTTTTCAAAAACGGCTCTAACGATTTTTTTTAAATTTTACATTTTTCTTACATTTTTAATGTGTATTGATGTGAGATAGGTGATTTTCCAGTTGAATACTTCTAAAGTGGGTTTATTTTGTTTTTTTTTCTATTTTTTTATTAACTTTTATTTTAAATAAAACACCCGGTATATTATTACATTTTTGAATTCACCTTAAAATTCTAGAGAAAATTTGTCTCTTCAACTAACACTCGATTTTGTACCGTTTTTGTAGAATATGTAATTTTTGAAAATTTTTAACAAATGGTTAAAAATTGAAAATGAAATTTTTGACTAATTATAAGATCACTGTAAAAGGAAGTTGTGTGAGTGTATCACACCAGATTTTTTTAATATTTTTCAAAATTTCACATATCAAGACTTAATATTAAAATTCAAATTTTTGTATGTGAAGACTTTAAAAATTTATAATTGGAAAAAATAATATAAAATGTTAATTACTTCTTTAGATTTTTTATTATTTACCGAAAAAGTAGTATGTTTGCATAATTTTTACGTTTTTATGCAAGGTGCTTTTTAGGAGAAATATTTTTCAATTCTAATTAATATCTATTTAAATGGCTTCAAGCCCTGTAAATGAATTACTGTTACAAAAATCCTGTAAATGTTCCTTTACAGTTGTATAAATGAGGAGATTTTTTAGAACATGTAATTGGATAAAGAAAAATCTCCTCATTTAGATAACTATAAAAGAACATTTAGAGGATTTTTGTAATTATTGTACGTCAAAATTTAAAAAAGCTATTTTTCAAAATTTTAAGGATAAACAGCATGAAAGCTTACCCTGAAAGTTTCTCCCTTGTGAAGCGTACTCCTTTGCTACCGTAAACCCGGGTAATAGCAAAAGGTTGTAGACTCATCATCAAAGCTTGAAGAAGAGAATGTAGAAAGGAAGTCGCCTTTTCCCTGTACCAGCGCCTGTAAGTTGAATCCTGTGCGCCTGTTTCCTGGAGATTGTACGCCGGTCTCCGCGGCCTATGCAATCTCCCCCAGTTGAAAAATCGTGTGAGAGTAAATTCTTCTGCAACCGGAATGCTTTCGCATGTTTAAATATTTTCAGAATGTTTACACGCCGACACCGAGGCCATGCACCCGTTCCAGGACGTATGAAGGTTTGCACTCCGATCGCACCGCCCGACATTTGTTCCAGAATGTTTGAATGAAAGAATATCCCTGTCCGCCAGATAGGCAATTCGCTTGCCCTAGTTTGGCATTCGCGTGTTGTACTCTTTTTCGCCCGTTGAAAGGTCCTGGTGACAGTAGTCTTATCTTCATGCGTGATCTTGCCGCCGTGAACCCGGATGATGGCATGATATTGTAGGCTTAACCCGCTGAAGCTTGGATGAGAGTGTCTGAAAATAGTATATGTTGAAGCAGCAGCTTCTGTTTAACCCGTTAGAATGTACTCACCGTGTAATCTCGTACCGACGAACCAGCAACCGACCTCCAGGTATCTGCTTGATGTCTTCCCCGCCGGTGGTTCTTTATTTTTTAGAGGGAAGGATCATATGTAACGTTTCGCCCAGCACAAACGCGATTTATAAATTAAAAATTATTTTACGCGTTCTCCCCGGCGTAATTCACGTTATAAATCGGAGCGCTACATCTTTAGTCCGCGCGGGAGACGATAAGCGACGTCATCGCGAGCAGACGTAGGAATTTCTCCGCGCAGCCGAAGCAAGAATCTCCTCCGCCAAGTACGCTCGCCCGGGCTACATAAAGATACGAAGCCAGTTTAAAGGAGAATTTTTCCCGAACCTCTTCCTCACCTGACTCCGCTCAGGAGAATTTCCCACAGAATTTTACCTGTTTTGTCTCCTTCACCTAATCTTTCCAAGAGGGTTCCGAATTGTGCGCTATCCGGCAAGAAGCCTGTCAAACCTGTAAACTACCCCCTTCGTTCCGTCTTGCCAGGAGGGTTCCGAATTGTGCGCTATCGGGAAAGAAGCCTGTCTAATCTATAAAACTACCCCCCCTCGTTCCGTCTTGCCAAGATGGTTCAGAATTGTGCGCTATCCGGCAAAAAGCCTGTCTAACATATAAAACTACCCTCTTCGTTCCGTCTTGCCAGAAAGGTTTCAAATTGTGCGCTATCCGGCAAGAAGCCTGTCTAACCTATAAAACTACCCCCTTCGTTCCGTCTTGCCAGGAGGGTTCCATTGTGCGCTATCCGGCAAGGAGATTCTGCTGAAACTCCCACAGATTTTACCGATCAAACTACCTCGAGTAATTCCCCAGGCCCCGACCAATCGGCGAACATTTTAGATTCGAGAAACTAATTCGCTCTAGTCTAAACGCCGCATTAATTTACAAATTACGACTTGGGGAACCTAACCCGAGAGCGGCCCGAAGTTCACCGCAGAAAGTCCACCCTGTAAATGGACGCAACGAAAGTATGACATCTAGGCAAGGCTGCATCAATAATTTCACAAATCCTATTTTCGGGTCACCTTTACGTCGCATATTAGCGCCAAGCCGGTGCCAAAATTCACATTTTCTCGGAAAGTCGCCGACTACGAGGCCCGAAGTTAAATTTAATTACAACACAGTTGACCTGGAGCTCCAAGGTCCCGGAGAAGAAAAACTGACATCCTCTGCCAGGCCGCCCACAAGTTCGTCACATTTCACACATCTACAGACTGCGATAACGCCGATAATGTACGTTATCTAATATTATTTTGCCCGCACTTTCGCACGTTTAAAAGTTCAGAGTCGAGATTCGTGTTTACATGCCGCTGTCAATGGCGGTTTCACTAATCAACTGACGTTGCAGTTTTTAAGATCGACGATCTGCCTACGAGTCACGTGACCTACTCGATACATAATCTGGTCCATAAATAGCTGACAGAAAAGTTGTTCTGTTTTCTTTTCGTGGGAAACAAGCTTGAGACTAATAAGTAATACTTTGGCTTTTTCTGAGCTGCCTGGGAGTGGGTTTCACTCCGGCGATTGTAGCAAACATTTAATTAAACTAAATTAAATTAAAACAGCCAGACCAAGACTACAGCATGAAGACATTATTAAATACGTACGTTTGTGTCCCATATGCTAGTAGCATAAACAGCCAGCGGCAACCAGCAGGAAAAATACTGTGGTCCTAAGTCCGAGGTCTATGTGAAGTCATCAGCACCGATCTGATAGGGCCGCTCACCAGGTCTGCCAAGGGCAATATATGGCTGCTTGTATTCCATGATCGGTCCACCAAGTGGGTGGAGGTTCATTCACTGCAAACAGCTATGGCATAGATGATCCAGGAGCTGAAAGAAAATCTAATAAATCGATTTTGCAAAAATAATTATCTCCGATAATTTCAAGGCGCTAGCAACCGATCAGTTCACGCCGACCTATACATCCCAAGCGAATTCAGTCTAAAAGATGAACAAGGTCATCGGCATCCTCCTTGCACAGCTGACCCATGGTGACCAAAAAAAGTGAGATTCGTGGCTACCAGAAATGACATTCGCCATAAATACGGCGAAACATGATTCGACGGGTACACCCCAGCATTGCTAAACCTTGGTCGAGAAATGCTGCCGCCGAAGCCTCTACGAGAAGATGCGGAACCAGTGGTCGATTCTGAAGCTGAGGTTCCTCCCCCAAGTCTGCACAGAGAGCAGATGAAGATCTCCTAAATGAGCAGAAGGTGGGATGGGTGCACGCAAAAGACCTGACGCTCGCGCATCACTGCACTCCCACCCCAGCCGCGACAAATTGAGGCGTCCAGGACTCTACTATAAAAGACCTAAGAAGGGGGTTAAGATACGACCCTGGACATCGCACCTGTACAACCTGCCCTCTTGCAGTCCAGTACTAGCACCGATTTCGTCCTCACTAGCTAGCCGGAGGGAAAATTATCAGCCAGTTTGCAGTTTCCAAGCAGTGCAGCTCCACCGTCCAGACCAGGCCAGCGCATAACCCATAGGATAAATTCTCTTCAACTGGCCGAAAGGAAATTGGCGCTATTCGGAGTTTCACCAAAAACATCGGCTGCTTCTCCGAAGAAGACAGACACAGAAAATGAAGCGGAGCTGATACTGCGGCCAATTTCAACATTCGCTCAAGTAATGGTTTAGGTTTAGACTTCAAACATCCTGTACCTGAATTTTATTTGCGCGAAGTTGAAGCCATGGAATCGGCAACCGACCTCCAGGTGTCTTCCTGACGTCTTATCCATCAACAAACCTTTGCTTTCCGAAGAGGTGGGCAGATGTAGCGTTTTGCTCCGGACCCCGGGGAGGTTTTTAAACAATAAAAAAGGCGGATGGAAACTTCTACAGAATTCCATCATCTGGAAGTGATGTAAAACTGTGGGTCGCATCTTACTACGATGTGTAGCATGTAAAAGATCCCTTGTTACGGTTGGAACTCCTTAGTCTCGGCAAAATTCTAAGTAGGACTGAGGCCATATGCTCACTAGAGTTAAGATCAATAGGCACTAAAAAACTATAAAAAAGGTAGACAAAAAGATCCTAAAAATAACAAAAATAGGCTGTATTATTTACCGTTTTATAAACTAAAATTGGAATGACAATGCGCTATTAAATATGTTTTGTTGTTTTCTGCTATAAAACGATTGCAAGAACTCAGCGGCGCGTATTCCATCAACGATGTATCATAGGGTTTCAAATCAGAGATTGATCTAGCTTCTCCATTTAACATTACACCACCATCTTGTGCAATCCGAAATTTGGAAGCAATAACTTTTTAAATTTTGATGGCATTATTTAACTTGCATCTCCCGGTACCACGCTTAAATTTTTCGAAAATTATTTAAAATTTCTCCCACTTCAACAAGAAGCAAGTCCAGTG
Organism: Agriotes lineatus; assembly: GCA_940337035.1. Taxonomy (NCBI): domain Eukaryota; kingdom Metazoa; phylum Arthropoda; class Insecta; order Coleoptera; family Elateridae; genus Agriotes; species Agriotes lineatus. The sequence continues at coordinate 59,951,069 of OW679194.1, read as the reverse complement.
TCCAGTAAAGTGCAGAGTTTTGGTTTGCAAATTTCGAAGATCATCGTGTGACATAACTAATCCTAAATATCGACATGGCAGAAATTGCAATAACGAATATGTGGTGCGGCATTTTAAAATGGTTTGCCGAAAGTTCGTTCCCCACATTTCGTTCCCCACATTTCGTACCCCACATTTCGTTCCCCGGATTTTTCGTCTCCCCACATCTCGTACCCGGAAACTTCGTTCCCGAGCGAGCTCAATTTGTCTCCTAGATTACAGAGTGTTGAAAAACGAGTGCAGCGATCGGAATGCAGTTAGAAAAATTAAAAAGATATTTTTATTAATTTATTTTTTATAATAAACTTATAAGAACTATATACAGTATGTCCCCGGCTTGAGTTTACAAGAGGAATTAAATTTTATTTTTAGTTTTACATAAAAATGTTATACGAATTATAATTCCTGCTTGGTTTGTAAAGAAATTTAAGAAAATTTTCAGTTTTCCAAAAACAAGTCGGCCTTGACAGTTAAGCAAAAACTATTATATTTTTAGGTAAACTACCCTTTTTGTTCATGATATGACAAAATATTACTAAGAAATTTGTCCAGAATGAGAAGTTATGGCCCTATACAAAATATCAAGAAAATACTTAGATTAAACCGCCAGTTTTAATAAATACAATTTATTTTGTTCTTATAAGTTAATTATAATAACTAATTAATTGAAATATCTTTTATTTTTTAACTGTATTCCGATCGCTGCACTCGTTTTTCAACACCCTGTGATCTAGGAGAAAATTGAGCTCGGTCGAGAACGAAGTTTCCGGGTACGAGATGTGGAGAGACGAAATATCCCGGGAACGAAATGTGGGGAACAAACTTTCCGCATCCCTTTGAAAATAAAATTTTAAAAAGGCATTTATAGGCTAGTATATTAAAATTAGACGCTAACCATTAAAATAGGCATTTATAGGCAATATAAAATTTACGTAATTATAGCTCCTATGTAGAAACCTAATTTATATACAAAAAACGTAAGATTTTATATACAAGAACGCGATAGGCAAAAAGATCAAAATCCTAACTCTAATGATCGCAGCAGTCGATGTCCAAGGTACCTGATACTTCGCATGGCTAGACCTTGTTCATAACAAACAAACACGTTTTTTCGAGGTAGGCTTGCTATAATTTTTAAATTTTTCGTCGTACTCTTGATAACAGTAGCCTATTAATTTACAGTAAAATTCTTGAAAAGTTATAAAAATCTCCTTTTTAAAGAGTAGTACAATTGAGCAACATAACACGCTTCTAGCTTGCTTAGCGGTAGATGCTAATGGCGGCAGTCAAAGAAAGGAGAGCACGTTATTTTATGCCAAACAAGTAATTGATTGAAGGCAAGCTTTATTTTAAATTTGAAATATTTAAAATTCATTATATGCTTACTTTGACCTAACGAAATATTATACAGTGACAGGGGCTAATGACTTAAGTAGTGTAGGGCCCCGGGCGTAGCCGGGGCTGGAATAGTAGTAGGTGCGATCTCCTCGTATTAAAGAAGGCGGCGGTGCCGGCCCCTTGCGGTAAAGAAGGCAGTTGTGTAGGCTCCTTGCGGAAAAGTAAGCGACGTGCGCCCTGCGCCCAGCGGTCATAGAGTTATGGATGGTCCGAACTGCTAGGTCCTAAAGATCTGGCTGGTCCACATTGCCAAGCCCTGAAGAGTTGAATGGTTCTAGTCTTGGAGAAGGCTGCTGACTGGGTTGACTCGCCGAGGCGATGTGACTTCTTAAGCTATCCGCATCACTATTTAAAGAAACCGAATTCTATTGCAATTGCCTTTCTTACCGTTCATTGGTTAGCTAGTGGGAGGCGGACGGTATGTTTTCAAGAAAGATATAGAACCGCGACGTTAAGTAATTGGCGTGTTCAATTAGCGGTTTAATTTTACTAATGTCGGCGTGTTGACAAATATAAATACATTTTGATGTCAAAACGACTAGTTTATGTTTGATATAGCCGTGGCGCTTTTTTGGCATTTGTAACCCTCAAGGTGAGATCATTTCGGGCGTTTTTAAGCCGCGCTCGTCCGCTTCACTTGGTTTGACGTCGGGGTGGTGTTCATCGCCTTCCTTAAATTTTTCCGTACGTTATGATACCTCACACGTGGTGGTTTAATTGAGGGCAACGCTAAATATTAAAATTAATTGGATATATTTGTATACCTAATGTAACGGTTTTTCTTAGCTAACCGACCCACAGGCGGTTTACCTTGCAGGTTAAATTTATGAGCCTGGTGTTTCCAGAGTCGTTTGCGAGCTCTCCAGAATTTGTTTTCGTAACAGAATAAATTACGTGTCCTGATCGCGTGGCCCATTTTTGGAAGTTGAACACTGCCGGCTGCTCGTTTTGCTCACACAAAATAATCATATACAATACCGCGAGCGGTCGAGGAATTGCCGAAAATTTTTGTCAAAGTGTATGAGTGTTTATTGCTTCGATATAAATTGGTCAAGTGCGATAGCGCGAGACCAATTTTGAAGCAATAAACACGAATAAACACTATGACAAAAATTCATGCAATTCGTCGGCCGCAAGCGGCATTTGAAGGGCTATTCAACGAACAAAATTGACATTTCCTAGTGATTAATCAATTTTATCACGTCCTCTTGAAAATAAAGATCTGTTGACGTAAAATAAATTGTTTGTCAAATTTGACATTTCTAATACCATATTTGATTAATTTTACAGGAAGTTAAATAAATGTCACAGGAGGAGAAAACAATTGTCATTAAAACTCCTCTAGCGAAATTGTTGCACAATTTTAAGCTGATTGGTGGCAAATGACATAAATACTAGATTATGATTGGTGAATAGTTAACTTGAAGGTGGTGAGTTGAATAGTGAAGAAAAGTATAAAGAAAATATGCAGAAAAGATACAGACTTAAGGCTTGCAAAACATAAACTTTAAAACAGCTGCTGGGATCAGAACTACAGGAACGCATAAGCGAAAAAATTAACACTCGGAAACCAAAATACAAGTGTATTAGTAAGATTTAAGTACAAAATAGCTACCAAGTCCAGAATTCGGTGAAAAAGTGAATGTAGAGACATTGCCGATGGGTTGAGAATGGGGAACAACGACGGTGTATGGTAAAATTAATGATCGAATAATGTAACGCTAAGAGGAAAACCATTCAAAAGAAATAGAAACCGCCTTCGACAGAAAGCAAAGCAAGATGGAGACAATCCCAGTAGCAGTCACATTACAACAGCCGATAAGTTATAATTATGATCGCTGCACCAGGTTTTGGTAGTTAAGGTGACGCAACAAACAAAAAATTAAAAGTTGAAAATATATCTTATAATGTACGCATGCGTTTTATTCAGGGCTCCGTGCTCAAGATATAAAGCTACATAAATAAAGATACTACTTGCATATCAAATACATATGAAGTAATAACCTTAATATTGATGACCTCGACTTTCAAATGGATCACAAGTTTAATTTTCCGGCCTTGAATCCGACCGATATCATTTTATACTTAATTGTCATTGATCGTTATTTCACTCAAATTGGGGTGGTCGATGGCACTCAAAAATTCAATTGAACAGTCGCACAATTACCTGCAGATGTCATGCCAAAAACTGCTAAAGGCCAAAAGTCATTCGTAAGTATTTACCTATTTAATTGCTCTTCTTCTTCTTTCTTCTTTTTCTAGCCATTTTCTACCCTACTGGTATAGGCCTCCTTTATGTCCTTCCATTTTATCCTATTCTGTGCCACCATTGCCCTATCTTTGATAAATCAAATATTATTTACAATATAATTTAACCTAAAGTCAATTTTCATATTTCAATGTATTATTATTTCTAAATAATTTTACGCTACTTTATGCTTCACATCAAGCATTGAACTATTTTGTGTTGCCTATCCTAAATTTCCTCAAGGTTTTCCAATTTTTGGGCAAAGCTTTTATCTTTTTCGATTCTTTGTCATTTTGTGCAGCTACAGGAAGGCATGCTTTTGTAAAATCAAATGTTTCCTCAATCTAAGGCACCAAGGAGGACATAGAATCTAATTTTTGTTTATTCTTTGAGGTGTCAAAAAGTATTTGCCAAGTGCCATTCCTACAATATTGTTAGTGTCGAAGCTGTAATCGCGCGGTAATAAAATTCTTAAATGCGTGATAGAATTTCTGTTGTTCACAGTGAATTTGTATCATTGATAAATTTTGGTCGAAAAAAATTAAGTGGGATAAGACGTCATTATAAGATCTCGTAGTAGAAGCCCCAACTCGCTCACAACTGGAGAGAACATTAAAAAAAGAATATTAAATACTTAAAAACAGAAGAGACTTTAGACATTAGTGGAGAACGAGTTTTCATCATAATTCACAAACATTTAGGGATGTCAAAAATGGGCGTAAAATAGGTGACCTCTACGATAACCAACGAAGAGTAGACATTTTGCAGCAGTTTTTGGACGTCTATGAAAGAAAAGTAGAGAATTAAATTAAGAGAATTGTAACTGGGGATGAAACGTGGATTCATCATTTAGGCCCTGAGAGTAAAAAAAAATCCATGCAATGGCAACACAAACACTCCACAACCAAAGAAATTCAAGGTTCAACAATCGGCGGACAAAGTGATGGTCACGATTTTCTGGAACTGTGAAGGAATTTTGCTTATAGATTACCTTCCCCATTATACTACAGCAAAAAGGGTTTATTACATTGGACTTTTGAGAAAAATGCGGAAATTAAAAAAAAACAGTCTGAAAATATGAGAAAATTTTGTTTTTGCATGACACTGCACTTTTGCATAAGGCTGCAGATTCGTTGAAAGATTTTAGACTTCCACCCGCCGTACGGCTCAGAGCAGCTTCGCGAACAAAGATTTTATGATGACAGAAACCTGAAGCTGGAAGTAGATTTTTTGCAGGTCTCGAAAACTTTATGAAATGTGAAAAGTGTATTGAGCTTGGAAAATGTTATATTGAAAAATAAATAAAGGTCATTTTAATATCCTACCTCCTTCATAGTTAAAGTACGTTTTTTTTTCTATAATAATTTTCAAGGTCAACTTTCTAGGGGATAAGTTGCATTCCTGCAGGGTTCCTAGTTTTACTAATGTTGGTACATAGATTTTTAGTTTTTTTCTTCCACTAAAAAGATGATTGTCATTTTGACAGATATGTCATAATTTAATATCGCTTGCTTCATTTTTGCATTTAAAATATTTCTTGGTTTTCTTTTTTATCCGATTTTATTGATGGTGATGATAATTCCATGTTAAAAAAAGAAATTTGTCGAGAGTTCAAATTAAGAAACTTTGGCATTCAAAATTGACACATAACAATAATTTTGAAAAAGTTTTACCAACACGAGGTATAAAAATTTTCTAGCGTTTTAATCACATATCTACCAACATTGTAACACTTTGACAGTTATTATAGAAAAAAAACGTACTTTAGGTACCTTATTTATCAAATAGCACACGTACGGGCAAAAAAGTGGGACAACTCTTATATAGTCAAAATTATATCCATTCGGAGTCACGTGACTTTTGTCTGTCTCTGTTCATCTTTAGTAAAATAGATGAAATGGAAGAAATTTGAAAAAAAGGCATGTCGATTCATAAAATTAATTTTAAAAATTTGACGTTTCTAATCTGTCAGATTATATTTTTCGTGTAAGTTATTGAGATAAGGGTAATAAAACCTAAAATTGTTGAGCCGAAAACTGGAAATTAAAAGAAACCATCGGACATGCGGTATAACGAGCAGTCACAACAATTAATTTGAATATTATGCGTTTTTTTTTATGAAGAGTACAATATTAATAATAGTAAATCAACAGTTTCACCCTCCAACGCTGTTCGCCGTGCTTCTCTTGCGTTAAATATCTCGGAGAGCACAATTTACCGAAAATATGAGCTAGAAAGTGAAGAATGCAAAAACGGAAGTCGACGAAGCAGTCAAGACACTGTATATAAAATGTATGTAGCTAAAGAATTTGTAACCATAAAAATCTAAAAAATGCTTGGTTGAAGAATCTGGAGATTTTTCACATTCAGTTTCTTCCCTAAATAGATTGTGTAAGGAAATAGGCTTCAAATGGCAATGTTCTATAACAGAATATGCATGCACAGAAATTGACTTAAAATTTGCTATACGCAGCAGGTTTTTAATGTAGCAGCTGACATATCTTTATTATATTTACATTTTACGACATGTTATGTTTTCTTTAACCTGTAAATTCAGTTTGATTTCATATAAGAGAATAAACCCGTAGCAACCTTGTTTTAGAAATTGGCATATGTCAGGATAACCTACAAAACGGAATGTCATTTATTTCCCTAAAATTGCATTTTTAAGAATCGACATACGTAAAATTACTAGATTATCACGTGACTCCGAATGGGTATAAATTTGACTATAATCAATTTTGCTTTATTTTAGTTGTTATTGTTGGCTTTTAAAATTTACTGAAAACACATGGTAGTCGTAATTCTAGAAATGTCATCAATTTGTCAACGATACAGTTTTGCTTAAAAATTCCACAAGTTAATATTGTTGATAAAGCAAGAATAATAATTGCTAATGCAGAACTGTCCCACTTTTTTAGCTGTAACTTTACCATTCCTGTAGGAAGATATAGTCTGTTTTTTTGCTTTATGATTCAGATCAGGCTTTGCATTTGCATTTTTGTAACAGTGTAGGTATAGTTGGTTACAAATAAAAAACACTAGTAATTTTAAAAACCTTTTACAACTGTCAATGTATTAACTTAAGCACTATTATACTTAATAAGAGCTAAAATTACGCAACCATCGACGTTAAATGAGGTATTGATTTATTTAAGAACGTTTATTTAAACATGATTGTTATCTAACTGTACAGAAACGTCACACAATTTCTAAACATGGATTTAATCCATTCACAAAACTCGTGAACTGTCAAAACGCTGTCAAGTTGGTACCTTGTGTAAAATCTGTTTTGGAACTTCTGCTTGCTGATTTTGGCAGCACTGAAATGTTTGAAATGTAAAAACTTGACTTATGTCACACTTTCTTGTAAAAAAATAACCTCCCAAATTCTATAGAATTTTTGTGCATATACTTCAATTGCAATGGAATAGAAACCAAAGAGGGTTTTATTATTGGAAAGGAAAGAAAGGTATAGTTGATTATTACAAGGAAAAACTAGAAGAAAATAGTTGTGAATTTTGACACATGTAACATAACCTTAACTTTAAATATTACTAGAAATCACTAGACCCGAAGTACATTCCAAAAAAACTGTAATTTCCAGGTACACTCAGGAAATATTTAAAAAATTTGACACTGACAGTTCATGAGTTTTGTGAATGGATAATATCTTATATGTACTAAAGTAACAATATATTATTAACAACTTCCTAATGATTTTCGTTTACAGATCTGTGTTATAGAAGGGATTATTCATGCTAAACATTTTAAAATAAAGAGATAATACAAACTACTTTGGTCGAACCGTTCTCATAGATATAATTTGTACTAGATTTTAAATAGATACACTTCAGAATAATCATCCAGAATCTGATTCAGAAGAGGAATACAACTCATTTTCCCATTCTGTATCAGACTCTTCCAACCTAATAATAACAGGAGGTGTATCAACCAAACCAATTTTGGTCCATGTCCTTCTCCAGCCGCTTTGTATTAGTAGTTCACAGTGTTCAATGTTTCACAAAGCAGGTTGCTTTGTGCAATGTTTTTTCATATGTTTGCTGTACACAATGATAGAGATTTAAGTCATAAATTAGCAACCCTGTTTTTTGTCGGAAGCTGAGAATGTATGTGCTTATTATAATAGTTCTTACATAAACTTCATGTCAATTCAATTGGTGTGTATTGGCAGTGGTTGGAGGTAATCTAAGAACTTCATGTTCATGTCGTTTTAAAATATTGTCAATTAAGAATTGCTTTTTGGCATTACGTAAAGGTAAAATTAAATTCCATACTTGTCGCTTTGTTGGTTTTTCTTCAAATTGTACGTCACGTTTAGTTAACCATTCCTGCATTTCTCATGTATTGGACAAGAAATTGGGTGGTTTATCGATAAGAACCGAATATGGTGCATTGTCCATAATTACCACACATTTATCATTCAATTTTGACAAAGCTGGAATTCACTATTTTTCAACTCATTGCCTAAAAAGGTCACCGTTCACACACTTATGATAGTCCGTGTCATTATTGACCGAGTCCAACAATAAATCACATCCTGGAAAAAATCCTCATGTGCAGCCTGCATGCAAAATTGTATATCTTTTTCCCTCCTCCTTAACTTTAGATGGATTACTTTTCAAGTCTGTGTGGGTTCACCTACGCACACAGGTTATCCAAATTTCATTCGAAAACATGGACACACATTTTTCACTAAAATTTCGAAATTGTAAATATTTCCTTAAACGAGCAATCTTCACCGAAATGACATGACTCTTCCCACATAACAATTTTCTTTCGTGTGTAGTAGTTATAATTTTGAAGGACTCCCAGTATAATTTAGTTCCTCCTTTGCACATCGTAATAAATTATCCAAAGTAAAATCGTTAAAATCGTTAAATCCCAAATTTTCTTTTTAATATCCTCCCAAGTTAGAAACTCCCTTTCTTTATTCATAGTGAAATTCGGTGGTTGCTGGAGTTGTGATTTTCTAGCATTATAAGAAATTGTTAGAAATGTTATATCTATTTAGCCGGGCTCCATAGCTCAGTGATAAGCATTCTGGCTACTGATCTAAGGGTCGAGAATTCGATCCCCGATCCCGGTGAGGTTTTTAAAAAGTAAAAAAATGCGGATGAAAGTCTCTACAGAATGCCATCATTCGGAAGTGATGTAAAGCCGTTGGTCCAATGTTACTACGATGTGTAGCATGTAAAAGATCCCTTGCTAAGGTTGGAACTCCTTAGTCTCGGCAAAATTCTAAGTAGGACTAAGGTACCTGGTACTCTGCATTCCTAGACCTTGTCCACGGGGTTGGCAAAAAGAGCCTATGAAGGCCTACTTGCTAGACATAAGTCTCCCCGAAAATACTACTACTACTTACTATATATCTGTTTAATTCTTAATACACATCAAGATTTGACCAACTCTTCCAATGATGGGTGTTTTACTTAAGTTGCCATTAATATATTTTTTATTATACCTGCAGAAGGCCGTTTAAAGCACGCCTGAGCGTGCGAATACAGGCGATTAAAGCTCGCCGAGCTTTAAAGGTTGTCAAGGAAACGACTGAATGCAACAACGGACATGGACGCGACAAAAACGTAAATAATTCTCGTAACTATAGTAGCAATATTATTATGTCCTCTCGATTTATCACGACAAAAATTATTTCTAAGTTTTTAGTGCGTAATTTATTTCCAGTATTGGAGGTATAATAAAAAATAGCGTAAAGTATTCGTGGATAACTGGTCTTTAAAACACTTGCTCTATTTCGAGCACTCCGGCTACGCCGTCGTGCTCGAAAACACGAGCGTGTTTTAAAGACCTTGTTATCCACTCATACTTTAATATACTATTTTATTATACCTGCATCAGAATCACCGTTTAAAGCACGCCTGAGCGTGCAAAAAGAGGCGATTAAAGCACGCCGAGCTTTATAGGTTGTCAAGGAAGCAAGGTATATAGGTAACATTATAACTTCATCGCTATCTTTATTTTGCTGACAAGACTGAATGCAACAACGGACGTGGACGCGACAAAACGTAAACAATTCTCGCAACTATAGTAGCAATATTATTATGCCCTCTCGATTTATCACGACAAAAATTATTTCCAAGTTTTTAGTGCCTAATTTATTTCCAATATTGCAGGTAGAATAAAAAATAGCGTAAAGTATTCGTGGATAACTGGTCTTTAAAACACTTGCTTTATTTCGAGCACTCCGGCTACGCCGTCGTGCTCGAAACCTCGCGCGTGTTTTAAAGACCTTATTATCCACTCATACTTTAATATACTATTATATTACTAAAACAGCGTTTTATAGCCTTATTGGTTTTACTATTAGTATTGCTTTTTCGTGGCATTTTATATACCGGGTGCTGACTTGCGCGACGCACCATAGGAATTTGCATAGTAAATTCTTTATGTTCAATTATTTGCTCCCCTAATTATTTTAGAGCTAAAGTGTAAATACATTTTTTGTAGAGAAAAAAAATACTGCATCCATTCATACTGTTGCTAACAATTTTTCATTTTCCAGAACCGAAGGAATGCAAAAAATCAAACTAGCATTTTCACAAAATCACTGTTGCCATGGAATTATTGAAACAAGCCAATGCCAACGCAAGTGAGTGCGGGGCGATCATCCAGTCACTGCCGTCAAAAGATTGAACGTATTGTCGCTTTTCTCGTATTGGTGTAATTTCTGAACCTCATTATTGCACCTACAACTATTTAATAACGTTCCTGTAGACTTAAACTTAAAATGAATCAGTCTATTAATGGTTGTACTGTTTGGAATTTGCCGATACAGTTATTTTACAATAAACAAGGAGCTTGCTTAACGAACGTCTACCATACTCGTAAAACCATTTTTGTTATGGACAAGGTCTGGGTACCTTAGAGACATTAAGCAGAACATAATTAATAATGAATTATTATAAACGTCAAACATCAATGACAAACAAACAAACAGCACAGATTGTCGCGCCGCACGCATTTGCGTTGGCATTGGCTTGTTTGAATAATTCCATGGCATCACTGATTTTTGTGAAAATGCTAGTTTGTTTTTTGCATTCCTTCGGTTCCGGAAAATGAAAAATTGTTAGCAACCGTATTAATGAATACAGTATTTTTTTCTCTACAAAAAATGTATTTACACTTTAGCTCTAAAATAATTAGGGGAGCAAATAATTGAACATAAAGAATTTAGTATGCAAATTCCTATGGTGCGTCGCGCAAGTCAGCACCCGGTATATACCCAACTGTCAATCCCGGCGACCTTGATTTTGACGTTAGGTATATTTTGCAACTGTTGTACACTGTTAAAATAAAATAAATGCAAAGCCTGCTCTCAATCATAAAGCAAAAAACAGACAAGTTGTTAGATGACTTTAAACTTTTGAAGCATATATTCCGTTACACGTGTTCAAGCAATCGCTCTTTCATAAATTAATCAAATTGACAGGGGCAAAAGTCTGCAGTTGCAGTTCATTTCGTTCAAAGCGACCTGCTGCTGTCTTATAAATTAGTCAAAAGACAGTAAAAAGTCACTTCAACATTAAGGTATGGGCTATAGCAGCGTTTCCCAAACTTTTTTGACCGCGGCCAGGTACGAGGTTTTAAAATTTTTCGCGACCCACCTTTGAAAAAAAACCATTTATTTACAAAACAAATTTTATTTTATAATAAAAATGAAGTTATTTGTTTGTTTATTTCATATACAAAAATTGCAAAATAATTATAAGTAATTAAAAAATTAACAATTATATTCATTTAAAACTTTAGTAAATGAAGTAAACTTTGTTTCCACATATTTTGTCCTTAGTGCGAAGGATGATGTTGTTTGTCATCACATAAACAATTTCAAATTAGGAGGTAATGATGTTAATTTTATTCTCAAATTAGGTTCGACATCCAATCTGTTTCGATACTTATTTTTTAAGTACACCAAGGCTGAGAACGTAGCTTCACACGTATAAGTGGTGACAAATAGCATTAAAGAAATTTCGCTTACGCTTGGATACTCCTTTTGACAGCGCAACCAAAAATTAATTAATGGTACAGTTTCAAACACTTTTTTCAGATCGGTGTCGCATGAAATTTCAATTAAATTATATCAACTTCTTGTTCAGTAAGATTAAACATTTTTTGTTTTTACAATTTTTTTGCGCGACCCGGCAAAATTTTTCTACGACCCGGTGCCGGGTCGCGACCCACCCTTTGGGAAACACACACGTTGAGCAGATAATTTTGAGATGTTATTCAAAACGCTCGTTAAGCCATTAATAAGGTCGTAAAAGTCATTTTAAGATTGATGTATGAGCATAAAAATAACACGTTTTCAGCAGTAAATTCCTTCTCGCACAAAATTAGTCAGCCCATCTCTCGAGTAGCGCCTCAGCCAATGAATCAATAGCATGCTCCATTTTTAAGCCAATAGTATCAAACATCTAATTGTCTCCCCGCTACAACGCTTTTTGATCTTTTCACTGTAACATGCATCGCTTGCATTCCGTGTTATCGATTTTTGCCCCGGTGTCTTCTGTAGCACTGCAGCGACTCGTCCAAGCACATTTCCGGAGGGACATCAATCAACTCAAGCCGTAGCAAGGATCTTAGAAGGTAATGTGTAAAATTTATATTAATGTAGACGCCCATTATTTTCGCTAAGTAAAATAGTATCGCGAAAACGAATTAAGTGACGCACGATTGAAAGACCTCATATAGAGTTCAGATAACGACAAATAGTCAGTATCATTTCTCAAATTCATAATCCTGTATATAGTTAAATTAAGAATACTGAATGAGAATATTATCGTCATTATAATTTTACAAATTTATAACTCTGTATATAGTTAAATTTAGAATACCGAATGAGAATATTATCGTCATTATCTTTTCTCGAATTTATAATCCTGTAAATAGGTGAATTAAAATTACCGAACGAAAATATTATTTAGCAGTTTGTAAAACACCATGACGTCATGTAGGACTTAGAACTCAAGTAATCAAATCAGAAGATGTCAGTGTATATAATAATTTTGTGTTTGACGTTAATATATTGAATTTTAATTATTTTATGTTTTCTTGGATTTGACGGTTGTTGCATGCATTCTTTCCTGTATTTAAGTGTAAAAGATTCTAGCTGTAGGAAATCACTTAAGGAAAGTTCCACCCGGAATAGCGCAAGGAAGGACGTCGCTGCAGCCGTATCAACGACACACCTACTTCTTTCCACTTTTAAGAAATCGCTCAGTACTATTATTATACTAAAAGTGGTGGCGCCTAGACATTTCACCCCCCTTAAGTTACCAAGCCCTTCCCGGTGTAAAGCACAGTCCCGAAGTAACCTACGCTCTCGCGACTAACTGCCGGCAAAGAACCATTCCGGGCGGTCTGGGCTTATAATCACCCAATATTTTCGTCATCCCGTTCTATCGTGTAATAAAGTATATAAATGTGAGAGGTAAAACACACTGTATATGCACCTTCTACACAAAATATTGTAAAGAAACGAATTATGTTCACTTTTGAGATAAAAATATACATCTTCTGTCAAGTGGTGTGTCAGTAGTACACAGTTTAACGTAAATTGTTAATACTAGTTCAGTGCGATTTTATAATAAATGTTAATCATAAATAGTAATTTGAAAATTCTACAATCGAGTAGATAAAATAATTGATGTTCTTATAAAGTAATGATTTGCTGGCAAACCTTTTTCTTTCAACTATCAGAACTTTTTTGTCAACTTCAGTTCAATATTAGCCTGTGTTTACTCATATAATTGTAACTATCAGTTAATCTTAGTAGAATAATTGTAAGTTTATTTTATTTTATCCTATTATGTTACAATTATAATAGCTCCTTAGCAACGAATTGCGTTAAGATGCATTTAACAGCACTAGTGTTGTTAAGAAAAATAACATGCCGATAGTTTATTAGCATTTAATCCCATGTCAGTACTGACGTGTATTGTTAGTGACACTGTCAGTCTATGTCAAATTCGATGTTAGTAGGTTAGGTTTTGTTTGTTATTTGACACAGACTGACGCAAAACTTAACCTCATAATTCCGAATTTATCATAACCTGACAGTGCAACCAACAATACAGTATTGAGTGACGTATGGTTTGTATCTCACTAGTGATACCACCACAGCCATAGCAAATATATGTTTCGCTGTTGTTAAGTGCCATTAATAACAATTGTTCATATATTTTGAGAAGGATTAGTATTTTAGGATAAAATAAACCGTGTTACGATATACGTAACGTTATCTGCTTTCTACATTACTCGAGAATTTTAAAGAACTCGCTCCTAACGTCGCTCGTTCATTCAAACTATTCTCTCGTAATGTGAAAAGCTTGAAAACGTTACTTGTATCATAAATTACTATATTAATGGTACGTTCATATTTGTTTTTAATTTTATAGTCCATGACATCAGAATTTCCGGGTGTTTGGACACTACCTCCAATATACGAATTGGTGTAATGTTGGTACAGCACTTTAATAAAATTTTTACGGCAAAGGTGGGAATATAACATATAACCCTAACACGATGTTCGATTAGATTCTGCAGCAGTGAAGCTTGCATGAAATTTTTGTTTAAAGAAATTATTCTTAGGTGGCGGTCGTCAATATTTTTTATATAAAAAATTTTCTAGTGTTTGTCATCAATAACGCAAATTCATAATCATATTCATTTCTTATCAAATACAAGGAAGTCCATCCAGCTCTTAAAATATCTGCCAAGTACACGGAATTGAAGTACCTGTTGTATTAGAACTTACTCAAATTTATAATCAAAATGAGTTCAAATCCAAACTACAAGGTAAGCCCACATCAAATTCAAACTAGTTATAGCTTAACTATTTTTAAAACGTGCAGCCGTCCGAAGGAAAGCGCGAAGAATTTAGGAAATATTTAGAAAAAACTGGCGTAATGGATGCACTCACCAAAGTACTCGTCGCCCTTTATGAAGAACCTGATAAACCTGAAAATGCTGTCGAGTATCCTTGAATTATAAAATACGATTGTCAATTTTGATATGCACGTTTCCTTAACGGGTAATAGATATATTTGTAATAAACTAGCTACACAAGTTTGCGGTGAAACTCTCACTGCGATAAAAGCAAATCTAGAAGAAGCCACTTCAAAGGTGGCAGCTCTTGAACAAGAAAATGCTGCGCTCAAAGCACCGGCAGAAGAACACCCTCCGGAAGAAGTGGCGCCAGCAGAGTCGGCACCAGCAGAATAGTAGTACTGCCAGACTTATTACTTACTTATGTATCTATTACTTAAGTTTAAGTGTTACTTTCCAAAATAGAATATAACTTTCTTTCGAGTATTTGTTATTTTGTTTAGGTACTGTTTATTTAAATAATTATCAAGATGTTGGATTTTCGTATCCCATAAATTACTGTTTTTAGTTCCTGTAGCAAGTAAGCATATGTACAATATAATTATTTTTTTTGAAATTTTGTTTTTAGCCTTAATACCTGAGCACTTACCATTATCAATTCAATGATGTTCGCTATTAATGTAGTTTGAATTACTATGAATACTGCCACTGTGTTTGAAATAATCGATTTGTTTCAAATTTTTTCACTTCAGATGCAGAAGAAAAATCAAATGGTTGTGAAAGAAAATAATACAATGGCATTATTAAAATATTTAATAAATGCTTGCATCAAGTTACACAATACTTTAAGCAAATGCAAAATTAGTATATATATATTATGAAGAAACTTGTTAATTTAAAAATAACACTTCTACGCCTCCTGTATAATTCATTAACAAATGTAAATAAAAACCTACAGTATAGTTTAGTCAACTTATGAGTGTTAGCGTAGAAGTACTGTGCCTTGATTTGCTTGAATTAATAAACAATTTATGGTTGTCTCTTCATTTGTTGTTTTTTGCTGCCTGACGTCTTTTTACATCCCAGTTGAATACTCTTGCCATGTTTACTTCTGTTGTTGTAAATTGGTCCCTGTAAAATGACGGTTTTTATCGTACAAATTCTTAAAAATTCAACCTACCTTAGGAAATCCAAATCATGTTCAACTTGCTGTAAACTACGTGTTGCTGCACCTGTATTTTCCGTTAATAATTTTTCTGCATCATCTAAACTGTATTCTAACATCACATTTGCACCGAGCCAAAGGCAGACGGTATCAGTGGGTGGTACAATAGCCTTAGCAAACACTTGATCGCTTAGAAGGAACTCTGTTTCAAATTCATCAGATTCACTTCTTAGCTTTTCTATCATATTAAGCGATCGTTTTAAATCTGGTATCTGAGATCTCAATCTTCTGCGTTTAGACAAGAGATTATATTCCATAAATTTATATTTACAGTGCTGTTCATCAAGTTTTTTCAATACTTTATCAGCATTCCCTCCATTTTCTGTTTTTCCCATAAACGTATCTACATCATCCTACAACAAGTAACTATAATTGTAGCATAGATTAAAATTAGCAACTAAATTGCCCTCAATGTAAAATGTGACTGAAGAGGTTAGTATCATTTAACTGTGTAAACTTACTACAAATTCAGCTTCTGGTATTCCAGCGTATGACTTCCTATCATCTAATACTGCAGTTGAATTCTTATTATTCTCCATAATTAATAGAGCTCAATCTTCTACCCTTCTATCAACTGTAGGAAAAAAGTCCAAATAGGGTATAAGCAGGTTCGCCAATTTTTAATTCATAAAATAAAAACCACTATTTCGGCACCAAACACTATGTTTACATGGTGTTGGAAACGAAGGATTGAAAATTGCTGTCACATAAAAAGGGCGTTACAAAAATAGCGGATTAACTCCATGTTATGCTATTAGCACCACACAAGTAGAAAAATCTGGTGTAATACACGCACACAACTTCCTTTTACAGTGATCTTATAATTAACAAAAAACTTGATTTTTAATTTTTAAGCATTTGTCAAAATTTTCAAAAATTACAAATTCTACAGAAACCGTACAAAATAGAGCGTTAGTTCGAGAGACAAATTTGCGCTAAAATTTTAAGCTAAATTCAAAAATGTAATAATATACCGGGCGTTCTATTTAAAATAGGAGTTAATAAAAAAAAGAAACCCATTTTAGAAGTATTTAACCGAAAAATCACCTATCTCACATCAATACACATTAAAAATGTAATAAAAATTTAAAATTTAAAAAAAATTGTTAGAGCCCATTTTGAAGAAATAAAAAAAATTGAAAAATCACAAGAGTAAATACCATACTTCTGGTTATGCGATTTTCTTCAAAAGCTTGCTGTCGCATCTAGATACGTAGTACACAAAACTTATACATATATAAAGTTTCAACGCCATACCTCTTATCGTTTTTGAGATATTTTGTTCACGGACAGACAGACACACAGACAGACCAATGAACAAAAACATGTTTTTTGGGTTCAGGGGACTCTAAAACGAGAAGTGCTTTCAGCAATGAACGAACGTTTTTGAAGGGTCATGATTATACAACGTATGAATAATATGTTGTTGGCACTGTAGTCCATATCAGATTCGAGGTTAGCAGGTTAGTTTTTGCGTCAGTTTGTGTCAAAACTGAAGGCACTTTATAAAATTCTGTCTTCATATTTTTAGTTTTTATTTTAGAATCACCATCGATCGTTTAACATCGATCTGTGAATGTAGTACGTACTAGTTGGATTTACTGCCAACGGCATAGGTGGATATATCCCTATTAGATATAAGCAACTGCTAGTAGTATATTCTTCAGAAAACGTTTAGGAGTCTAATTTTTATTAAACTCCTGCAAAGCGGCGGTGGAAGATGGTGAAAGATATAAGAAATATCCAAGGTATTTTAGCGAAATGAATTACTCTGATTGTACGTGTTTTTGTGGTAGATGAACACGTAACTTATTGCTAGTCTTTAGGTTATATACAAAACACAAATATGCTGAAGGTAGGTAATATAAAAACGTCTAAAATACTATTTGTAAGTAATCCCTGGTTACAGGAAAAAGGGCAAGTAAAATTCGAAGAAAAATGGCCGTTAATGCGGCCAGTTGTTTTAAAGTTGCTTAAGCAAGAACCTGTTTCGCAGCCTGAATGGCAGGAATTATTTTATTCCGTGCATTTGGTATGTTTGTGGGATGAAAAAGGGCCGGCTAAAATAAGGGACCATTTACAAGAAGACATTGTTCAATTTATTAAGCAGGCCCAAGTACGTGTTTTAGCGCAACGAGAAGAACAAGCTCTTTTGAAGGCATATATAGCTGAATGGCGAAAGTTTTTTACTCAATGTAATTATCTTCCGACTCCCTTTAGACAGTTAGAGTCAGCACTTCAGGGCAAATCAGCATCGGGTACTTCAAATGTACAGGCCAGTGGTAGCAAGAAGAACCAACAGGAAGACAGCATTGTGCGCAAATTAATGTTGGACTCGTGGAATGAAAGCATCTTCAGTGATATTAAACATCGACTGCAAGACAGTGCTATGAAATTGGTTCAAGCCGAACGTAATGGCGAGGCCTTCGATTCACAGTTAGTTATAGGTATGTCATTTTGTGTAACTATAAGTGATTGAATATCAACTGGTTTGTTTTAGGTGTTAGAGAATCGTATGTTAACTTATGCTCCAACACCGAAGATAAAATGCAAATATATCGTGATAACTTCGAAGCGGCTTATATACAAAGTACAGAAACTTTTTATCGATTGAAAGCACCTGAACAGTTAGCAGCCAATGGTGTGCAAGCGTACATGAGATACGCAGACAATAAACTTCGGGAAGAAGAAGCAAGAGCACAACGATATTTAGAAGCTGGCAGTAATGGTGTCATTCAGTGCTGTGTGAAAGTGTTGGTGGGAAATGCTTTGTCCGCCATCCTTGCAGAGTGCGCGCCGCTCATAAAAGCAGGCGAAACTGATCGACTTCAACTTATGTTTAGGTTATTGGAAAGAGTGCCTGATGGAGTGCTGCCTATGTTGCGCGAATTAGAATCTCATATCACTTCAGCTGGTCTTGCAGACATGGTAGCTGCTGCCGATATAATCACACAAGACTCTGAGAAGTATGTTGAGAGGTTATTGGAACTTTTTCGTAAATTCAGTACGTTGGTTCGAGATGCCTTTTCTGATGACCCACGCTTTCTTACTGCTCGTGATAAGGCTTTCAAGTCGGTTGTCAATGATACCACTGTGTTTAGATTGGAGTTAGGAACAGGCAAAAATGCAGGTGCCAAAGCAGTGGCACCTGAGAGTAAATGCCCCGAACTGTTAGCTAATTACTGCGATATGCTGTTGAGACGAACTCCTCTTTCTAAGCGCCTCACCAGTGAAGAAATCGAATCAAGATTGAGGGATGTTCTACTTGTGCTTAAGTATGTAGCAAATAAAGATGTATTTATGCGTTACCATAAGGCCCATCTAACTAGAAGATTGATTTTAGATGCCAGGTAAGAGATTCTACTGTATTTTGTCTAAAATAGAGTTGCAATGAATAGCAATTTCTAAAAAAGATTTGTGCAAAATATTAGATTAAGTTGAATGATTGTAGAATTTAAAAAAAAAACTGCTTTTGCTTTCATTATAGTTTTTGAAAAGAATTATCAGTTGTACGTACAGTGACTGGTAAAAAGTTATAATTTTTGAATTTTCAAAATAACTTTGCGACAATGTGTGCTTGTCTAAAAATCTATTTAGCCCCTATCATATATAACGAGTGATTTTTACCTATTTACAAAATGGTGTTTCCTGAAATTGTCAAAATCCAAAAAGTGCTATTTTTCTGAAATTAAGCAAGATTTCAGAGATTTGTTTAAAGTTAGATTTACCTAGCTGAACAATCTTAAGGCCAGAAAACGCCTGTTTTTCTTTAACTTTAGCTAAAATTTAATTTTTCATTTTTTTAAATGTTTCCAAATTTTCACATACCAAGACTTAATTTTAAAATTTTTTTATGTGAGGACTTTAATGATTTATAATTGGAAAAAATAATATAAAATGTTAATTACTCGTTTAGGTTTTTCATTATTTAACGAAAAGTTATATGTTGCCATAATTTTTAAGTTTTTGATGCAAAGCGCTTCTTAGGAGAAATATTTTTCAATTGTAATTAATATCTATCTAAATGGCTTCTAAACTCTAATCTAGTCGTGTTAATAAATTACTGTTACAAGAATCCTGTAAATGTTCTTTTACAGTTGTCTAAATGAGGAGATTGTTTAGAACATGAAAACTGGATAAAAAAAAATCTCGTTTAGATAACCGTAGAAGAAAGTTTACAGAATTTTTGTAACAGGAATTTATTAACAGGGCTAGATTAGAGTTTCTAGAAGCCATTTAAATAGATATTAATTATCATTAAAAAATATTTCTTGTAAAAGACGCCTTGCCTCAAAAACGTAAAATTATGTGAACATACTACTTTTCGGTAAATAATAGAAACTCGAAAGAAGTAATTAACATTTTATATTATTTTACCAATAATTATAAATCTTTAAAGTCGTCACTTATAAAAATTGAATTTTAAAGTTAGTCTGGTATGTAAAATTAAAAAAAAAAATTTTAAAATTGAAAAATGAAAGTTAAAAAAAATTGCTGTTTTCTGGTCTTGAGATTGTTCAGTTAGCTAAAACTAACACACTAAAAAAATCAACTAGTACGCCTACATTTTGGCAGTCACTGTATAAACAGAATGTGGGTTAACACATAGCAGATTTACATGTGATTTTCAAATGGAAAGGTTACACTTTTAGATGCTGCTTTGAATAACCAAGCATCTAAATTTCAAAATATAATAGATAATATTTGAATTTTAATAAAATAATTGCCTCTCGTTTCATCATTGCTTTAAACTCCACAGAATTATGTTTAAAAATTCCAATATATCTACTTATACAGGGTGGCCAAAGTAAAAGAGGTCCCGTGTCCTGTACCATACTGAAAGTGATATTGAGCGCTCGTGCGGTGTCACGTGATGTCCAGTGGCCATTTTGTGTTAACTGTGTATTGCTCAGTGTTGCGTTGTCACTTGTTAATAACGGTTGTGAATACAGTTCTGCAGATTTTAAATAAAAATATAATATTAATTTACCTTTCTGTATTCACATGGGACCTCTTTTACCTTGGCCACTCTGTAGTATCAAATTTTAGAATACAAAATTATGGTAATGTTAATTATCAATCTTTCTGTATCATGGCTTGATCTGTAAAGTTGCAAACTACTAAGACTACATTTCAGCAGTTAAATCTCAGATCAGAGGTTATCTCATATGACGTTTACAAGACTGACAGTTACACTAAAAATCTTAAATTTTTCTCAGTTGATTGATTTTGTATTAAAAAAGGCTCAAACGTAATAATTAATGGGTTTAGACTGCAAAAGTTTAATTTATGTGATGTTATTTTTTTATGCAATTGTAAAATTGTGAAATTAAGAACTATAATACGTATTTTAGAAAATTAGCGTTATGCTCACCTATAATTGCATTGATTACCTAAAATTGTTCTTTTATGCTGCTAGATATGAATCTATACAATGTGTTAAATATTAAAAGTTGCTTTTGTCAAAAGTGGAGAGTTTTATGCAACATAATGCTGAAAATAAGGTAACATTAAATTCGCGTGACTTAATACCATATTGACGAATAATGACTTTTAAATTAGAGCTTTTGTGTCAAATGTGTTTTGTTAGATATCTTTTAAAAATAATTCTTTATAAATAAGCTTACAGCCTGTTCATTTCTTTATGTTTACACCTGCTTATATCCGTTTTTACATACTATCTCCACCTTTTTATTGGACATCCAATATTTCTTCTCTCAGTTGGTTTGCTATCTCTTGCTCTTTTTACAATTCTCTTTCTAGTCATTCTTTTGATATGTATGTGCCCCTTTTTTTCTTCAAGCTACAATCCACTCAGATATGTTTGTAACTGTACAGTTTTTGATTATGTGGGAAATTTTTAAATTTTCTAGTTTAAACGTGACCAAAAAAGGCATGCAGAAGGAACAAAGTGAAAAAAAGTATAATATTTAAAGCATCACTTAGGTATTCATTTATTGCAAGGTATGCTGTCATGGCATTTTGAGTTACAAATGATTCTTTTCCTCTTGCGCAAGCAGCTATTGAACACACAGTCTTTTTTGCACACTCAACGTGCTTATCATTTTCTTGCTCGTATTGCTGTTTCCTTTGCGGCAGTTCTCAAAGAAAATGTCAAATTGGGTCTGGGAAAAGATTGGGTAAAAATTCAGTATGCGGTCCGGTCACCAAGACCTAACAATTAACATAAACTGCCGCGAGCGCAACAACATTGCTTTAAACATTACGAGACAATAGCGGCACCCACAACATTTTTACATACTCCGCTCTCAGCGCATGCGCAATAAATTGAACCGTATCCTGAATTTGACCCAAAGATTGCTATAACTACTGTAAATTTTTTAATTGAAATTAATCTACAGAACAACAAATTTTTCTATCACTCCATTCTTCGTTCCAATCTTGTTTTATGAAAAACTACTCCTGATATTCCTAAGATTTATTTTTGCGCTGTCCACATATGAAATTGGGATAATAACATCAACAGGAGGATGTGTGACGGCAGAAATAAATTTTATTATCTTTGCTTAGACCGATTCTCACTTACTTCTTTCCCGGCAAAAGAAATTTTTACATCTTGCACCATCTATCATATGCTCTTCTCTTTCCTTCTCTCCGTTACTAATGTGAGCCCGCGTTATGCTCTCATTCACATTTTGAAGGTCATCCTCATCCGGAATGTTTTTATCACTTCAAATGGCAGTGTAAATGGTCAAACCCAACTCTCGGCTCAGTACCGAACATCACTTGTATGACGATTATGTATTCCCGAATGGAACGCTTTATGTTTCATGACTTATACAAAGCGGAACCATTTAATGAATTTGTTGTGTGATTGTCTTTCATCCAACTAATCAACATATTTTTAATACCTTGGTTAGCTCGTTCTACTAAAAGTTAAACCTTTTTTTTCTGAAGGCACGTTTCACACACTAATTACTGATGAAACGATTAGTACTTTTACGATGACGGTTGCAATTATTAAAGCAGTAATAAAAACTTGAAAATACTTGCAGCTTTTGTCAGATCTTGAAATATAAAGTAGTACATATAAACATTAGAAGCATTAAACGATTTAACTTCCGTGATTAAGGTGTTACATATTCCGTTAATATTCAAAGTTAACAGTGCACAAGTTTTTATTTAGGGAACAAAGCGTCTTTAAATTATTAGGAGCCAAGTGGTTTTTTTAGCATTTTGAATCGGTTCAGCTGTCGAAAATAGTCTCTCTGATGAAACACTGGCAAGGTTGTATGACAAATACTTTTAAGTCGATTAATCGGAAATTTTCGATAATTGGCGATTAACGATTAACCTAATCGTAATCGTTTCATCACTAACGTTAATATTTTCTGTAGCTATGTTAGCATATTTTTTTTAGAAATGTTTACCTTTATGGTATCTCGATCTCCATGTCCTACAGCTGTATTTGTGCCTTCAATAATATAAAGATTTCTTCAGCGCTTACCAATTTCAAGAATATTAAATCTTTTCACTCTTTTATATTGCAATGGTGTTTTCTTCTTGGTACTCTTGGTTCTACTTCGGCCAGTATTTGATTAAAAACATATTTTGTCATGACATTATAGTGACTGCTTGTATCTTTCTCCAGATTCACTATTTTCCCCAGAAAAGAAATGTTTCAGTTTGTTCCCTACCCCACGTTGTTATCACTTGCTTTTTTTATCACACGCCAATGTATGTGTAAAAACACCCGAAAACGTGTAAAGCACGACAGTAGGTTTACAATATTTAATGCATTTGCTACGGAAGAAGTAAACTGAATCAATTTTAACAATCATTTTCTGAATTAGTTTTGTCCACCATATGCCAGGTAGTATTAGTTTTAACTAACAATATGCAGGTAATTCTAGTTTTGACTAATTAAAACTACCAGGTGACCATAAATGAAGGTTAGCAGGTTGCTAACCTCAAATTTAACATAGACTTACAGTGTCACCAACATAAACAGTGCCAACCTAAGAAAAAAAATCACAACCATTTATGGTCACCCGGTAGTATGTATTGACGAAAGTACTTTCTTAGAAATAGTTTTGTCTAAATTTCGGTTTTAACTGTGAAATATACATACATAGTGTCAGGAAAGTCAACAGTGTGACTTCTCGAGCTGCTTTATAATGCAAAATGAAGCAATAAAGTTCCATAGAATTTTTGTTTTAGACACATAGTTTCAACAAAAACGACTGCCGAAAATTACAAAGAAAAAGTTGGGAACTACAGAATTTTTACTAATACTACCGGTAGGCTTTGAACATTCGCAACTCTGATTTTCACATTTTTGTTATTCTAATTTCATATACTTCAGCTCTAAACTCTTCTTAGAAGTTATGCCTTAGGCTATTGCTTTAAAGACTGCCTCATTGGTTTTTTTTTTGTTTTAAGTAAATCAAATTAAAATTACTAGAGATATTGATAAATAACAGTAGTATCATATTTAATCGTAATAAATTACAAAGCTAATAAAAAAGAAAACGGAATTTTCAATACAGGCTGTATTCTGAAAAACGCCGCAACCCATAACTCCATTGTTTTAAATTTTAGACCCAACAAACTATATATATTCTTAAATGGCAAGACAAGAGCTACCTTTTGACATCGCCCGTTCATAAATATCTTTCATAGTGATGTAAAAAAACGCGTTTTTTTAAAATCGAATAAAAAACCTAGAAAAAAAAACAGAAAAAAACGGTTTTTTTTGTTTTTTATTCATTTTTGTAATTGGTGGCATGTTTTGGTAGGTACCCACCCTTATTGGAAGTTGTTTTAAGCTATACCCAGCTCTGAAACTGTCGACCTGATCGACGAATCAAGTTACGTTAGCGATTCATCAGACAGTGACATGGGCGACGTAAACTGCATGGATACTGACTCCGAGTCAGTTGAGGAGTCAGCCATGTCTGTTAAGCCGCGTCCACATTAATAAATATTTACGTTGTGCGTTGTATTTGACGCAAATTTGTGTGTGTGCGTTGAAATTAATGTAGATGTGGACGGTTCGCCGAACACAAACGCACACAAATATTTTCGTGACGAACGATGCACGCTATCCATCGCCCCGTCGGTTTTTACTTGAACTTCAAAGAGATTTGCGGCGCAACGTTGTGCTGATGTAGACGTATGTTGGTAGTGCATATATGTGTTCGCATTGTTTTAATTTTAATTTATTTTTAGGAATGAACTTTCTAACTTGTAGAAGTAAATTATTAATTAACCATGTCTTATTACCTCATTATTAGTAAAAAAGAAATATGCGGTCGTTATTATAATGCACCATTTAATTATAAAAAATTAAAATAAACTCAATAATAAGAAAGACGTTACTAGATGACACAACTTTATCAATATAAAATGGCGGTAGCGGCTTGTTAACAGCATTAGCAATTGATGAAAGCACTGTACAATTCCGCAACGTTCTCCTATGTCATCAGTGGATTTTAAAATCCTCATTAATATGATTGGGTCAAAAATCAAGAGAATAGATGCAAAATTCCATTGATGTTTAGGATTCCACAACAATGTATGCTTCTGGTACTCTTGAATAAGTGCCAATGCATCTTTGTTGTTCCATTCGATCTTCTGTTATTACTCTTTATTTCCACAAATGTTGCAAATATAATTAAACTTACTAATAACAAGAGAATGCACAATGCGCCGCGCTGCAAATCGACGAACAGGCAGATCACCGAGACACAACGCACAACACAAATTTGTGCGTCGAAAAATGATGCCCCTCCATTAAATTTGCGTCGAAAATAAGTGCGCTACATTTTGACATACAACACACAACGTAAATATTTATTAATGTGTACGCGGCTTTAGAGAGTAATTTCTGCATTATTATAATTTCTACAGGGCGTTAGGGAAGTCGACGGAAAAATTTCTAGGGGTGAATCCTTGTCCCAAAATATGATGATTTAACTCAACTTACCTATATACAAAGTTGCTTAGTTTAGCCGCTAGAGGGCTTTAAAAATTATTAATAATAATAATGGTGAGGCACTAACACCCCATGAAGGAGCTTGGCCTGCAAGGCGGAAGGTCAAAGCTTCCATATTCTCGCTCTCACACCCGGCTTTCGCGTGTCAATTTCATGACACGTGGTGATGTGGTGAGCATCACGCATTAGACAACCGCATTATTACCCATTATTCCTTCGAACGCAGGTCCCCAATTATTTAAAGCGACTAGCTTTTTTAAATGTTTTAACCCCCTGTATAATCACTACCAATTTTTTTTCTGGACAGTTACTTTAATTTAGAAGCTATTCACTCTCTTAAAAAATTTTATTTGGGTAAACGGTTTAGCCACAAAAAAATATTTTCTAAATCTCTACAAAAGCCTAGTGCTAAGTTAAAATTACTGATTCAGCCTTGTAGGGATTTAGAAAATATTTTTTGTGGCTAAACCGTTTACCCAACAAAATTTTTTTAAGAGAGGAAATAGCTTATAAATCAAAGTAGCTATCCATAAAAAAACATTAGATGGATAATTAATTGTGACAAAGTTTTTAAACACCCTGTAATTTTTGAAATTAGGGTTTATGCCACAAAATGCTTAAGTTTACTGGTAAAAACGCATGGCCAAAAAATGAATAAAATCCATCAACGATTTTTCGACTTATTTGAAAAAATTAAAAAAAGCTAATCATCTTTAAAGCCCTCTAGCGGCTAAACTAAGCAACTTGTATATAGGTAAGTTGAGTTAAATCATCATATTTTGGGCCAAGGATTCACCCCTAGAAAATTTTCAGTCGACTTCCCTAACACCCTGTATATCCACTTTTTCTATTTTTCTTTAGAAATATTTGCTTTTTTTGGTTATTATAAATTCTATAATTCACTTTACCTACGAAATGTATTATTTTTATTTAAAAATATCTGTTTTTTGTTTTTCCAAACAAATTACTTGTTGTTATTCACTCCACTTTAATTCTGAAAAAAACGCATTTAAATAAAAAACCAGACCGCTTGGTTTTTTTTACAAAAAAAACAGGTTTTAAAAAAAAAACGAACGGTTTTTTTTTAGGTTGCATCACTAATCTTTCAACTGTTTTGAGCAACGATGTTCCACTTTTTTATTTTAAATGGAACACCCTGTATATTTTTACATATTTTCATTCAGGATGAAATTCTGCATGCAGTAGTATGCTTCATTTGTTTTTTGGACACTTAGAAATGTTTAAAATAATTTTTTAATATTGCATATAGACAGTCGTACAGTACCATAAAATTTTTAAGTGTGCCGTGGAAAACAATCAGAATATTGAAATATTTTATCTAACACGTCCAGAAAATGAAGAAATTCTGAGGCAGAGGGTTATCAATGCTTGTCGCGAAATACCTCCCAATTTGATATTGAATGCGACCAATGGAGTAACTGGAAGATGTCAGTTGTGTGTTGAACCAGGTGGCGGTCAGTTTGAGCAATACTTGTAGATACGTTTTGTAGTTTTGTTTAAATTTGTTTCCAATAAAATATTTCAACATTCTGATTTTATGGTACTGTACGACTGTCTACATGTAATATTAAAAAAATATTTTATACATTTCTAAGTGTCCAAAAATAAATGAAGCATGCTACTGCATGCAGAATTTCATCTTGAATCCAAATATGTAAAGATATACAGGGTGTTCCATTTAAAATAAAAAAGTTGAACATCGTTGCTCAAAACAGTTGAAAGATATTTACGAACGGGCGATGTCAAAAGGTAGCTCTTGTCTTGCCATTTAAGAATATACAGGGCCGGTTGCAGAAAGCAATGTTAAGTCTGGTGTTAGCTAACATCGCGTCAAAGTGAACAAAATCGCATCAAATTTTGTTTACTAATGTATTAGTTACCATAAGCATTTGAGATTTGATTTGTTTTTGTTCACTTTGACGTCGCGTTAGCTAACACCAGACTTAACATTGCTTTCTGCAACCGGCCCACAGTGTGTCCCAGGATTGACGTTACAAGAGGTGAGATGGTCTAAAAAAAATTTTGAATTTTATTTTAAGGTTCTGGGATTCGGTCCTGCTTGGTTTGAAAAGAATTTTAAGAATATTATGAACAAAAAGGGTAGTTTACCTGAAAATAAAATAGTTTTCGCTTCCCTGTCAAGGCCTACTTGTTTTTCAAAAAATGAAAATATTCTTAAAATTCTTTTCAAACCAAGCAGGACCGAATCCCAGAACCTTAAAATAAAATTCAAAAATTTTTAGTCCATCTCACCTCTTGTAACATCAATCCTGGGACACACTGTATATAGTTTGTTGGGTCTAAAATTTAAAACAACGGAGTTGTGGGTTGTGGTGTTTTTTAGGAAACAGCCAGTATACACTATCAATAACTTATAACTAGAGCGCGGATTCTAGGGCGATTGCCTAATTGCCATTTTTTAAGGCCCATGTATGGGACTACGGCAGACATTTGTTTCATACAAAAACAAGTTTTTTAATGCATATGTATTAAAGCCTAAATGCCTAAAATGTGAAATAAATGCCTAAGCAACTTTTTATACTGCCTAAGGCCCTGAACACACGGGATTCCGTATCCCAGATTCGGAATGCAGGATACAGAATCTGAGTCTGTTCAGACACGACGACTGAATCTCAGACGCGGGCCTTCAGTCACTTGCAGTGCCGTGCTGTTATGGACCTAGCATTCCTGTTTTTTGTTTCTGTCGAATTAGTCTAGAAGTGCTGTATTTAAAGTCAGGGATTGGGCTCTACTAAGCTAATAAATTTTTCATTGTCAAATAATGTACATTCTATGATCGTTGTATAGTAAGGAACGCCTTGCTTATTCGATTTAAATAGAAGTTGAAGAAAATCTGCTACGCCTATGACATGATATCATATGTTCTGGCTGGCAAAAGTAGGCGAGTCCAGGCCGTGGTACACGTGGACTCATATCCTCTATATGCTCCAATGGTAAATTGGTATCCGAGATACAGAATGTGTCGCCGGCGGCCGATTTTCCTTATCTCTCCATTTCGGCCGCCGGCGACAAATTCTGTATCTCGGATACCGATTTACCATTGGAGCATATAGAGGATATGAGTCCACGTGTACCACCGCCTGGACTCGCCTACTTTTGCCAGCCAGAACATATGATATCATGTCATAGGCGTAGCAGATTTTCTGCAACTTCTATTTAAATCGAATAAGCAAGGCGTTCCTTACTATACAACGATCATAGAGCGTACATTATTTGACAATGAAAAGTTTATTAGCTTTGTAGAGCCCAATCCCTGACTTTAAATACAGCACTTCTAGACTAATTCGACAGAAACAAAGAACAGGAATGCTAGGTCCATAACAGCACGGCACTGCAAGTGACTTAAGGCCCGCGTCTGAGATTCAGTCGCCGTGTCTGAACAGACTCAGATTCTGTATCCCGCATACCTAATCTGTGAAACGGAATCCCGTGTGTTCAGGGCCTAAAGTAGGCTTTGATTGTTTTTTCGAATTTTAGTGGTTCAGAAGCCTTGGCCACTTTCATGAAAGTGCTTTTTGTTTGAGCGATGTGATTTCTTTTTATCTCAAAGCCCTGTCCAAGCATGAAGAATTTTTGAAACAAAGTCCATGAACGTGAGCTTTTAAGTATTTTTTGTTAGAGTGCGTTTATGAACGGTTTTGAGTGAATCTACAAGAGTTCTACATGATCAAAATCCTTGAAAGTTTGTGAACACACCCTGCCGATGTCGTTGTTTGTCAACAATCCCGATCGGGATTCATCTGGTCTGTGAAACCATTTCCCAGCAAAATGAAGATGTTAATAATTTAATTAGCAAGAATGTACTTTCTAAAAATCCTGGATATGAGACTGTACAGCAATTTAAGAAATTATTGAGCGGAGAAGAAGCAGAAATAGAAAATGTTGATATAAACTGGAGCATGTACAAATACGCACCTATTACATCTTGCGATGTAGAGCGGTCATTTTCGATGCTGCAAAATGTGGTTACTGAAAAGCGAAGTGGATTTTCATCAGAAAATTTGAAGCAATATTTAGTGTGTCAGGCAAATCCTCGGTATTTTTAATATTGCACTTATATTATCATCGGCTACCATATACCACCTTTATTTAATAGACTTGTCTGTCCGGGACGCTGTTTTGTCTGTCCGGGACGCTGTCTCAGCAGCCAAACCGTAAGAGATAGAGAAAAAAGTTATGAAAGTTATATGTTTGGAATGGTCATGTCAGGTCAGGAACCGAATTTCAGTCACGTGACACTTCCGGTTTTCGAGAAATCACGTGATTTCCGTCTGTCCGGGACGCTTTTTCAGCAGCCAAACCGTAAGAGATAGAGAAAAAAGTTATTAAAGTTATATGTTTGGAATGGTCATGTCAGGTCAGGAACCGAATTTCAGTCACGTGACACTTCCGGTTTTCGAGAAATCACTTGATTTCCGTCTGTCCGGGACGCTGGTCTGTCTGGGACGCTGTTTCAGCAGCCAAACCGTAAGAGATAGAGAAAAAAGTTATTAAAGTTATATGTTTGGAATGGTCATGTCAGGTCAGGAACCGAATTTCAGTCACGTGACACTTCCGGTTTTCGAGAAAATAAAATATTTAAAAAAATATTGTTTTTATTTAATACGCGTTCCATTTGAAAAACGGTCTTTTTTGTTTTATTAAATGAGACATTTGTCTCACTGGTTGCTAGTATTATCTATTATCAAATTATCATTATTTTATTAGTTAGCATGACTAAGTAAGATATTATTTTTCCACCATTTTAGTTTTGTTTATTCCTTAGCATCTATTATTTGTTATTTGAAAGTTTAAGCTTTACAATTAATAAAAATTAATACCTAAAACATTTTTAGCCAATTGTTTTAAGTTCAGAAAATAAAAACGGTATTCTTTGCCCAATTTAGGCCATGCAGCCTAAATTGCTTACTTTAGGTTTTAGTGCCTAAATCTGGCATTTTTGTGGCCTGAATAAGGAGCCTATTCTAACGTTTTTAACGGCCTAAAATCCGCGCCCTACTTATAACAAGTGTTCAAAATGTCTACCATTCAGGCTTATGCATGCCTCAACTCGCTGCACGAAAGATGCCCTAACTCTTTCAAAAATTCCCAGGTCATTGGGAATGTTATCTGCCGCTACCATTATACGATTTTGCAGATTTTGTTAGTGTTCTATCGATGTGCGGTGTACTTGCTCTTTCATATGCTCCCATAAAAAAAATCGCACATGTTCATATCAGGTGAACGTGATGGCCAAGAGACAGGTAGGTCCACCTCTTCCAATCGATCTATTGGGATACATTTGATCTAGGAAAGCTTGCACATTGTTACTGTAGTGAGCCGGAGCGTCGTCATGCATATACCATAAATTTCTTCTAGTTTCTAATTCCAGATCTTCCAGTAGTAAAGGCAATTGGTCGTTTAAAAAGTTGAAATATGTTTCACCATTTAATCGCAACAGTAAAACGTATGGTCCAATTAAATGGTCGGCTGCAATACCTGCCCATACATTAACAGAGTAGCGGTGTTGAAAATTTTGTTGTTATACAGCATGAGGATTTCCATCAGCCCAAACGTGTGTGTTATGAAAATTAAGAATTCCGTTTCTTGTAAAACAACACTCGTCAGTCATTAACACTTTGCAAAGAAAACGTGGATCTTGGACAAAAATTTCTTCTGGCAGGATAATCTGCTTCATCCAAAGCCTGTACGCGTTGTACATGATAGGGATACAGGAGATTTTCTTGCAAAATTTTCCATACTGTATCATGGCTAATACCCACTAGTGACCCTATATATTAACATAGCAATTAATCAATTTATCCTTGGAAACTGGTTCCACTTGTCCCATCTTTTATCTTACTTTTTATACAGGGTCTTTAATACCCACAGTACACGGTATTTCTCATATGCTTAGCAAAGGATCTTCTTCTACAGCACGAAGAACTTCTTCTGTATTCACATAACGTACGGTTCGAGGTCGCTCTATTTCTCTGATTTTGAGAAGCACAGAGCCAGTTTCTCGAAGTCTTTGCGCTACATTAATAAAGGTTTCTCTGTGGGGAAGATGTCGCTGAGAATAACGTTCTGCATACCGGTGAACTGCAGCACTAACGTCTCCAACGCATTCACCATATACAAAATGGATATCGCCATATTCTTGAACTGCATACTGAGGCATTATTTAATTAACTTGACTAAATTTCAAATTGTCAATGAAAAATGTCAATACAAACAATCTCAATCAAAGCCTCTCATTAGAATTCCATGAATAATTATCAGCAGTTTCCAATGTTTGTTTTAAATTGTTAACAGCCGTTTTCGTGAAAACTCTGCATCAAAGACAAAAATGTTACCAAACTTTTTTGTTTCATTTTGCCTTGTAATGCGGCTCCAGAAGTCACACGGTTGACTTTCCTGACACCCTGTGCATTAAAAATTGATAAGTTGTTTAATTTTTTTTGTATCGTGGTAGATGTTAGGTATGTTTTTAATTGCTTTATTAGTTGGGATGTCGTACCCGGTCTAAAATCAAACCCGGGTACCCGAAAACCGTACCCAGGTACCCTCGGGTACCCGAATATTTTATATTTTTTCTTATTATTTTCTGGCGAATGAAAATATTTTCATACAGGCTCTACGCATTTTAACGACGTGTTTTAAACTGAACTAAATTGAAATAGTACCTACCTACTCCCCAATTCAAACTGCAAATTGTCTGTTATTTGTAAATACTTTCACACTTCCAAGTGCTAACAAATTCAAATAAGTGACTTTTTATTTGAAATTGGTAGCAGCATCAACATCACACAGAGGTTGTATATGTTACTTCAACCCATACTGACGCGATTTAATGGTACTATTGACGGGTTGAATATTTCGGTAAAGCGGATTTATTGCCTTATATGAAACAAGAATCAACATTATGTGGTATGGGATGGGTTGATTCTTGTGATTACTGCATGGTTATGCTTTTCTATAGCTTATTTCTATTGTTTTTAAGTTTTTATCATCTCCGAAAAAGGCTGACTTTCTGGACATTACGTAATTTACTAGTCGGGTACCCGGATCCTAGAAAATATACCTAGGTTGACTATTACCCGGGTTACCCGGGTACCCACCGACATCCCTACCTATTAGTGTAGAAAATTACTCAGAACTATGTGAACTTACTGGTATGATTAGTGCAGTTACAAATTCTGGTAACATATCACGCATAGAAACATCAGGCTTACGTAAAACATTCACACTATCTAATAAGTTGGTTAGTTTCTCATTTCTTGTTTTGCATACATCTAGAAGTTACGGTGAGACTAATTAGTTTAAGAAATAACTGTCTATACATATCTTCTGGTCTATAAAAAGCATGTCGAGCACTACCATATCATCATAACGTCTTGGCATCTTCAATCTATGTAAAACTGGCTCATCGATGTTTACTTTCGTTGCTGTTTCTGTTGTTTCATTCCACAAGTTATGATATTCGTTTCTTTGAGATACTAAACTTGCAGATCAATTTTCTACGTATTATTTGATGTCTTGATAAAATATCGATTTGCTTTGAAGAACAGAATTAAGCTGCTCAGCTCTATCAAAGAGAAATCGTTGCTTTCAATAAAAAGAAGAACTTGAATACTTGAAGAACTTTATATGTCTCTTCAAGAAACAATAACAGAGTGGGCTCTAATATTTGTAGAGGTTTGTCGTACTCTCTGAATTTGAATAAATTGAGTTACTATGCCTTTTTTAAGCAATAAGTACAGTGCTAAAGACAGCAATAATATTCTATACATTGTGTCTCAGGGACTACCAGACTTGGCAAAATTAACATTGGGAAATTATATAAGGATCAACTATTGCCATGAGCTATATTTTAGCTGCGTTCGTTAAGTACATCGCGGAGCGGAGCCTGAGCAGATCGAGATTTAGTCACGTGACTAGCGAGCATCGAATATCGGAAGATATTTACCGAACGCTCGACTGTCACCTGTCACAAAATGGGTAAATGTCAAATTAAAACGTTACTTTCATTGATTCATTCATTCATAATCTTTAGCCTCTTACTTTCAGTGTTGCGGACCATTCATATTCAAAGATTAAATAACGCCGCCGTTTATTTGCCACTGTTGTTACTTGTCATGCGCGAATTCTCTGTTTACTCGGTTGAAATACATCGAGCAAATCGAGGAACATCAAAATGCTCGCATCGGTACTTACCGAACGCCAACAAATCTCCTCGCTTGGCTCGCTCCGTATTTAACGAACGATTTCGAGGAAACAGAGCTGTCAGAGGTACTTTTCCAAACGCAGTTATTATATTCTTTCTAAGTGGACAAAACAAACAGAAATTTACTTCTGTCAAACAATTTTCATGTTACATAATTATTTAATGGAAATTTATTTTAAAAAATATTACATTTTGAAATACTTAACAGTGAATGTGTATACAATAGAAGAAAAAATTCAAATGGTATCATGGAATTTAGCAGGTAACAGTTTGCGAAGAACTTGCTAACTTTTTAGTGTTTATTTTCAACACACAGTTGCACGAATTGTAAAACAATTCCAAGAAACTGGGTGTGTCAATAGCCTTTCCAAAAGGAATATAAACGAAAACCAGAATGTTAACAATGAAGTAGATATTTTGGCAGCTGTCGAAGCCGATTCCAACGTAACATGTTCACCGTAACATGTTCACTGCACTCTTAAAAAACACAAATATTTTGCTTACAAATATTCCACGCAGCAAGAGCTATTAGCAGCAGACAGTGAAAAACAAATCACCTTTTGTGAATTAATTTTTAATAAATGTCATGCTGATGAACATTTTTTAGGAAATATTTCACTGACAAGTGCACATTTACATTAAATGGAGAACCAAATCGTCAAAATTATCGGTATTGGAGCTAAACTAATCAACATGTGTATGTGCAAACACATACACAATACCGCTAAAGTTTTAATGTATGGGTTGCAATATTGGGTGATAATTTAATTGGTCCACTCTTTATTCCTATGTGCTATTTCCGCCATATTAAAAAAAAGGTGCGTTTGATTTTTTTGCGATAACTCAGTTTCCATTGGCGGTACGTGAAAATAAAGTGAACCTCTTATTTAGAGTTTTTGGTGCTCTACGATTTATGTTTAATTACTTTTCCACGTATGAGCGATATTGGTTGAGATATCAAAAGCGTGAATGGGTCGAGATTTATTTCCGCGCTTCTTTGCTTGTGTTTCGTTTCTCGACCTTTTTAGCGAAAAAGTAGTTATTATAAAACTTGTAGAGCTTGAAAATACCTGCATTTTGGCCTATTATAAATTAAAATAGGACTAAAATTAAAACTTGTGGAGCGGATCAAAGTCGTCAAGTCGTCGCGTACTATTATATCGTGTGTTCCAAAACAAACTCATTTAGGGTAGGCCTTGGAAAGAAAGATAGAATATCTAGTCATGTCTTAACTTAAGTCTGTAGGTGAATGTCAGATTGCAATTTGTTTATGAAAACATCTGTCACTGTGACAGGTAAAAGTTTACACTGGATTACGTTTGATTGTATCAAGCAAAAAGGAAAATAAGATGGCATGTACACAATAATGACGAGTGTAATAATCATAACGGTTATTAAAGATTGTTTGTGTTTAGTGTTTTGTATATTTTTAGGAAAATAATTCAAGATCAAGATGTAATTTGGTTCTCTCTGACTTGGTAGTTCATTTGCATCAATCGGTATATCTCAAGTTACAGCATACTTCAATTTGATCATGGCATGCTGTGAATGAGTTGTTTTTGGAACACACGATATAAATGACCAATAAACTTCATTACATTATTAGAATAATTATATTTCATAGAAAATCTTAGTGGACAGCTTGAAATTCAACTTTCGTGGACCTCCTAGATCCCAAATAAGGCGTTGAAACTTTTGGTTCTTAAGAACTTTTACTATTAGATATTGTTCAAAGTACTACGTACACGTAGCCCTCTTTCACACCGACCTTGATCACCTTTCACACAGGGAGCTCGTACTTCTTTTCTAACAAACAATCCAACGTTAACATTGTACAGAAGCGTATTCAGTACAGTTTGTAGCTATTAATTATTGGTTGGTGAGAATTTGTAGTTTATGGTTCAATTGATGAAATTGATTCACAAAGTAGCTATTACATAAACGCAAAAAGTATAAAAAGCCACGCGTCAGAAAACTGTGAATTCACCCGTTGATGGCATAGTCCTTATTATTATTATTATTATTATTATTATTCTTGTTAGAAGACAGGCAGCATTAAGCTGTTGACGTCTTCTTTCAACAAAAGGTACAAGGTAGGCATGTTTTTAACAATATCACCGTAAACTAAAATTAAATACAAGATAATATCACAAATAAAATAAAAATAAGATTATTCTAATGGCCACAAAATATCTAAGAAATAACACAAAAAAAAACACATTTATATAGTGTGTTTGAAATTAGAATGGAAAAGATTAAATTAGTAAATAAAATTGATCTAAATGACAGAAGATATATGTGACAGAAAATAAAACATTTTTATGTAGTAAAAAATTGAAAAAACAAAATTATCTGGCAGCAACTGACACTTTCACTATTATTTAGCACTGGCAATTAAAACTGTAGTTAACATTAGCTATCTATTTTATTCTTGAAGTGATCAATGGTGGTAGAGTTAATGGTTTCTTGAGTCAAATTGTTCCAGTCTTCCACAACGCGATTACTAATAAAGTTCTTCCTCGGATTTAAGGAATATCGTCCCTTCCTTAACTTTAAGTGGTGCCCACGAAGATGGTTTGCTATAGTTGGCTCATACATCACTCTTAAGTCATTTCCACAAGTGTAGTGGTCCATTGCGAGAATTTTGAAGGTTTCTATTAGGTCACCCCTTTTCCTACGTGATTCAAGAGTAGTTAAGTGTAAACGTTGTAGTCTTTCTTGGTACGTCAATCTCCCAAAACCTATTGGCATTTTAGTGGCTCTTCGTTGAACACGTTCTAAGAGAGAAATATCCTTGTTGAAGTAGGGTGACCATATCTGGAACCCAAATTCTAAGATTGGTCGCACATATGTTTTATACAGCTTTAGAAATGTATCTGAATTAATAGAACCAAACGCTTTCTTAATAAGGTATAGAGTGGTGTTCGCCTTTTTGACTATGCTGGAAATATGACATTCCCATTTCAAATCGCTTGTAATTTCTATTCCCAGGTCTCTTTGAGATTCAACTGCTTTTAGCTGTGCACCATCTAATATGTATACGTTTTTCGGGTTAGCCTTTCCTATATGGATCACTGTGCATTTTGTTGAGTTTAAGTTGAGAAGCCAAGTTTTTGTCCAATCCAGAACTTGTTCCAAATCTTCCTGTAATGTATTTTCCTGGTCCAGTGGATTGCTGTAAAACTTTGTATCATCAGCAAAAAAACTTGATGATGAACGGATACAGTGCTTCAGGTCTGCAATATATAGGGTGAACAGGAGTGGTCCCAAAACAGAGCCTTGGGGTACTCCACTTAATACTTCATAAGAATCGGACAGACTAGTACCAATACGAACCCGGAATGTTCGCTTGCTGAGGAACGATGTTATCCAGTTTAAAAGTTCACCTCTAATTCCAAGGTGCTCCAGTTTGTATACCAATCGTTTTATAGGCACTCTGTCAAAGGCCTTTTCGAAGTCGAGATATATTATGTCAGTGGGGATGTTTTGGTCGAAGTCCTGTGTCCATCTGTTTAAGCATATCAGCATATTTGATACTATTGAGCGGCCTTTCACAAATCCATGTTGCTCGTCTATAAATAACTTGTTTTGAAAAAGGAATGCCAACATACTGTCAGTAATTATACGTTCCATGCACTTACATACAAGAGATGTCAGGCTGATTGGCCGGTAGTTTATAGCACACATTTTATCACCTTTTTTGTATATGGGTGTTACAATGGCCTCTTTCCAGATCTCAGGTAGCTCTCCAGTGATAAAAGAACTTGTCATTAGTTCTGAAAGCCGCGGGCTTAACACTTTGGCACATTCTTTAAGAAAAGGTGCGGCCAGACCGTCAAGTCCAGCTGCCGTGTCATTCTTAAGATTTAGAAGTATTTTTTCAATCTTTTCTGGAGTAAACTCGACATTTGTCAGCGAGTTGATAGTTCTTTGGACCTTATCCAGAACTGGAATTTCACCAGGGGGTTCTCGAACGAAGCTTCTCTCGAACTGCTTTGCAAATTCATTTGCAATATCATCTGGTGCTGTAACAAGTTGGTTATCCACATTTCGTAGTACTGGAGGTAAGGCAACTCTTGAGGAGATCTGCTTACGGACGTAGCTGTAGAAAGCTTTCTGCCCACTTCCTATAATAGTTTCTTCATACTTGGCTCTACATTGTCTAATTAGTTGAGTTGTTTCATTGGCTTTGGTTCTGTAGATAGAATAGTTGGCTTCAGTTCGGTTTCTTCTGTATATATCCCAAGCTTTCCTCTTTTCATTGATTCTTTTTTGCATAATTTTATTAATCCATGGTTTCTCCAATTGTCTGGCTGCTATTTGCTTCTTATGTGGTATGTGGTTGCAAATTACATCCTGTATAATGTTATTCAGTAATGCCCATTTTTTCTTAGTAACCATTTCTTCTGAAAAGACACTGTAGTTAGCACTATGTAGGTTAGCGTTGACAACTGCGTAATCGGCTCTAAAATAATCCAGCTTGATGGTGTTTTGTTCCATGGGTATCCTTGCCTGTGTTGTAAGTTGGATGGTTGCTAGTATTTGCACATGGTCACTCACTCCTATAGGAGGAAAAAATTCGATATCTGTGATTAAGTTTTCATCATTTGTTAGTACTAGGTCCAGTGTTGATGGAGTGTCTTGATTACGGTAGCGAGTTGGTCGATTTATCAATTGATGCAGGTTACTACTAAGTATCATATTAGCAAACTGACAGTCAGGGTTATTGTTGTTATTATCTGGGATATTTACAATGGGCCATTTTAAGTCAGGAAAGTTGAAATCGCCAAATATAACACATGTCTTTGTTAAAGATGCTAGTGTCAATTTATCAATTAACTCCATTTCGTTTCTTCTGTTTGGGTTTTTGTTTAAGTTTGACGTCCTATATACAACGCCTATAATCAACTCAGTTTCATGGATTCGCACATCAAGCCACATGTCTTCTATCTGATCGCTGGAAATGAATGATTGATTAACGGTTGCAACTATTTTTAAGTCACTGTCTTTGGTGATGTAAATCTCAACTCCTCCTCCTTTTTTATTGCTGCGATCCTTCCTATAAATTTCATAGCCAGGAATGTTGACAGCTGCGCTCGGTATGTGTTGTTGTAGGTGTGTTTCAGTGATAACTATAACTGCCGGTTTGACTCTGTTTACTTCCACAATAAGTTGATCGAATTTGGCCGTTAGCGATGCTAGGTTTGTGTATAGTATTGGGTAATCTAAAATAGTGCTAGCAATTACTTTTTTGATTGCCCGCTTAGCGATACAATTTTTGGGACTCCATGAACATATTTAATTGTTATTCCTTGTTCACCTTTGCCCGTTCTAGCCTCAAGCTCTTTCCTAAGTTGGTTCAGATGTTCACGTTGCATGGGAGTTTGGTCAGATACAAATTTAATTCCTGACTTTGATGGCAGTCTTACTTTGTTTCGCAATATAGTACGTGCATCTTCGGCGCTTCTTAAAACTACCTTTAGGGGTCTTGCCTTGCTATTATTGGGGTCACTTCTTCCTAGGCGAAAGATTTGCAAGCCATCTGTATTTATATTGGTAATTGACTTAATCGAGTTTATGACTTGTTCCCTATCGTGCTCCTTTCTGGCGTCGACGCTATCTGTAGCTGCCTCTGGTACATTGAAAACAATTACATTTGTGGCTCTGCGTTGCCTGTCTGCGACTTCGCTGATAATAGATTCTGTCGCTATGCTTCCTGTACCTTGGCTGCTTTTTAGCTTATCAACCTCTGCTTGCAGGTCTGTTATCAAGTTCCTGAGGACTGGCACTTGAAGCAAGTTCTCCTCGCAGTCTGAACAAAAAAACTTAAGTACCCTGCTTTTCATTTCAACACAGCGTATTTCCGAAGCTGATAGTTTAGCACAGATGTAGCACATTGGCCGTTTGCAGCCATCACAATTGAGATGCTTTTGACCTTGCAGATCATTTTCACATTTAAAACAATTCATTTGAGATGTTTTGTTTTTCCTCTAACCTCACTTTGCTAAGAATTGTATTCTTTAAGGTACAGGAGATGTGTTTTAGCAGAAATAACAATACAGTTGGTTGTAATGTTAACAACTCTCCTACATACAGCAACAATATTAATAGTTTTTTCACTTATTCCACTGTGTTTTACAATTTAATTAACACACGCGTGATAACAGGCCTAACCTTATTAACCCTCGCCCGGCGGAAATAATTTCAGTTACGCGGAGTGCGGAAATGGGTCTCTAGTGACCCGAATCGAATTTAGTTTTTTTAAATTAGTTTTAAAGCACCACAATGTCTGTTTTTCTAATACATACTTGCACATGATAATATAATCATAAAACTTTTATTTTTATTGTCCTGCAGACTAAAAATTCTTCATATTCTGCGTCACTTTTATCGCTGCCACTGTCCTCATCAGACAAAAAATGAAAGTCGTTTTCGTCATCATCACGCATTAGTTCGTCATACAATTGTTGTTCCGTAAGGGGAATTTTGTTAGGGTCCATTCTTTTTGATTATTTTTTTACACTGTGTTATTATACTCTAGAAAACAAGAAAAAAAGACAATGGAGAGCGAAACCCGGAAACCGGGTCTCAAGTGACCCGAGCGGATTATCTCAGGTATACCAAGATATTTTTCCACGAAATTTATTCTACAACATCTCCATAACAGCTTCGAGGAATACGCAAACACCCAAAGCAGTATATTGGAAAACGGTAGAATTATTTAAAAAAAAAGAAAGTCCGGGTCACTTGAGACCCGGTTTCCGCAGTCTGAGGGTTAACAACCTGATAGGTGTGGGAACATTTAATATTTTGTTTCGCCGCATAAGAGCAGATGAACAAATGCAATACTGAAATAAATATTATGCATTACTTACTCTTGTCTTTTCTTTCTCGTTCGGATAATTTATTATAGTTTTCTATAATTAATTCAAACGCCTCTTTCCAAGCATTTCTAGATTTAATTCGGTCTTTGTATTCATCAGACGATTTATCCCAAATCACACTGATTAAATATGTGTTGTGCAAGACTCAAAAACAACTGAAATGCGGTTGCAATTGATTCTCTTCAGGCCGTCTCTGTAAACTTCCTGCGCCAGCAACGGCGAATTTACCGTTCGTGTGTACACTTGCATTTACTCCTATGCAGTTTGAAAACACCCGGCGACTTTAAAATTGGAGGTCAACCGGCC
Organism: Agriotes lineatus; assembly: GCA_940337035.1. NCBI lineage: Eukaryota > Metazoa > Arthropoda > Insecta > Coleoptera > Elateridae > Agriotes > Agriotes lineatus. The sequence goes on along the minus strand of OW679194.1, from coordinate 59,909,894 downwards.
GGCAAAACTGCCTTGACCGTCCCGTGTGAAAGGTTCCATAGAAATATGTTATTTAGTTGTCGCCGGCGTTTTTGCCGGACGGCAAAATTGCCGGCCGGTGAATCAGCTGTCCTTGTGAAAAAGGGCTTACAATACGAACCTCAAATTCATATGTGGGTTTTGCATATAACATGTTATTTTATGTATTCTGATTTCTGAAATATAAAAATGTTATTACATTATTAGAATAAACATACTTCTTTAAGTATGCGGTACATAACATTATATGATTGCATATTACTATAAATTTTCAAATTACTTTAACTATTTGGAATGATAATTAAGAAATACATGAACTATCTTTTTCGCTCATCATTACATCATGATTGATGTGTTGTGGTCCATTACGCATTCAGCATTTCAACCCATGGAAACTAAAGGTGGTTCGTCTAATACCACCTGCGTAATATCAAGCCACCTTTGAGAGAATCTGCCTCTCGGTTTTTTGCCATGTGGTTTTCCTTGAACAATAGTTTTCTCTAGGTTGTCAGTTCTACTAGCAATATGGCCCAAGAATTGAAGTTTGTTTGTGCAAACAATGTTTGAGAGGCGTTTGTTTGATTTTGTTTCCTCTAAAAGCGACACTTGGTTCTATGCGCAGTCCATGCGATCTACGCCAACAAACATTTCGAAGGCACCCGTTCTTCTCATAAATGATACAAAACATAGTAGTAGTAGTAGTAGTAGTAGTTGTGGGGAGACCGAAGTCTAGCAAGTAGGCCACCATAGGCCCTTTTTGCCAACCCCATGCCATCCCCTCAACCGCCTTCATTTTCATCCTCTTCGATGGGCTCTTCTCCCTGCTTAAACCTTCCTGATTTTCTAATGAAGATCAGAATTTCGGCCCAGGATAGGGAGTTCAACTCTTCCATTCGAAGCGTAGGTGCTCCAAAGGTTCTATACCTCAGTCGCTGGTACGCTTCACATTCTCCCAAGTAGTGAAAGGACGTTTCCTCGTCCCTCCCACATCTTGGGCAGATGGGATCTTCCTCTACTCCTATCAGTGTTAGGTGTCTCTTTAGTTTACAGTGGCCTGTCAAGATCCCTATCAAAAGATTTATGGTTCTTCGGCTCCTTCCCATTAGCCAGACCGATTTCTTTGAATCAAATCCCGCTATGTGGTACTTTGCCTGACGACAGCCCCTGCATCCTTTCCACTTTTCCTCGCTGGTCTTGTAGGCCCACCCGGTTAGGGCTGCTGAGACCTGTTGCCTTGTTATACCCAAAAAAGGTTCCGGTCCAAAACAAGTTTCCACGGCTCCGAGTTTGGCTAGTTCATCCGCCTTCTCGTTGCCTTGGACCCCCGTGTGTCCCGGGACCCAGATGAGCTCGACGTCTTTTTCCCTTGCCAATTCGGCTAAAGCATGTCCACATTCCTGGACAAGAGCTGGTCTTGTCCTGGCCGAGAAGATTGCTTTTAGTGCGGCTTGGCTATCAGAGCAAATATAAATTTTTTGCTCTGGGGATATCCTGACCTCGTTCCTTGTTGCCACCGATAGGATGGCATAAACTTCTGCTTGGAATACCGTGGTGTATCTTCCTAAAGCATAGCTTTCTTGCACCCCCCGGCCTTCCATATAAATTCCTGCTCCAGAGGATTGCCTTTCCGCCACTCGAGAACCATCCGTGTAGCATATCAAGGCATTCGACTGGAGCTTAACCCTTTTTTGCTCCCACTGTTCCCTTGTTGGGATAGTGAGAGAGAAACCTTTTTCTAACCTTAGCCGGTCCTCTGCTTCGGTTACCCTGTAGGCTGATAGAGGTATTTCTCTAGCAGCCATGTCGGCGATCCTAGCATGGCCCGTGCGAACTCCCTGGTCATTCCATAGCCCCGTATCCCGCATTCTGAGGTGGGTAGCCATGGCCTCTCTCTTTATCCAAGTGCCGAGGGCCGGGAGTCCCAGTATTACCTCCAGTGCGGCTGTTGGGGTTGTCCTCATTGCCCCTGTAATTCCGAGACAGGCTAGTCGTTGGACCTTTGCCAATCTTACGGAAATACTGGGACGCTCTACACTAGGTCACCAGACCACTGAGCCGTACTGAACTCTTGGCCTTACTACCAATGTGTAGAGCCAGTGCAGAATCTTGGGGTTTATCCCCCAGTTCCTGCCTATAACTCTGCGCAACTGCCATAAGGTCGTTGTCGACTTCTTCACCGTCCTGTCGACATGCGACCTCCAACTTAATTTGCTGTCGAGGATTACCCCCAGGTACTTGACCTCTTGCACTAATGCAAGTGGTCTTCCGTACATAATGGGTATCCTCAGACCCTCAAGTTTTCGTCTTTTTGTGAAGAGAATGATCTCAGTCTTTAGTGGGTTTACCGACAGACCTTTCTCTTCACACCATCTTTCAATAATCCTGCAAGCTACCTGCATTCTATCGCAAACGTTTAGGAACCTGCCAGTAACAAGTACCAGTTCGTCGTCTGCGTATGCTTGTGCATAGAAGCCCTCTTCCGTTAGGCATCCCAGTAGACCGTCCATTATAAGACACCACAGGTGAGGTGAGAGGCAACTGCCTTGCGGGCAACCTCCCGTCACCCTGGCCCTCACTGAACAGTCCCCTAGGTTTGCCGTCACGGTTCTTTGCTCCAGTGCTGTTCTCACCCAACTGACCAGAACGGGAGGGTTTCCCTGGCCTGTAAGGCTTGACATATTGTAGCCGTTCTTGTCTTGTCAAATGCGTCTTCAATGTCAAAAAGTACTGCAAGGGCCACTTCCTTATAGTGTAGTGCCCTTTCGACCTTGTGCACGACAGCGTGGAGTGCAGTTTCGGTCGATCTTCCACGTCTGTATGCGTGCTGATTCCTGTGGAATGGGTGTGTTCTTATTACCCTTTCCGTTAGATGCCTATCAATGATCCTTTCCAAGGTCTTTAAAGACTAATGGGCCTAAATGATTTGGCAGTTGTGTAGTCCTCCCTTCCCGTCTTGGGAATAAAGACCACTCTGGCTGCCTTCCACTGTTCTGGGACCCATCCCATTGCTACGCTGGCCCTATATACCCTTACTATATGTGGAAGAAGGATATCCAGGCCTTTCTGAAGCAATGCTGGGAAGATCCCATCTGGCCCCGGCGACTTAAAGGGATCAAACTCCTGTACTGCCCATGTGACTGCACCTTCCGTTATAATTCCCTCAGCGAACTGCCAGTTCTCTATAGGAACTGGTTCCTGTTCCGCTATGGGTGCTAACTGGATGGCGCCGTCTCCTGGAAAGTGGACTTCCAGGAGGTGTTGTAACGACTCCTCTCTGGATGTTTTTTTGTCCACATCCCATCGGCCTTTTTTAGCGCTCCTACTGTTTGACTAGTTTCGCGGCTTAAGATTTTCATCAGTCTAGCAGAGTCTGATACTGAGTTTAACTCTGCACAATATTTCTGCCAGCTAGATCTTTTGTTGCGCCTTAGCTCATTTTTAAACCTATTCCTGGCCATTTTGAAAGTGTCCCATGAGGCCTGTGTCCCTTCTCTGATAGCTCGATTAAAGATTCGCCTGGATTCCTTGCGCAGATCGGCTAGAGTGCCGGTCCACCATGGTACCCTACGAACTCGAGCCTCCCTGAGAGGACAAGCCTCCTCATAAGCTGAGACAATTTTACTTGCCAGTTGCTCTACGTCTTTACTTAATTGTTCTTTTGTGCATATACCTTCCTCTGGTTGGCCTCCTTGGCGAACGAGACTGGAACGATAGCTTTCCCAGTCTGTCGCCCTGGGGTTCCGGTAGGGAATTTCCAGAGGCTTGTCGGAATTCATTTCCATTCTGATCATACGATGATCAGATGTCACGATATCCGACGTCACTTTCCAGTTTTCAATATTGATTGAAAAACACCTAGAGGCCACTGTAATGTCAATTACTTCCTTTCGGATGCTATTGACAAAAGTGGGCTCTGTACCTTTGTTCATTATCTCAAGATCCGTGGACGCCAAATATTCTAGTAGGGTTTCGCCCCGAGGGTTAATGTCTGAGCTCCCCCACACCGAATGATGTGCATTGGCATCACATCCGACAATTACCGGAAGACCTTTATCTCTCGCAAACGATATTAAGCGTTCGAATTCCTCCGTAGGTATACGCGCGTCATCCGAGGGAAAATAGGCGCTTCCTACTACTACCTTATGGTTTCTACCACCTACCTGATACTCCAGAACCGCTGCAGTGAGGTCCTTGGTTCCCAGCTGCGGTAGTGGTACCATGCTGAGATCCCTGGACACCATGATACAGGTCCTGGGTCGATCGTTTCGTACAAAACATAAAAAATATATAAAAATCACCTATCTCACATCAATACACATTAAAAATGTAATAAAAATGTAAAATTTAAAAAAAATCGTTAGAGCCGTTTTTGAAAAAATCGAAAAAAACTGAAAAATCACAAGAGTAAACACCTACTTCCGGTTATGCGATTTTCTTCAAAAGCTTGCTGTCTCATCTACATAGTACACAAAACTTATATATGAAGTTTCAACGCCATACCTCTTTTTGTTTTTGAGATATTCTGTTCACAGACACACACACAGACACAAACAGACAGACCAATGAAAAAAAATATGTTTCTTGGGTTCAGGGGACTCTAAAACGTGAAGATCTATTGAAAACTCAATTTCGAATTTTTGGGGTGAATCCAATACTTCCTTTATTGTAAAAGGAAGTAAAAATACAAGGAGAGAAACACCTTAAGTTTTATAAGGTTATGTACTACTATACAAATATGAAATTTGAACGCCTACAGGCGGATGAAGAAACCAGGGATGACCAAAAAGACGCTGGAAAGACCAGCTTTAATCTGTAAGATCGGAACAAACCAAAAGGTTTAGTCCCTGACGCTGATGATAAATGATAAACTTTATCGGTTTCGTGTACAGAAGTGAAGCTAAGCGTTTTCAATTGTAAATACCTATTTTTTTGTAAATCGTAGTTTTCAACATTTTTACAATTCAGAAAACATAAAATAACATGTTATATCCTGAAAAAGTCACATATGAACTTGAGGCTCGGATTGTAAGTGTACGTAGTACTTTAAACAATGTAGGTCAAATTGCAGGTACAGTCAAACCTCTTTAACTCGAAGTGGTAGGGGTAGAAACACAAATTCGAGATATCGAAAATTCAACTTAACGAATTTTCGAAAAAAATGTGTATGCCATTTAAATGTGTAATATTATTTATTATATGTACATAGAACAAAATTACTTAAAAATTAAATAAATTTATACATTTATCGTATACACAAGCGAAACGTACCTAGGTACACACTACACAGATTATATGTACATGGATCATACATTATGTGTGCATACATGTACACAGGAATGTATTAATTTGTTTCAAAAAAATAACCAGAAATTTTTTGTTGTTTCTTACTCTGGTACTAGCTATCCCATCTCTATTAAAAGAGCATTCATCGGTCATTAATATGTTGGCATTAAACCTAGGATTTTGTCGTAGCAACCATTAGCAAAAATTTTACCTAGGAAGATAATCCTCCTCCTTTAAAGACTGCACCTGTTGCACATGGTACGAACGAAGCATATTTTCTTTCAGAGTCGACCACACAACAAAGTTGTTAATACCTATGTCATGCGCTATGTTCCTGGTGCTAAATGAAGGATCCTCTTCAATCCTCGTCCAGTTTTTCGTGCTGTTGGAAGCATAGACCCAGTTTCTCGAACTCTTTGAGCAACTGCAATAAATGTTTCACGATGCAGGAGTAGAGGAAGATCCCATCTGCCCAAGATGTGGGAGGGACGAGGAAACGTCCTTTCACTACTTGGGAGAATGCGAAGCGACTGAGGTATAGAACCTTTGGAGCACCTACGCTTCGAATGGAAGAGTTGAACTTCCTATCCTGGGCTGAAATTCTGATCTTCATTAGAAAATCAGGAAGGTTTAAGCAGGGAGAAGAGCCCATCGAAGAGGACGATAATGAAGGCAGTTGAGGGGATGGCATGGGGTTGGCAAAAAGGGCCTATGGTGGCCTACTTGCTAGACTTCGGTCTCCCCACAACTACTACTACTACTACTACTACTACTACTACTCTGGTACTGAATTTTTTCACAAAATTTGTCCAACATTCTTAGAGATGCAAACAGTTCTTTAGGCACATTTTCTTGCGCACTTAGGAAAAGCGATAACTTGTCCACTGCTTCACTAGCTTCACGTGTGTTCGGAATACAAACGGTTTCGGCATCAGTTTCACCATCATCTTCATCATCACTCACTTCGTTTTGGTTTAAAGCCATTCCCATAATATCCCGGTCACTTGGATGTTCTGCCACTGGCAAATTGCTATCCACTTCGACGTAGTTTTCAAAAGTAAAATCGGTAAATAGGCCACTGTTTCTGTAGAGTTGTCCAACCCAACAGTGGCAAATCGTCATCATCGTCCCACATTGCTTCGCTGACAATTTCATTTTCAGCTTTTCTGAATCCCGCTTTTTTAAAACAATTCGCGATAGTAGCTAGGGTCACTTTACTCCAAGCTTTATCAATTTCTCTTACACAGTCTAGTAACGTAATTTTTGGCGTTTCCTTTTTCTCAAATGCTTGTATGGTCCTCAATACGATACGATACGCCTTCTATATTTTTGTTTTAAATCTTTGATGATGCCTTGAACCATTGGCTGCAATTTTGATGTTAAATTTGGAGGAAAAAACATTACTGTAACAGCTTCAAGTTTTCGCGGAAAATCTTTTGAATGTGCTGTGCAGTTATCCACCAACAATAAGATTTTCCGTTTCTGGGCTTGAAATTTTCTGTCTAACTTGTAGAGCCTCTCTTCGTAAAGAATACGTGTCATCCACGATTTTTTATTAAATTTGTATGCAATAGGCAGGCTTTTAACTTTGGCAAAACATCTAGGCTTCTCCGACTTGCCGATTAACAACAAATGAAGTTTTTCCGTTCCGGAGATATTCGCATCTACCATAATTGTTACACGTTCCTTACTACGCTTTCCTCCATGACACTTTTCTGAAGAAAGAGTTAAAGTTTTATCGGGCAAACATTTGAAAAACAAGCCTGTTTCATCGGCGTTGAAAACATTATCGGCACTGTATTGTTCGAATATTTTTTCCAAGTTTTCTTTTAACCACTTTTGTCAATCTGATTCCGACACGTCCGCACTTTCTCCACACATTTCTTTCTGTACAATTGCATTTATTTTTTTAAATTTATCTAGCCATCCTTGACTATCCTTGAAATTGTCGTATTTTAACTTTTTTGCAAATTCTTCCACTTTCTGCAAAATGATGGGGCCCGAAACTGGCAAATTTTGATTACGAACGCATCGAAACCATTCCACCATAGCTGCTTCTAAATTTGGGAAACTGGACTCTATCAACCGTTTTCTTTCACCACAATTAAAGTTTTCTTCTGAGGCAGTTATGATAAAATTCCTATTTTTCAAAATTGTTGATAAAGTGTTAGCTGGGAGCTGGGACACCGAACTCTTCTGCGATGTCTTTTTTTCTTTTTCCTCCTTTTTCCACTTCCTGAATTAAAAGCACTTTCTCACTGATACTTAAAGTTTTTAATTTTCGTTTGCGCGACTCCATAATTATGTATGTACGTACATATGTCGTGCTCCTATGCAATCTGACGAAAAACTAAAACGTTTCTAGTGAAATGTTTAAAGTAGAAAATGCAGCTTTGCAAATTCTTTGAAATTTGAGAAACCAGTGTCGTAAACAACTCCTATCGTTAATCCCAAACTACTCAAGAAATGTTTAAGCCGACAAAGCTTGTATTTACAGTCACGAATGTTTATTTTAGGTACTGCAATTTAGCAAATTCTCTGAAATATGTACAAAGAAGCGAGGTCATTAACCGTCCTTATTGCCAAACTGCAAGTTTGTAAAAATCGAGTAGTAGAGGGAAAATCCTGCTCTGCGGTATGATAAAATGCTTCAAGGTACCGAAAACTTCGTGTTATCGAAATTCAAATAATCGAGAGATTTTTGTATGTGAAACTATAGGAATTCGATCGGGAACATGAATTCGAGTAATCGAGAAATTCGAATTATTGAAGTTCGAGGTATGGAAGTTCGACTGTATTTTCAAGCTCTACAAGTTTTATTATAACTACTTTTTCGCTAAATAGGTTGAGAAACAAAATACAAGCAAAGAAGCACGAAAAAAAATCTTGACCCGTTCATGCTTTTCTTTCGCGTTCGATATCTCGACTAGTATCGCCCGTATGTGAAAAAGTAATTGAACATAAATTGTAGAAAAACTAAATAAAAGGTTTGTTTTATTTTCACGTACCGTTAACGGGAACTGAGTTATGGCATAAAAATCAAACGCACCTTTTTCTTAAGATGGCGGAAATAGCACATAGGAAATCTGGGTCGACAACTTGAAGTTAAGCTTTGCTGCATATATTTTTTCGATTGGTCAAGAAACGTCAAATTGTGGATTTTTATTGGTCACTTTTTGACAAATGACAGGTGAATTGAATAGTCAAGGGTAATACCACAAGCAGTGGATATATTTTTGACAAATATTTTGTCGTTTCCATGTAAATTATTGCGTTTAAATTTCACGATACAAAATCACATCAGAAATGTCACGAGCCGAAGGCGAGTGACATTTAAATGTGATTTTGTTGAGTGGAATTTGCAATAAATTCTATGGAAATGGCAAAATATTTAAAAAAATATATCCACTTCGAGTGGTATTTGGGACGACTATTTAACAATATTAATACATAACGATTAACTTTATTGAAAAATAATCCAACAATTAATATAATTATTCATTCTCAATCAAATTCAGCGGAATACTTCCAAAACACAGCATTTTAAAATTTTTAAAACAAGCCACACAGTTTGTTGGGGTTTAGTGTTACGTAACCTAACGATATCACTAAGGACAGAACATTGTTGCTAAGCGATACTTCGCAACAAGGCTATTTATTTTTTGAGTACGTACATTGTTTTGTGAATATTTTGCATGGTGCCCAATATTCAGTGATATACTGCTGTTATTGGTTGAAAAAAGCAAATGTCTGCAATGTGATTGGCATATATGTTATAGTGTTGAATAGTCATAGTAATATAATACAATAAAATAAATTTGATTAATTTAACTACCTGCTGTTTCATTTGTGACAATCGCATTTGTAGATACAGACACAGCAATAGTTGATTCTTACATAATTTCCCAATGTTAATTTTGCCATGTCTGGTAGTCATTGAATTTGTTTGCAGTAAAACTGAAAGAAGGATAAAATCGCAAATATGTATTGTTACGGTATTAAAATAACTTTACGACACCCACCCAAGGTGAGCATCGCACCACGGAATCAGTCCTGAAAAACTGGCACACTTGCCCTGAAATCGGTTCGAAATAGGCTAATAGGCCACGGCTGGAACGCTCAGGGAGTCGGGCGTGAGTCACACGATACGTTCTGGGCAAGCGTGTGGTGGCATAATATATACAGGGTATGTCGAAATCATGAGGGCGCCACCAAGCCTGTCTTAACCCGGCTAACCGGGCCTGGACGGTTAAACGGGAGCGAAGCATGCACAATACTCCGCCGATAGGATTACTCAAGAGTTGCAAGGTCAGATAACAATTTCGGGATTGCCTTATGCAAGGATTGTAATTAGGTGTCAATCCGACCGCGACTACGCAGCTGTCTCACTCACCTGTACGCTCACAGCTTCCTCGTTCCGTCGTACAATAATCAGTACAATAAAGGGGCGTCTATCTGTAACAGAACATGCACAAGCCGAAACAAACAATAGTTCCCTTAACTAACCAATCATATATTGAGCTTCGGGTTACAATGGGGTAGCAGAATGCGTCGCCCTGTATCTAAACTTAACCTATAATTAAGGGCACCAGCTGGCACGCGCGCTCTAAACTTAACGACAGATGTTGAACACCAGTGAACAGCAATGAGCAGCAATAGGCAGCAATGAGTACAAACATGTACGCGGCCTTATGCGGCGGGCAGCGACGATTTACATTAGCATTCGCGGCATGAACAGTCTACAAGTCTGAATGAATGCACTGGCGCAGTAATGAGTAGTAATGAGTACAAATATGCACGTTGCCTTATGCAAGGGCAGCGACGATTTACATTAGCATTCGCGGCATGAACAGTCTGCAAGTCTGAATGAATGCACTGGCGCAGTAATGAGTAGTAATGAGTACAAATATGCACGTTGCCTTATGCAAGGGCAGCGACGATTTATCTTAGCACTCGCGGCATGAACAGTCTGCAAGTCTGAATGAATGCACTGGCGCAGTAATGAGTAGTAATGAGTACAAATATGCACGTTGCCTTATGCAAGGGCAGCGACGATTTATCTTAGCACTCGCGTTCACAGCGGTAATCAGGTTAAAGACACATACCTTAGTGCGTAGGCGGCGAGGGAGCCTGGTACAGTTGAGTTGCGACAAGCTGCAATCGTAGGTGGCAGGTACCTTCGATGCTACAACGGCGAAAGGGGGTGAATGCACAACCGCCTCAATGGCGACGGGAGACACGTCATGACGCGTACAACGGGACGACGAAAAGAAAGGGGCCACTTTCGTTCTGCTGAACCAAATCCTCGTAGGTCGAGATGAAGGGGGCACGACCCCTCACTTACGGAAGCAGGAACTGGGCTCCAAAAACACCCACGCTACGCCGAAGACAACTCGAAAAACTCCGACTCACAACCACCACACAAGCGCTCTCTGCAACGGGCTGCGGACAACTCCCACTTAAGGCGAAACAGTATATCACATGATTGCTGAAACAGCACTTGACGGGAAAAAGGGCTGACGCCCCCGCCAAGGGCGGAAGCGCCGCACGAAAGCACACACTCTGCGACCTCTTGTTCGTTCGACGGTTCTCGGCTGAATGCCACGAGGGAAGCGTAAGCAAAGGTCACCTTGGCCGCGTCCCGCCACGTGACTAAACCTTGGCAGCCAATCGCAAGGCGATAAAATGAAACAAGCCAATGCGGGCCACGATGGTATCACGCCACGACAGCGTGCTTTCTAGAAGATTCGGAATTCAAAAAAACGCTATCAGAGGGGAGCTCCAACCGACGAAAAATACTGCTTCTGGGGCTAAATATGTGCGAAATCGTGATTCTGAAATTAGGCGATGGAGCCAATTAAGAACTAAAAGGGCTTAGCATACGGGCACGCTGCCCTAAAGCCTAGGTGACTATTTAAAATACCAAAATGACCTAAATAAAGGCGTGAAATGCATTTAAGCATCTGCGACAGCAAAATGACTTAACAGTATTTTTAAAAATTTGTGGTTGCTAATTTGTTTTTGCGCAGGAGCCGGAATCCAGATATAAGTGACTCGTCATATTTAGAATTTGAATTTCTGTGGCTGCTTGAGTCCCTGAGCACCCACGTATTTGGCACCAGTGATACCTATGCCTTCTTTTGCCCTTGTTTTTTGACTACTATATAAGCTGGGTGGGCTTTCAATACACACCCATTAATTTCGTCACTCACAAGCTGTTTGAAGTATTGAAAAACTAATTTTAAATGGTGTTTTGCACTCTTTTAAATTGCCTGAAATAGAATGCTATCACTTAGAAAATAAAAGAGGAAAAAATTCTAGAGTTATTATTTTTTAAATGGAACACCTTGTATTTTTTTGTTTTTTGTTAAGTAATAGGTAAAATCGTAGGAGTAAAAAATCTGGTGTGATACATGCACACAACTTCTTTTTACAGTGATCTTATGATTAACCAAAAATTTAATTTTAAATTTTTAAGCATTGGCACACATTTTCAAAAATTACAAATTCTACAGAAACCATACAAGATAGAGTGTTAGCTGAAAAGACAAATTTTCTCTAAGATTTTTAGTTGAATTCAAAAATGTTAATATACCAGGTGTTCTATTTAAAATAGGAGTTAATAAAAAAAAACAAAGAAACCCATTTTAGAGGTATTCATCTAGAAAATCATCTATCTCACATCAATGCACATTCAAAACGTAATAAAAATGTAGAGTTTAAAAAAACGGTTAGTCGTTTTTGAAAAAATTGAGAAAAATTGAAAAATCAGAAGAATAAACACAATTCTTCCGGTTATGCGATTTTCTTCAAAAGCTTGCGCTGGCGCATCTAAATAGTACACAAAACTTATATATGAAGTTTCAACGTTATTATACCTCTTTTCATTTTTGAGATGACAGACCGACAGACAGATCAATGAACAAAAACATTTTTTTTTGGGTTCGGAGGACTCTAAAACGTGTACAAATTTTGAAAACTCAATTTTGAATTTTTGGGGTGAATCCAATACTTCTTTATTGTAAAAGGAAATAAAAAGGAATGATCAGAAGTAGGCCAAATTCTTAGGAAAAGAAACCTTGTGCTACATGCTCGTGTCTTTTCGTCAATTTGTTCTCGTTTAATTGCTAATAAAGCAATGCTCATAAATTTTTTAAAAATCCGACAAGAGTTGAACACTCGTGAGTACACTGTTGAGAAGATATACGGTTTTCATGTTATGGCCAACTTAATACATGTTTATTAATGAACATCTGTTATATCGATGGGGCCATAAATATACCGATGGGGCCACAATTATATAACAAGAGATCAATAAAAAAACCAATTAGGGTAGGCTGTGATATGTGGTATATGTTTGGCAGTACTGAAGTGTATTGTCAGTCGATGTCAAATTCGAGATTTGCAGGTTAAGTTTTACGTCATTCTGTGTCAAACAACAAACAAAACCTAACCTTTTAATCTCGAATTTGACATAGACTGACAATATACTTCAGTACTGCCAAACGCATAACACATCACAGCCTACCCTAATTGGTTTTTTTATTGATCTCTTGTTATAACAGCAATGAGATAACATGAACAAGAAAATAACACGTATTGCTTGAGTAAGAAAGAGATAAACATAATAGCAAATATTCGAGCAGGCATGACTCCTATTTTAATTATGACAGATGTCAACCAAGCATGCCTACTAATAGTATATTATGTTATTAGGAGCAAAAGTTATATTTTATGTGGCGAGGCTGGACGGGTTATCTGCCGAGCTTGCGAGGCAGATAAGTACAGCCGAGCCACATAAAGATACTTTTGCTTTGAATAACATATAGTATTTTTTCTTCAAACGTTTTTATAACAAATTATTTACAACTTTGTGAACAAAATTCGAAGAAAATTACTTGATCTCGTCAGCGGCAGATAATATTGTCTGCCGCTGACGAGCGGCAGATAAAGTTGTCAGCGGCAGATAATAACTTTATCTGCCGCTGACGAGCAGCAGATAAAGTCGTCAGCGGCAGATAATAACTTTATCTGCCGCTCGTCAGCGGCAGATAATATTAACTGCCCCTTGGCAATAAAGTGACAGTTTAGGATCATCAATCCAGCAGTATAATACCATATTTTACTGCCGTTTGAAGAAAAAATAATTTTATCGTGTGGCCATCTCTTTCTTACTCAAGCATTCTATTTAGTTGTTCATGTTATCTTATTGCTGTTATATATAATTATGGCCCCTTCCGTATATAACAACATTGAGATAACATGAACAACAAAATAGAATGCATGAGTAAGAAAGAAATGACCATACGATAAAATTATTTTAGTAGGCATATGTTATAATTATATTTCTTACTTCGGCAACATTTACATCAAATGGAAAGCAGCAGTAGAGTATTATCGCAACAATATTTGTCAGATAAAGGTCAAAATTAACATGAACATTCTTGTTTTATTGAATTGTCTTCTGAATGCAACTCTTGCTCTCTTGTGTCTATTTTACAAAACCTTGTACTAACTTTTGCAGTGTTCTAACAGCTGTCAAAAGTGATATTAGTGATATTTTTAAGGTTTGGTTATTACACTGTAAAAAAAAATAGAAGCCACAGCCTGCTCTGAGTTTATTTTGTGAACATTATTTAGCGTTGGCATGAGCAACTTTTAACAGTTTTCAAAATCCCAATGATAAGCTTCGAAAATTGAATAACACACTGTATAGGGTGATTTAGTTTAGTTACTTGGTGAGATACATTCAATAGATTCTTAGATTGTTTGTAAAGGATTCTCTTCTTTCAAGTTACAAATGTTCAAATGATTACTTTTGATTTGATAAAGGCTACGATCACAACTTAATTTTTGTGTAAGCCTGCTGTCATTTTGTTGGTGTTTAACTGTAACAGTTAAATAGAAACTTTCAAAGCAGTAAAATTACTAATTTTAATTGTTAAAATCTATGGATTTGCCCCATACGATTAGATTTTTGTTTATAATTTTTGTAATGAAAATATTTTAAAAGTTATAAATGAAAATCATTAAAGTTATGCAAACACACATGTGATATTTCGAAAGTGTTAAACGTGAAAAGTGTATATCAGAAATACTCTGCTTTTATTTCTAATAAAAACTAATATTACCGTTAATTCAAATCACTTAAAACCAGCCCAATTGGGAGCATCGAAATATCTAGATTAATGTATCCTTTAATAAACTTGAGTATGGCTAGTTAAATATAAAATTAAAAGTCAAGATATCCACATTAATGTGTGGGAAGTGATATTTAGGAAACCAAAACGGCAAAATCTGATACATGTTTCCGGTGTTTAAACTGATGCAAGGTTTGAGTTCAAAAATACGTGCAAGATAAAATGATGAATGTGTTCAAGTTTTGTATGAAAGTAGGAGTAAAATAAAACAGTAAAGCTGTATCTTATTAAGAAAGAAACAATATGTATGTATATACAGGGTGCCCGTTTTTGGAGCTCCACCATGGGGATCTCGGTAACCATAAGAGATACGAGGTCGGTTAAATTGGGGCAAAGTTGCGCAATTTGGAGCTCAATAATATGCCGGTTTAAAATTTCAAAAATTCCGATTACCTCCGGAGATATCCGAAAAAAACCGGAATTTTGGAAATACGTTTTTATTTTTTCCTCGGCTTATTTGGTGACCTAATTCAAAATGAGTGACACTTCGTCGTTGCAACTTTTCCTCCTCTACAACCTGCCGATGTCATATTTGAAATCAGACGTTTCGATTTTCGACAATCATCATCAACTTTGGTTTTTCTTATGGGCACTATCTTGGATTTTCACATTTTTGAATTCAGCTTTGTTTTCTGATTACGGTGATGTATCACATGTTAAGGTTCAGTGTTGCAGTTTGGGTGAAATATCAAAAATTCTGTTTTGCAAAGACTGCCTTGGATATAACATCCATACTTTTGTTTAACAAAGGCATTGTTGACAGTTCGATTTAAGTTGGCTTAACGTCACCTACAGTTACAAAATTAGTATAAATTTATTAACAAAATGCCCTTTTCAAATGAAGAAAAACGAGATATGCTAGAAATTTATTACGCTTCGCATCGAAATGCGCAAGTTACTTCGGAAAGATATTTACAGCGGTATCCAGAAAGACAACAACCAGCTCAAAATTATTTGTTATTCCTTCATAGAAATTTAGCCGAGTTTGGTGCATTTTCTAAACCTCGAAGACGTGTTCATAGACCAAATGCGAATGAAGTGGAAATTTTACAGGCGGTGAGTAAATTGTTAAAACTTTCTCAAAAATAATAAACGGCAATGAATTGAATTCTTCATTAGATTCAAGATAATCCTTCAACTTCAACAAGGGCTATAGCAGACGAAATTAACGTATCACATCAAGCAGTGTGGAGAGTCTTGAAAAAACATAAATATCGCCCGTTTAAAATTCATATCACCCAAGTCTTGCATCCAGGAGATACTGAACGGAGGGCAGCGTTTTGTAGGAATATCATGGCACGGTTGGAACAAAATCCCCATTTTCTTTCCAACGTGATATTCACGGACGAGTGCAAATTTACCAACTCAGGCATGTTCAATCGTCACAATGAACATGTCTGGTCCACTGAAAATCCACACGAACACCAAGGATGTCGACCACAAGCACGTTTCGGGCTAAATGTATGGGTTGGTTTATTTGGCGGTACGATCATTGGCCCATACATTTACGAAGACAATTTGACCGCAGATGGGTATTTGCACTTTTTAAGGACCTACCTTACGGATTACATCGATGACAACATTTGCCTCAACCGCTTGAATAACCTTTGGTTCCAGCAAGATGGTGCTCCGCCACATAATGCTAGGAGAGTGGCTGATTATTTGTCTGAAATATTTCCGGGTAGAGTCATTTCAAACAGTGGAGACATACGTTGGCCGGCACGTTCACCAGATCTTTCCCCATTAGACTACTATTTATGGGGAACTATGAAAGATCTCATTTATAAATCTGTACCCGCCGATATTAATGAGCTGCGAAGGAAGATCATCACAACTTTAAGGACCAAAATAAGAAGAAGGGACGTTTTAAGATCAATGCAGAATTTAAGAAGACGCATAGAGCTGTGCTTGGAAGTGGAGGGTGAACCCTTCGAGCACCTCTTATAATTTTCTTTATTTACTTGTTTCTCAAAATTTAGTTTTATCCTATGTTGTAAATTTAAAACATAATTTTCTCCTTTTTTATATCCTACTGTCAAATAAATAAATTTCTAGCATATCTCGTTTTTCTTCAGTTGAAAAGAGCATTTTGTTAATAAATTTATACTAATTTTGTAACTGTAGGTGACGTTAAGCCAACTTAAATCGAACTGTCAACAATGCCTTTGTTAAACAAAAGTATGGATGTTATATCCAAGGCAGTCTTTGCAAAACAGAATTTTTGATATTTCACCCAAACTGCAACACTGAACCTTAACATGTGATACATCACCGTAATCAGAAAACAAAGCTGAATTCAAAAATGTGAAAATCCAAGATAGTGCCCATAAGAAAAACCAAAGTTGATGATGATTGTCGAAAATCGAAACGTCTGATTTCAAATATGACATCGGCAGGTTGTAGAGGAGGAAAAGTTGCAACGACGAAGTGTCACTCATTTTGAATTAGGTCACCAAATAAGCCGAGGAAAAAATAAAAACGTATTTCCAAAATTCCGGTTTTTTTCGGATATCTCCGGAGGTAATCGGAATTTTTGAAATTTTAAACCGGCATATTATTGAGCTCCAAATTGCGCAACTTTGCCCCAATTTAACCGACCTCGTATCTCTTATGGTTACCGAGATCCCCATGGTGGAGCTCCAAAAACGGGCACCCTGTATATGCATAGTACGAGGGCTAGAGACCTGCGCGGGTCCAATATTTAGGACCCGCACCCGACCCGCGAACCGCAATTTCCAAAGATTTAAACCCGCACCCGACCCGCGAACCGCAAATGTCACATTTTTATACCCGCACCCGACCCGCGACCCGCAAGTTTTGCACTTTTAAGCCGCACTTGCCCCCAAATTCGAATATTAGACCAGCACGTACCAGCAACTTGTTTCAGATAGAATGCTCATACACAATAAAGAAAGTTATTTTCACACTTCATTATTATTAGGTATAATTTTTTTATACGCAAACAAAATTTATGTTGAAGAAATGAAGCTGTACCCGCCACCCGACCCGCAACCCGCAGTTTCAAATCCGCACCCGACCCGCTACCCGCAATATTGATATAAATCCTACCCGCAACCCGACCCGCAATGCGGGTAACCCGCGGGTACCCGCGGTTACCTGACCCGATGCAGGACTCTAACGAGGGCTATTCAAATTTGACCTGCATTTTATTTTTTCTGGTCGATACAAACTACAAATCTTATATTATAAGAGCTGATGCCGGCCGTCCAGACCGTAAGCACTGGCACGCACATGCCGACTGCGCACAAGTGGCGACGCAGCAAGTATTTGTATTGTTAACGCTGGCAGGGCCGGACATTGGCTGGCTACCAGCTTAAGCAAGCATTTTTATTGTTAACAGCTTCTTTACGCTGGCAGGGCCAGACGTAGGCTGGCCAACGCGTTCTAGTTAATATTATATATACATCATTTTTCTAAATAACAACCCCCCTTTAAAATACACTTATCCCATCGCTCCGACAGCTTCTGTATTCCCGTCGAAAAAAAATCTTTTAGTTGACCACGTAGCCAATTTTGCTCCCCATCCTTCACTTCCTCATTAGAGGCAAAGCGCTTGCCTCCCAATAGTTTTTTAAGGGGGCCAAAGAGATGATAGTCACTTGGGGCCAAGTCCGGACTATATGGGGGGTAAGGCAGCACTTCCCAGTTCAATTTAACGTGACAAAAACTCATCGCTTTCATACTTGTAGCGAAGTCGGAGTTCTCTGCAAACCTGTAGTAATTTCTGCTGTTGTTCCGCGGAAAATTGTTTTGAAACCCACCTGGCGCTAACTGTAGTAAATGTAAGCTTGTCGTGGACAATAGTGTGAATACTACCAACACTGGCGTTTACAATCCCAGTAATTTCCTTCACAAATATTCACGTATTGCTTCGGATCAGCTGGTCAACTTTTTGAATGTTCCCAAGATTCACAGCAGACGCTTGACGGGCAGTATGCAGCAAGTTCGATACGCATTCACAACCATCCTGGAAGATTTACACCATTCAAAGACTGTTTTGAGTGATAAACACCCTTCTTCAAACTGTTTATGAAATCTCTGATGAATATCAGTCGCTTTTATACCTTCATTGAAAAGAAATTTAATAATTATACGTTGTGCAACAGAATTTAACACATTGTTGCACGAAATTGTTAATACAAATGAAAGTATTGACACAATCAAGTTGTAGTGGTTTATGGCGTTAGCTAACATGCCTACTTCGATGAATGTAAAACCGCTTTACAGTATCTCTTCAATTATGTTCATAAAAAAATAAAATGCAGGTCAAATTTGAATCGCCCTCGTATTATGACTATGACATTACAAATGATATTGACAGACCTCACTCCTAGAGAGCGCGTGCCCCAGGTGGCAGATGAGGGAAGTCCTGGAGCCGGGAATGCCGTGAATATTCACAATAAGCTGTCGTGGACCAAAGGCCAGTTGTCCCAAGGTAACAGGGCCCATGTTCATCGGGCTAATCACCTATAAGATGGAAGGATTGATTTAGAGAAACACGGATGGCTTCGGAGTAGCACGGAACAATTCAAAATGAAAGGTGAAAATAAGGAATGTTAGGAGCCTGGCGGGAAAGGAAGTCGAAATAACAGAAGAAATATGGAAGTACAACTTGCAAATTCTGGGGCTAAGTGAAATTTAAGAAAAGGGAAACTGAATACAGACACTACAAAACGGGTGAATTCTAAAATATTCAGGAGTAACAACGGAAAGAGCAAAGACAGGGGTAGAAATAGTAACATCAAGTGCAATAGAAAGAATAGTAACAAACTGGAAAGCGATAAGCCCAAGAATGATAACAATAGATTTTCATTTGGATGAAACAGTAATGGTAATACAAATATACGCTTCAACTGAGAACGAACCAGTGGAAGAAACCTTCTATAACCAACTACAACAAGAAGCAGATCAAGCAAGAAGTAAAAGCAAACATAGTATAATGGTAATGGGGATTGGAATGCACGGATAGGAGATAAACCAGAAGAAGCCTTCGGAATGATGGGTAATCAACCAGAGGAACAAACAAATACATACATTTGATGAAAAAGAAAGGCAGGTGAAAAGCATCATAGATTATATAACGTATGACATCAATGCAAGGTACGCAATATTGGACATGAAAGTAATAAAAGGCGCAGAATTAACAGATCATAGACTACTACTAGTTGATACAAGATTCAGAGCTCCAAAAATAGAAGTACAAAAAGAGTTTAAAAAACGTAAAATAAGAAAATTAGAGGACGAATATATCAAGATACAAAGAGCTTCTCCAACAGAGACTAACTGCTCAAGAACAATATGGAATATAATCGAACGAAGGGAAAGACTAAAAATAACCTACAAGAAGTAACTAAAGAAACCTGCGGGATACAAGTAATTAAGCAGGGACAAAAGAGAATCAGATGGTGGAACAAAGCCTTAAAAGAAAAGATAAGGATGAAGAAAGAAGCATGGAAGATGTACCTGAGAACTAAGACACAAGACAACAAGGAAAGATACAAACAAATAAGAAACGTGGAAAAAGACGCAGTTAGAGAACCCAAACTAAAAACATGGAAAAAGACGCAGTTAGAGAACCCAAACTAAAAACATGGAAGGAGTTCGCAGAAACAATAGAACAATCGTTTAGAGAAATTCAGAGGAAGTAAAAGGATTAAGAAAGAGCAAAGAACAGCAAGTAATGTGCATAAGAAATGAAGAGAATAAAATAGAGACAAATATAAAAATTTGAGAAGTGTTAAGTCATTTTGCTGTCGCAGATGCTTAATTGCATTTCACGCCTTTATTTAGGTCATTTTGGTATTTTAAATAGCCACCTAGGCTTTAGGGCAGCGTGCCCGTAGGCTAAGCCCTTTTAGTTCTTTATTTGGCTCCATCGCCTAATTTCAGAATCACGATTTCGCACATATTTAGCCCCAGAAGCAGTATTTTTCGTCGGTTGGAGCTCCCCTCTGATGGCGTCTTTTTCGAATTCCGAATCTTCTAGAAAGCACGCTGTTGTGGCGTGATACCATCGTGGCCCGCATTGGCTTGTTTCATTTTATCGCCTTGCGATTGGCTGTCAAGGTTTAGTCACGTTGCGGGACGCGGCCAAGGTGACCTTTGCCAACGCTTTCCTCGGGGATTCAGCCGAGAGCCGTGGAACGAACAAGAGGTCGCAGAGTGTGTGTTTTCGTGCGGCGCTTCCGCCCTTGGCGGGGGCGTCAGCCCTTTTTCCCGTCGAGTGCTGCTTCGGCAATTTATGTGATATACGGTTTCGCCTTAAGTGGGAGTTGTCCGCAGCCCGTTGCAGAGAACGCTCGCGTGGTGGTTGCGGGTGGCAGTTTTCGAATTATCTTCGGCGTAACGTGGGTGTTTTGGAGCCCAGTTCCTGCTTCCGTAAGTAAGGGGTCGTGCCCCCTTCATCTTGACCTACGAGGATTTGTTCAGCAGAACGAAAGTGGCCCATTTTATTCGTCGTCCCGTTGTACGCGTCATTGACGCGTCTCCCGTCGCCATTAAGGCGGTTGTGCATCACCCCCATAGCCGTTGTAACATCGAAGGTACCTGCCACCTACGACCGCAGCTTGTCGCAACTCAACTGTACCAGGCTCCCTCGCCGCCTACGCATTAAGGTATGTGTCTTTAACCTGATTACCGCTGTGAACGCGAGTGCTAATTTAAATCTTCGCCGCCTACGCATTAAGGTGACGCGCATATTTGGACTCATTGCTACTTATTACTGCTCTTGTGCATTCATTCAGACTTGCAGACTGTTCAGAACGCGAGTGCTAATTTAAATCTTCGCCGCCTACGCATTAAGGTGACGCGCATATTTGGACTCATTACTACTTGTTACGGCTCGTTACTGCTCCTTACTGTTCATTACTGTTCACTACATGTTCAACCTCTGTCGTTAAGTTTAGAGCGCGCGTGCCAGCTGGTGCCCTTAATTATAGGTTAAGTATAGATATAGGGCGACGCATTCTGCTGCCCCATTGTAACCCGAAGTTCAATATATGATTGGTTAGTTAAGGGAACTATTGTTTTGTTTCGGCTTGTGCATGTTCTGTTACAGATAGACGCCCCTTCATTGTACTGAATATTGTACGACGGAACGAGGAAGCTCTGAGTGGACAGGTGGGTAAGACAGCTGCGTAGTCGCGGTCGGATTGACACCTAATTACAATCTTTGCATAAGGCATTTCCGAACCTGTTATTTGACCTTGCAACTCTTGAGTAATCCTATTGGCGGAGTATTTTGCATGCTTCGCTCCCGTCTAACCGTCCAGGCCCGGTTAGCCGGGTTAAGACAGGCTTGGTGGCGCCCTCATGATTTCGACATACCCTGTATATATTATGCCATCACGCGCTTGCCCAGAACGTATCGTGTGACTCACGCCCGACTCCCTGAGCGTCCCAGCCGTGGCCCATTAGCCTATTCCGAACCGATTTCAGGGCAAGTGTGCCAGTTTTTCAGGACTGATTCCGTGGTGCGATGCTCACCTTGGGTGGGTGTCGTAAAGTTATTTTAATACCGTAACAGAAGCTTGGAGAAAATACTATGCAGACAAACTAATAGACATGTTACGTCGAACTGGACTAGACAGCAAGGATATCCGGATTATCGAAAATCTATATTGGGGTCAAACAGCAGAAGTAAGAACAGGTAATATAAGTACATCAAACTTAAAAATACAACGAGGGGTTCGACAGGGCTGCATTCTTTCGCCTCTTCTGTTCAATCTTTATTCTGACCACATCTTCAAAGA
The DNA here is from genome assembly GCA_940337035.1 of Agriotes lineatus. NCBI lineage: Eukaryota > Metazoa > Arthropoda > Insecta > Coleoptera > Elateridae > Agriotes > Agriotes lineatus. The sequence continues at coordinate 59,887,621 of OW679194.1, read as the reverse complement.
AGCCCTTGAAGACATGGAACACGGAGTAAAAATTAATGGGGTCCTAATAAATACAATTAGATACGCTGATGATACCCTTAGTTTGTGTGATAATTTAGAGGGCCTACAACACTTAATAAATAAAATTAGTACAACAGCAATAGAATTAGGGCTCAACATAAACTTGAAAAAAACAAAGTTTATGGTATTTAGCCGAGAACAACACGAACTTGCGAGACTAAGCATAAATGGTGTTATAATAGAACGAGTCCAACAATTTAAGTACCTAGGCAGTATAATAACTGAAAAACTGAACCCCGAGATAGAGATCAAATGCCGAATTGAAGCAGCCAGGGCAACCTTCAAAAGAATGAAAGCTCTATTTTGTAATGATAACTTGAACTTGAAATTGCTTCAACGAATGGTCAAATGTTATGTTTGGTGCTGCTATATGGAGCAGAGAGCTGGACCCTGAAAGTGAATCTACTCAATAAATTAGAAGCATTTGAAATGTGGATTCATTGAAGAATGCTGAGAGTTCCATGGACAGATTTATTGACTAACGAAGAAGTTCTAAGACGAGCTAGGGCGGAAAGGCAACTAGTAAGAACTATAAAGTGGCGTAAAATCGCTTATCTCGGTCATATATTGCGAGGAGATAAATATCGACTTCTTCAACTCATAATGAAGGGAAAGATAGAAAGTAGATGCGAAGTGGGTGGAAAACAGATGTCATAGCTGAAGAATATCAGAGACTGGACTTACATACAAAGTGCTGGACAACTTTTCAGAACGGCAAAAGACAGAGATGCACTCTCCACAGTAATCGCCAACGTTCGGGAGACCGAACACGGCACATAAAGAAGAGAAGAAGAGACAAATTTAAAAATGATGAACAAATAGAAAATGGAATAATACAAGGAATTGCAAACTTTGAACAAGAGGAAGAAGGGGAAATCCAAATAAAGTAGAGAGTGTAATAAGATGGCTCACTAAGATATACCGCCAAGCCTGGGAAACCGAAGAACTATCTAAAGATTGAGAGAAAAATCTAATAATCCCAATACATAAAAAAGGTAATACTGTAGAACCAGGAAACTATAGATCAATATGCCTGACACTAGTAGCGTTGAAAGTTTACTCAAAAATACTAGAAAGAAGATTAAAGGAAGAGGTCAAAGGAGGTCAATTAGAAGAAGAACAAGCAGCTTACAGACAGGGAACACAAAGTCATATTTTCACCCTACGCATGATAGAACACATAGAAAAGGGTAAAAGCTTATGCCTAGCCTTTCTAGATTTAAAGTCAGCGTTCGGTATGGTATCGAAACACCATATATAGCAAACACTAAATGAACTAAACGTAAACAAAAAACTTAGGAAAGCAATTGTATTGTATTGTATCCTTTAAATTCTGTAGGGAGCATAGGGTGTCGTTAGACGTTTCTGTAGCTTTTAAATTATATAGTGACAGAGTTGCTAGCTCTGCGCTATCTTCTCTATGCGATCTCCTCCTTATCATTAATTTATCATTAAGTTCACTAATGTTTTAACACTGTGTTAATTTGTGCTGGTAATTATGCTCGTATCTCGCAAATGTTTTGTTAATTTGTGCTGGTAATTATGCTCGTATCTCGCAAATGTTTTTCAAAATTTCTCTCCACTCGTTTTTATTAGCCTCTAAAGTTTTCACTTCACTCCACTTTTTATTTATTGTGTCACACTCTTCACTTATACTTCTTTTCCATGTTGTTACTGGTCTTCCTCATTTCCTTTTATTTTTTATGGTGTAGTCTAGTGCTTGTTTTGTGATGTCTGTATTTGGTTTCCTCAGTGTATGCCCTATCCATCTCCACTTTCGCCTTCTTATGGTTAATTCAATGGGCTCTTGGTTTGTACGTTGCCATAATTTTTAGTTGGAAATTTTGGTAGGCCAATAGATATGCATAATTCTTCTCAGGCATTTATTTATTAGTATTTGTATACTAGTTAATTCCTTTTTGTTAATTGCCCAGGATTCACTGCCATACAATAGGACGCTTTTAACACAAGTATTAAAAATGCAAATCTTTGTTTTTAAAGGAAGTTCTTTTGAATTCCATATCTTGCTCATTTGCTTGAACGCGTTTTGGGCTTTACTTTTTCTACGGTTTACATCTTTTGGGCATCCTTCACCATGCTCTATTACGCTTCCTAAATATACAAACTCATGTACATTCTTAATAGGTTTTCCGTCCAGTGAAATTTCTTCCTTATTTTCTGTGTTAATTCTTAAGAGTTTTGGTTTGATTGGTGTTAATTCTGAGCCCTATTTCAGCTGTTTTCCTTTGGAGCTTATTGATTTTGTCTTGCATGTGTTTAAATTTTTCTATGATTAAGCACACATCTTCAGCAAATTCTAGATCTTCTAAAACTCGTCCAAACTTCCACGATAGACCTTTCCTATTGTCGACTACTCTCTTCATAACCCAGTCAGTTGCCAGTAGAAATAGTAGTGGTGAGAGGATACATCCTTGCCTGACTCCGGATTCAATATTTATTGGATCTGATACCGCTCCATTGTGTTCGATGGTTGCACTGAAATTTTCATATAGCAGTTTTATTATCCGTATGGTCTTCTCCGGGATTTTATATTCTTTAAGTATTTTCTATAGTATATTTCTATCGATTTTATCGAAAGCCTTTTCGAAGTCCACAAAATACATTTCCTTCTGTGTCTCCACTCCTTCCTCTGTTATTATTCTTATTGTACTGATGTGGTCGGTGCAAGATCGCCCTTTCCTAAATCCAGCTTGGTTAGATCTTAAAGTTTCATCAACTGCATCTTTAATTCGTTCTAATACAACTCTTGTTAGTATTTTGCTATTGGTGCTTAGTAATGTGATTGCTCGCCAGTTATTGCACTTAGTCTTGTCTCCTGCTTTGGGTAGTGTCCAGTCATCTGGTAGCTTTTCTTCAATCCATATCTTATTTAGTAGACAGTGTATAATATCTTTATTAAGTCTCCTGGAATATTGTCGATACCCGCTGCCTTTCCAGGCTTCATTTTATTTATAGCAGTACTTATTTCTTGTTTGGTAGGTTTTACTGTATTTATTGGCAGTTGTTCATATTCCTCTTCTTCACTTATATTCTCGATCTGTGATAACTGCAGTTTGTATATATCCTCAAAATATTCTTTCCATCTATTTAATATTTCTGCTTCCGCTTTTGACAAGTTCCCATCTCTGTCTCTGATATGTGTTGCGCGACATTCTTTCCTTCAAGATAATTTGCGTGTCAGTGTATACATTGTCTTCATATCATTACGTTCCGCTGCTTTCTCTGCCTCTCTCACTATCTCTTCATAGTGGGTTCTTCGGTCTTTTCGTGCACTTCTTTTGACTTGTTTATTTTTTTCTTTGTAAAGTACCTCCAGTTCTTCTTTGTTGTGTAGTCTTTGTTCTCTTAGTAATCTTTGTTTGATCTGTCTTCGTTCTTCTATTCTGTCCCAGGTATCTTTGGACATCCACTTCTTACTTGTGCTCCTTTTTGTACCTATTGTTTCTAGTGCTGTCTCTTTCAGAATCCATTATTTCTTCATATTTCGCTTGTAGTTTCAGTTGAAACTCATTTTGTTTGTCTATATCATTTTGTAACCAGTGCGTATTATATTTCATCTGCCCGTTATATTTTTGTTTTGCACGTTTAATCGTATCTTCAGTTTCATCCTTACTAACATGTGGTCTGATACAATATCCGCTCCCCTCATCGCTCGAACATCTAATAAAGCGTTTTTATATCTCCTGTCTATAGCTATATGATCTATTTGATTTTGTGTCGTTCCATCAGGCGATATCCAAGTAACTTTGTGAATCAATTTGTGTGTGAAAATACTTTCTCCTATTAATAAGTTATTTAGGGAGCAAAAATCTAAAAACATGTTTCCATTCTCATTTACCTCACCTACGCCTTCTTCGCAAAAGAGAGCGTATATTATAACGTGGAAGGCACAGCTAGATTAAATGGGATTTGTTCAAAACTTTTTAATATGAAGAAGGGAATAAAACAAGGCGACAGCCCACTCTTGTTTGTTTTGGTAATGGATGATATAATAAAGAAATCCAAGAGAAATGTAAGAATGCTCAAAGTGGGAAACTGAAACATGCAACCTGTACAGATAAAAGATAAAAGAGACTTACACCAACTACTAAATGAATGGAAAGAACAACTAGAAACCAAGGAATTGAAAATAAATGAAAATAAAAGCAAAGTAATGAACGTAACAAAAAAGCAAGGAAACCAAGGAGAAAACTTAAGAATAAAGAGCCATTTACACAAACAAGAATTTCTGGTACAGTGACGTTACCAGTCCAGTTAAAAGTAAATTGTAAGACCGTTTACACGAACAAGTTTTTCTTGTAAATTTACTTGCAGCTGGCTGTCATGCAGTCATACCAATCTATTTAAAATTATATAGAAACATACCTCAACAATAGTTCTATCCTGTGGGCTAGCATAGTTTTTTTTCGTAGTTTTCATACAATTGTATCAGTAATTGAATTTCTTTTATTTTCCACTGCCGCATTTTTAACATAAATATGTCTTTGAGACAATAACAAAACTTAAAATCACGTAACAAAGTTGTGTTTACTAACGCAACGAAGAGGTTATGTTTACGAATTGGCGCAGGTTGGTATTACGGATTTGCGAAAAATGCGCTTGCGCGAAGGAGGAACTTTTAAGGAAAACTTGTAGAAAGTAGCGCATGTTCCAGTTTGCCGGTAAAAGTTTTCTTGTAGGAACGGACTTGTAAGACATTGTTTGTCTCTTTCTAATACGTGTGAATGTTAGACAGAGAAAACTTGTAACGTCACTGTACCAGAAATTCTTGTTCATGTAAATGGCTCTTAAGACTAAATGGTTTAACAAGTTGAAACCTACGAATACTTGGGAACAATTATCTCCAGAGTCAGGTAGATAGACAAAGAAATATTAAACACAGTAAGCAAAACAAGCAAAGTGTATTACCAAATTAATCATACTGTAGTGGGGAAAAGAGAAGTTAGTAAAAAGGCGAACTTACATCTCTACGAAATAGTCTATATCCCAACATTTACACATGGGGCTGAAAGCTGGACCATGATTGACAAACACAAATCAAAAATAACGGTAACAGAGATGCGATACCTTAGGAAGATACAAGGGAAGGCAAGACGAGACAGAATCAGCAATTAGGTAATAAGAGGACAACTAGAGCAAGAACCTCTGATGCACAAAATAGAAAACACTCAACTCAAATGTCTGGGACATGTTCAATGTATGACAAACTTGAGACTACCAAAACGAACATATCAGGCGAGAACAGAAGGCAGGAGACCGATTGGAAGACCAAGGAAATCCTGGGATGACAGCCTAACCAAGATAGTGTCAAGACGCAGGAAAACGCTAAGAGAATATAAATTACAGCTGAATATAGAAAATGGATCGAGGCCAAAACCCCGACGTTGTAATGGCACTAAAGGAAAAGATAAAGAAGTAGGAATAAAAATACTGTTGATTTTCGTATGCTTTAATTGTTTTACTTCTTAAAAATAGTGACTATAACATCCAGTCTTATAAAAGCCACTAATCTGATGTTAACTTTAATTCGCTTTTAAAATAAACAAAAGCGCATCAAAATTTGTTTACTAATGAATAAAATGTCATAAGCACTATCGTTTTGATGCGCTTTTGTTTATTTTAACAGTGAATTAAAGTTAACGTCAGATTAGTGGCCTTTATAAGACTGGATGTAAAAGTATTTGTTCCATTCTTACTGTTTTATCTTACCTTGTTTTTGTTTTATATCACTGATTGTTGACACCCTTATGCTGTATAATATAATAAGTGGAATAATTATTATCGATGATTTTTTTTCCGAGTTAAAACCGGAACCTAAATTTAACGAGTGCGTAGCACAAGTTAAATTTACTGTTTCGGTTTTAACGAGTAAAAAATCATCGATCATTAATCATTACACGAATTATATTTGGAAAGAGAATATATTGAATGAAATGCAAAATATCACATACTGACGCAAAACCTAACCTGCTAACCTCGAATTTAACATAGACTTAGGCCCTGAACACACGGGATTCCGTATCCCAGATTCGGAATGCGGGATACAGAATCTGAGTCTGTTCAGACACGGCGACTGAATCTCAGACGCGGGCCTTCAGTCACTTGCAGTGCCGTGCTGTTATGGACCTAGCATTGCTGTTCTTTGTTTCTGTCGAATTAGTCTAGAAGTGCTGTATTTAAAGTCATTGATTGGGCTCTACTAAGCTAATAAATTTTTCATTGTCACATAATGTACATTCTATGATCGTTGTATAGTTAGGAACGCCTTGCTTATTCGATTTAAATCGAAGTTGAAGAAAATCTGCTACGCCTATGACATGATATCATATGTTCTGGCTGGCAAAAGTAGGCGAGTCCAGGCCGTGGTACACGTGGACTCATATCCTCTATATGCTCCAATGGTAAATCGGTATCCGAGATACAGAATTTGTCGCCGGCGGCCGATTTTCCTTATCTCTCCATTTCGGCCGCCGGCGACAAATTCTGTATCTCGGATACCGATTTACCATTGGAGCATATAGAGGATATGAGTCCACGTGTACCACGGCCTGGACTCGCCTACTTTTGCCAGCCAGAACATATGATATCATATCATAGGCGTAGCAGATTTTCTGCAACTTTTATTTAAATCGAATAAGCAAGGCGTTCCTTACTATACAACGATCATAGAGCGTACATTATTTGACAATGAAAAGTTTATTAGCTTAGTAGAGCCCAATCCCTGACTTTAAATACAGCACTTCTAGACTAATTCGACAGGAACAAAGAACAGCAATGCTAGGTCTATAACAGCACGGCACTGCAAGTGACTGAAGGCCCGCGTCTGAGATTCAGTCGCCGTGTCTGAACAGACTCAGATTCTGTATCCCGCATACCGACTCTGGGAAACGGAATCCCGTGTGTTCAGGGCCTTAAAATTGACAGCAGGGTAACCAACATTAACAGTGCCAACCTAAGAAAAAAATCACAACCATTTATGATCACCCGTAATAGTAATTTACGAATCAAGCGTTATGAAGCTTTTTACATTACGAGAGAATAGTTTGAGAAACGAGCGACGTTAAGCCTATGTCACACCATCAGTTAGTTTGACAAACTAAACTGATCAGTCTGTTTTAATGACGTCACACACAAAAAGTTTGAAAGAACTTCAAGCTTGATTGTCACACTATACGTCGAGTTTGGTCAAACATTGAGGTTAATTGGGTCCTTTTGTATGTGTGTTCAACTGAGGTTACGTCAAGTTGTTTACATTTATTTTTCTGTGGTTTTTGTTTATTTTTATTTTAAAAAAAAATTAAAGAGCAGTAGCATTATCACTGGCAGGGTCAGCTGTGTTAATCCAAAAAGTGCAAAAAAGTGAAATAAGGCAAAGTTACGGTCAAAACATTAAAACGAAATGATGGCATAGGCTGGGGGAGCAAGATTGAAATGAAAAGACACCAGCGTTATAGCTGCGCTAAAGTTGATTTTGTGTCGGACGGGTCCATTACGTAAATAAAGGGGTAACCTTCTGTTTGACAGTAGCGTCGGTATTTATAAAGTTTTCTACTGGATCGCAAAAGGCGGACAAACATTGGCTGATTACTGTTTTCTAAGTTTTGTTTGTGAACTTTGTTGGATTAAGCATGGCACGTGTATTTTATTGTGTAGTTTTCTGAATTGCGATGTTGTGACCCCTTTTCAAAAACAAATAAACGCTGCCAATGACTGAAGGTTAATGATAACCGTCGGCGCATATGACGCAACCCTGCTTCTAACCATGTTAAGAAATTAATTACTATTGTTGATTAAATATACGAACACGAGGTTACTACGTTGAACATGCGGCTTAAAGCAAAGTGAAAAGCGAGTAATGAATATTCGAGATTTATTTTAATACAATATATGTGTTAATGGATGACCCAATGTAATATCCATTGGTTTTGAGCAGCCTACATTTGTGCAGGCTTTATTAATTTGATATTTTGTTCACATATATTTTTCCGTCCTTTAGTTGTTGCATTTCAAATTTTTCCAATTTAGGTTACGCTCCATTACTGTCTCTTTAACTCTTTTAAAAATTTCTTCTTCAGTAGTTTTCTGTGTATAATATGAATAGAAATGAGTTTTTCTTTATCAACTAGAACGAACAACTGCGCTGTGTTATAAGATCCGGAGACTAGTCGATAGCGAGGAAATAAATCACTCAAACTTCTTAGATGTATTCGCTGACAGATTAATATTTTTCAACTAATCAATCTTTTCTAACTATACTCGTATTTGTAAGAAGAAAACTATATTTAGGAATTACTTTTTAGTGCCGACAGTGAAAAGGAGGAAGATATGGTGGAATGGCTAAGAGAAGTTGGAATGCCTGCTGATTACGTTAACAAATTGGCTCGTATGTTCCAAGATATAAAAGTAAGTGAAGATCTCAATGCCCAGTTCCGCACGTCGACTGCTCGTCATGATGCTATCAATATTAAGATTCTAAATGCGGGTGCATGGGCTAGGGGTTCTGAAAGAGTGACCGTTAGCTTGCCTTTGGAATTAGAGGATTATATACCAGAAATTGAGGAATTTTATAAGAAGAAACACTCAGGAAGAAAATTACAATGGTTATTACGAAGTGATTGTAATGCTGCATGTAAAAATTAATCCGTATTATTTTGTAGGTATCATCACATGAGTAATGGAACTATAACTTTTGGTAATAGTGTAGGTCGTTTCGACTTAGATGTTACAACCTTCCAGATGGCTGTGTTGTTTGCTTGGAACCAAAGGCCCCTGGAGAGGATTAGCTATGAAAATTTGCGGTTAGCTACAGAGCTCCCAGATGCTGAATTGCGGAGAACTCTTTGGTCTTTAGTGGCCTTCCCGAAACTTAAACGGCAGTTATTGCTTTTATCCCCTTCGGTCACAGCTCCCAAGGACTTCACAGAAAACACAGTGTTTTGGGTGAATCAGGAATTTTCCTTAGTAAAAAATGGAAAGCCACAAAAAAGGGGAAAGGTACAAACATATTATAAGTAATTGCCACATTTCTATGTTTACATTTTATTTTCAGATAAATTTGATCGGCAGGCTACAGCTCAGTACAGAAAGGTCTCAAATGGAGGATAATCAATCGATTGTACAACTACGAATCCTAAGAACCCAAGAAGCAATCATTAAAATTTTAAAGATGAGAAAGCGCATTACTAATGCTGCATTACAAGCAGAACTGGTGGATATTTTGAAGAACATGTTTCTACCATCAAAGAAAATGATAAAAGAACAACTTGAATGGCTCATAGAACATAAATATATGAGACGAGACGACGATGATATTAATACTTTTATTTATATGGCATGAAATTGTTATAAATAAATTTTGTTACGAAATTTAAATTTGTTTTAATATTTATTGCATATACAGTCAAACCTTTTTAACTCAAAGTGCCAGGAGAAGACAAAAAATACTGGAATTATCAAAAGTTCGAGTTACGGAATTTTGCATTTTTAAAATATGCCATAAATTTGTAATACATATAATGTATTTATTATAGAACAACAAACAATATATACTGACTTCCATAAAAATCGCAACACCTAGATTTAATTGAGTAGTCCTCCGGGGACGTCCAGATCCAGGGCGACGTTGTTGAACCCCTTCTTCGGACCATCTGGACCAACATCTCAACACCGTTGCAACATTACAGTTTACACGGCCAGCAATATCTCTAAAAGAAAGTCCGGCCTCTCTCATGCTAATAATGCGGCCACGTTCAAAATCATTTAATTGACGATAATTTTCACGTTGATGAACTCTTGGCATTGTTGTTATAGTCAGAAGGCAATAGTGATCAAACAATTCGCAAAATTGACAGTTATTACGCATCGATTGTTTTTTGTATTAAAAATTTGTTGTTACTAAGTGTAAACACTCAAACGAAGAAAAAACAACAACCGATCGATCCTTTTTATTCAAATTTTAGTCATTACTTTGTTTTATCCAAATAGAGATTTTATAAAAATTTCAATAAAATCGCTCAATTAATTCTAGGTGTTGCGATTTTTATGGAAGACAGTATATATTTATACGGATTATTTGTAAATCTTAAAAAATTTGCATTATATGTAAGAAGTACTCACATAAAATGTGCAAAATGGATAAGAATAGTACGTACATAAGTGGTGGCTCATAATTGTATTTGGGGAGCTCTTAATTTTTAACAATAACTAAACAAAAAGTTATAATTAATGACCCACCTACATTTCTTCTATGTTTTAATCCAAATATATTCAGAAGTAATACTATAAGTACTTCGATATTATCGGGTTATATGTCGATAACTTGTTGCACAATAATAAAAGAGTGTCAGTTTGACAGGTTAAATAGTCCGACCGCGTCAGCGGGAGGATTATTCTGTCAAACTGACACGATTTGTTATTGTGCAGGAAGTTTGAGACGTATAACCTGTTGGCGAAGTACGCATTGTATTCGATTTGATTATTTTTTGAGTAAATTTCAATATTAGGAACAAATAAATATTTTATTGGCAGCTCGATTTGTTTGTATTAAACTAGCTGAAAGTCATCTCCATGAAAACAACATCAAGTTGACAAAAGTTATGTATTGCGTCGCCTAGTGAAGTTACTCTAGTATAATCGATTTTGTATAATCACTTATAATACCATGAGTAGTCAAAGTTATGTCGACTATTTTTGCGGTGGTGTCACGGATGTCCATTGCGCTTTGGTACGATTAGGACGAGTGCGATAGCACGAGCCCTAATCCCAAGCGCAATGGACATGAGTAGTGATACCACCGCAAAAATAATCTACTTAACTTTGACTAAGAATGGTATTCGAGAGACTATTTAATGAACCAAACTACTTTTTCAAATTAGTTTTCAGTAAATCTAGCAAAAAACTACGCAATTTCTATAGTAACAGAACGCTAATATTGAATTTTTCTAATAAAAATCACATTTGTTTAAAATAGTCACTTGAATACCTTCTAGAAAGATATATCCGCTGATATTTTTTTGATTGGTAAAGAAACGTCAGAATTCTGGATTTTCATTGGTCACTTTTTGACAGATGACAGGTGAATTGAATAGTCAAAATTATACAAGATAACTTAACTAAATCCAGCCGTTTGATTGGTTGAGATCGCTACGAAAAAAATAATCTCTTTAATATGTACTATCACAGACAAATGTATTTGCCAGTCTGGTCTTTGCAAAACTTTGCGATAGATGTTGCTAGATGGAAGGGTAGCAATGCGTTGCATTTATAAATTTTAACCGGTTTTCATAGAAGTTAGCAAAACTGTAGAAAGGCCTTAAAATGTTTGCAGAGAAATGGCGCAAAGTTTGATTAGGCGTTGCATCACCAAATGCTTAGCAGTGTAATTCAGAATTTTTAATTTTATCAAGATAGGTGTAATTTCGGTATAGTCTATATCTATACAGGGTGTCCCTGAAAGGTCTGTACAAAATAATAACACATATTCCTGAGGCCAAAATAGGACGATTTAACCCAACTTACCTCTATTCGAAGTTGCTTTGTTTAGCTGCTAGAGGGCTTTAAAAATGATAAAAAATTTTAACTCCCTGTATAATCATTACCAATTTTTTTTCTGAATAGTTACTTTAATTTAGAAGATAGAGTTATTCAACATCACTATAATTAGTCAGAATGATTTGAATCACTTAGGTAAATGGTCTTTACAAATATATACACACAATTTCACATGTATAAAACAGCGTGTAAAACTTCTTCGATGCCAATATGCAATATATTCACGAACTTTTATAAAAAAATTAATGCATAATTGACACTGACAACTTATTTTTAGCTTCTGTTTTCGCCATGCAACTTGAATTTTATTCTATCACACCTAGAAGTTTGTGCCTCTCACTCGCAGAAAGATTTATAAAGCTTTTGTTTAAATAAAACATCAACAAAAAAACAAAAACAAAATATAAAACACATGCTAGATTTAAGTATCTTTTTAATGCATCTCTACTACATACATATACAGGGTTATTCAATGTTGATGTTCACTATTGGGATTTCGAAAATCATAAGAGATACAAGGTTAGTTAACTTGGGCCAAAGTTGCAGATTCTAATGCTGAATAATATTCAAAAGAGTAATTGAACCTAGAGACCCTGTATACAGTCTGATTAAATTATCATGTAACAACTTGTAGGCAACCCATTATACAGAAGCATGCACCCTGTATAGTTAGAGTTGGGCAAACACAAATGTCAGCGGCCATATTAGTTACTGTTTTGTGGCGGCCATTGGGCGCGTTCAGACAACACAGCTGCTGTAAAACAGCAGTAATAAACGCTGACTACACTGAAAGTAAGCGGTTACCGATTTTATGAACAAACCGCTGTGATGTATCATAAAACTAAGTAAAATCTACTTTTGTGGAAGGTCCTGCTTAACCTCACTTTCAGATAGCACTACTGACACGAAAATCAAGAATTCCAAAAATATTGAATGTGATAGATTTTAGGTTATAAATATCCGAAATTACGCCTGAATTTCGGGAGGTTTCGAGCTAAATAATCTTAAATAAACGTAGTGAAGTAAACGAAAGTTAACCTGAAATCAAAATATTATGAGAAATACGCAGGTAAGATTCTTAACTAAACAAAATTAATTATTGCACACTGAGAGGTGCTTGACCTTCCGCGAAGTCGATTCGAGGTCAACTTCTATCGCGGTGCGCATTCCAATAACAGGGCCGTATTCAGCGCAATATAATACAAATAAACAAGATCGGAATTTCCACGTACAACGGATTTAGTGGCGCAGAAGCGGTGATACGATGGAAACCATTCTTGCAGAAATAAACAAAAAACTGGAAAGTCTGACCAGACTTGAAGAAGCTGAAAAACGAATTGAAAGCAAGCTAGATACTGTACAAAGTGAAATCAAGACCATTAAACAAGAAAATCTACAACTAAAAGAAACAAATGTAAAACTAATGGAGAAAATAGGAGAACAAGAAAAGATCATTAAGTACCTGGACAGAGAAGTACGCAAAAAGAAATTAATAATTCACGGAATCTACGAACCAGAAAACGAGAGCGACTTACAACGGAAAGAAAGGATCAGGACAATACTCAGAGATATCGGTGTGGATTTAAACATAGAACTAGAAATACAAGATATTGCTAGAAGAGGAAACAGAGAGAGAAACCCAAACAGACCAATACTAATAGAACTTACTAAACGAGACAAAAAAGTAGAGATACTAATAGCAGCAAAAAAGATCAAGAAAGAAACTAAGATATCAATAACTGAGGATTTCCCAAAAGAAATCCAAAATCAGAGGAAGAGATTATTACAACACATGTACAAGGCAAGAGACTTAGGATAGTACAGAGCGCACTAAAATACAACGTACTGGTTGTAAGTGGAGAAGAATATACCCTCCAACAGTTGGACGTAGAAGAAGAAGAAGGAAAACTAATATACGACAGGAAAAGGCAAGACAACCAAACGGAAACAAAGAAGAGAAGCAGATCAGAGGAAGGACCACCGCCAGAAACATCACGTAGCAGAGAAGAGGCCCACGAAAAGAAAAAGGCAACACCAAAAATTTTTAGAGCAACAAACAACAGCAACAAAACCCCAGTAAAAATGGGACAACAACTACTCGCACCAATAAGTGAGGAAAAGAATAAAGGAGGGGAAGGAAGTAAACAACAGTAACAATTACAGAAGCAGCAGGACGAACACAGGAAGACAACAAAGGCAAACGACAAAAGGACAGGAATACCCCAAAACAGTGGCCTTACAAAACAAAACTTAGAACAAACTAAAAGCAATAAAGCAGCACAAGAAATTAAAATAAAACAAAACAGCTAAATATTCACAGAAACACAACAGAAGGGAAAAAACCCCTAAAAATAGCTACTTGGAATATAAAATGTCGAAATGGGAAAGAGTATGAACTAATACAGGAATTTGATAGAATAGAACTTGACATACTGGCAATCACGGAAACGAAGAAGAAAGGCAAAGGTATTATAGAAATGGAGGGGGGCCATATTCTGCTTTATTGCGGCGCAGACCCTACTGCAAGAGCAGTAGAAGGAGTAGGCTGCATAATAAAAAGGGAACATGCAAACAATATACAGAAATGGGAGTATATATCACAAAAAATTCTAAAAATCGAAATACAACTAAGTAAAACAAATACAACGATAGTGGTAGTATATGGGCCGAGCAGTAACGAAAGAGCGAATACGAAAGACGATTTCTGGGAAAAACTCACACAGACAATAGAAAACATAAGCTCAAGATTAACAATACTGGGCGACTTTAACTGTCGAGTTGGAAAAAGAAATAACAGTACAGTCAATGTAATTGGACAGTACGGGGAAGATCACAGAAACAACAACGGGCTCAGACTAGTAAACTTCTGCTTGGAAAACGACCTAATAATCACAAATTCATTCTTTAACCATAAAGATATACACAAATACACAAGAGAGGTTAGAAGCAGAAATGAAAAATCAATAATTGACTATGTGCTTATCAACAGAAAATACCGTAACGAAATACAAGACATAAGAGTACTGAGGGGAGCAGAAATCCATAGCGACCACTACCTATTAGTAGCAAAAACTCGTATACACATAGAAAGACAAGGAAACCACACAACAACAAAAAATCCAAAGGGATCAACAGAAATTATAAAAGCACACAAACTACAAGACACAGTACTGGCGAGTAAGTTTAGTAAGAAGATAGAAACAAAGATTGAAACCAAAATTGACCAATCGAAAACTATGAACCTAGAGCAAATGTGGAGACACTTTAAGGAAACGATACTAACAGCAGCTAAGGAGACATGCGGTACAAATGTCATAATTAAAAATAAAAAGCAAACTAACTGGTGGAACCAAGAAATTAAAAACGAAGTAAAAAGAAAGAAAGAAAAATGGCAGCGCTATCTAAAGAATGGCTTACAAGAAAATTACACAGATTACAAAATGCAACGATTAAAAGTAAAACAAATGGTTATAAACGCAAAGCAAAAAACATGGGAGGAATTTGGCAAGAAAATGGAACAGGACAGCAAAACGAATCAAAAACTACTATACAAAGTCTTAAAAACCTAAGAGAAGTAAAACAATGTAAATTACACCAAATTAGGGCAAAGGATAACAGAATAATCACCGATGGAAACCAAATCATGGAAAGATGGAGAGAATACTTCCAAGAACTTCTGGATAACAAAGAACAGGACACCAAAGCAACAGAAGAAGAAACAGAAAATAATACAGACAACGAAGAAGAAAGCATCCAAAAAGAAGAAGTATCAGAGGCAATCAAACGAATTAAAAGAGGTAAAGCGGCAGGATATGACAAGATAACAGCAGGAATGCTGAAGAACCTGGGAAAGCAAGGTACTGAATTGCTAAAAGACATTTTTAACAAGGCCTGGGACACAGGAACAGTACCCGTAGACTGGAGAACAAGTGTAATACTACCAATTCTCAAGAAAGGGGATGCAAGAGAATGTGGAAACTATAGGTGAATCACCCTACTATCTATCGTATCCAAAACATACGAATACATACTAGAAAAGAGACTAAAGAAAGTAACTGAGAAACAACTAGCAGAAGCTCAAAGTGGCTTCAGAAAGGGGCGAAGCACACAGAACCATATTTTCAGTATAAAGCAAATGATACAAAAAGCAAGAACCAGCAACACTGAAATATACCTAATTTTCATAGATTTACAAAAGGCATTCGATTCAGTCTCACTAAAGGATGTCTGGGCCAGCTTAAAAAGGAGAAACATCAACCCTAAACTATTAAGAGGTATTAAAAGTCTATACGACAGCAACAGAGGCTTTATAAGAAAGGACAACATGCAATCAGATTTATTCGGAATAAACGGAGGACTGAGACAAGGAGGCGTAATGAGCCCGACGCTATTCAGTATATTAATAGACGATGTTATAAAAGCTACACACAAAAAAACACATCCGGTTCACATAGGATACTATAAAATGAAAACGATCGGAATATCCGAATGTGCATTCGCCGATGATATTATGATATGTGCATCGAAAGAAAGCGATTTACAAGAAAACATAAAAATATGGGTAGAAGAACTGAAGAAGAGAGACTTGAAAATCAACACTAGTAAAACAAAAGTAATGGTAGTAGGAGAGAATAACAAAAAAAATCAATATAGAAATAAACCACGAAAAGATAGAGCAAATAGACACATTCAAGTACTTAGGAACAACGATAGAAAAAACAGGAAACATAGAAGTTGAAATCAATGAGAGAATAAGCAATGCCGCAAAAGTGTACCATAGCCTAAACAAAGCATTTATTGGAAAGAAAGAAATAAGCAAGAAAACAAAAATAACCATATATAAAACAGTCTTTCGACCAATTCTAACTTATGGAAGCGAGAGCTGGATACTTTCACAAGGATTGAAAAGTAGAATTCAGGCAATGGACATGAAATACCTAAGACGAGTTAAAGGGATAACGAGAAAAGACAGAATAAGAAACGACACAGTAAGAGAAGAATTAGGAGTAGAATCAATACTAGAAACAATTGAAAAACAACAACTAAAATGGTTTGGGCATTTATGAAGATTGGGAGAGCACAGACAGGTAAAACAAATATGGGAAGCAAGAGTGCAAAAAGAGAAACGGCGCGGAAGACCCAAGAAAACCTGGAATGAAGAAATAGCAGGAATATTGAAGAAGAAAGATAAAAAATGGGACAAAGCCAAAAAACTGACTCTAAACAAAAAAGAATGGACTAAATTTGTACATTCAGTGAAATAACTAAAAGTGCAGTGTAATAATAATGTAATAATTAATAATCCTTATACTAATATTGTAAACTTACCTTACACCTCCGGGTAGAAGGGTTTGGATTATATATATATATATATATCCAAAATACGTTGCCACCACCACTACCATCCGAACCGCTGGGCAAGTCAGCACAAATAATTTCCGCTGGGAATAATGAGCATTGCTGAAAGTCAGTGCATAAACAGCGGAACTGTTCAATAAACACCGCTAAGTCAGCAACTCACTTTCATGAATTTAATTACTTGTCAGTTTGACATATTGTCAATAAATGGCAAATTTAAAGCATTTATGGAAACTATCGGTAGGTATCTCCCATTTACCGATTGGTGGTCAGCTAATTTTGCAGTAAATGGATCGGATTATTAATTTACGAGAGCTTTTATGGTCGTGTAGTAAACATATAACTTCTAAAAACTTGTTTTGTCTTTTGTCATTGTCGAATCGGACAAGAATATTAATAATAATTCAGACGTTAAAGCTTACGAAGCACCAGCCTCTACACCACTTGGTAAAAAGAGTTTGCTGATAATACATACATACAATAATAATTATTACAAACGTTGAAAGTTATATTGTAGGTTAATAAAGTAGGAACCACAGATTGCCTCACTTTCTTTTTTACGTCTATAATCGAGTTTTCCCTATTGATTTCTATCAAAATATACGCATATTCTGGAACCATCAGCAGAACTCCAGTTTGAGCGTCGCATATTTTTGCGTTGCATTTGTGGAAAGGCTTTTAAAGTAAATTCTTGTTCTGAACGATTTTTGCATCCAAAAATGCAAGAGCCTGTCATTTTACTTAACGCTTAATAGTTTGACAATCAAGTTTCTCAGTACGTCATTTAACTGTCATTGCCACAGCCACCCGTCAAATTTCTATTTTAGATTACTACACATGTGCAGTGGACCGTAACCAATGAAAAGTTGACCCACGTTTGCCCGACTCTTATCTAACTACGAGCCCAGGCCCATAATAGTTCGGCCGGGTTAACTTATCATACTTTAAAAACTAGTCAATAAACTTTTGTTTGTTCAAAAATATGAATATATTCACGAAACCTGAGCTTTTAACTTTTATTTACAGATAAAATTATTTCAATATTAATAATATTTAGAAAATTATTATCAAAAATGAATTATAACTACCGGTTCATAATAGTTCGGCCGCATATAAAATTTGATCATAATAGCCGTTTAATGATGCAATGCTTGAGAAAACAAAAAATAAATCATTACAATCTAGAAATGCATGTCATTTGTAGTTACTTATAAGTTTTTTGAGCAAAATGACTCATAGTAAAGCGCTGGGTGCTGATTTACGAGAATCTATTGTTAATGCCCATAAGAATGGATTTCTCATTCGGTTCCACGGTCGACAGTGTAAAATATTATTAATTTGTTTAAAGAAACTGGATGTATTACGGAAAGTAAAAAAACTGGTCGTCCATCAAAAAATTCTAATGCAGATGCACGAGCTTTGAGAAAAATTGTCAAAGCAAATCGGCGATCAAATGCCCAAGAACTCACTGTATTATGGCGACAAATGATTCAAAAACGAATTTCTTTATCGACTGCCAAAAGAGCAGTTAAAAAGTTAGGCTACAAGTTTTATGGGATAATTTTTTCATGTGATTTCGCCGTTACTAATTATTCTAAATTATTATATTATTCACTAGGCAAAAGAAAAACCGTTGCTTACCAATTTATAAAAATGCAACCATTTAAAATGGGGTAAATCGCACAAAAATTGGACGTTACGACAATGGCATACGGTGATTTGGAGTGATGAGTCAAATTTGATGTGTGTGTAGAGGACACTAGGAAACACGTATTACGTACATCAGCAGAAACATACCATACTGACTGTTTGGTTAAAAAGGTCTAGTTTCCAGCATCCGTCAGATTCTGGAACGGGAGTTGGAAAGCTACAGATCATTCACGGGACTGTTAACGCCGATAAATATAAAACCATCCTGGCAGAAAGTTGTTTGCCATCTATTCCGATATGGCAATCTGCCGAAGGAGACTTTGTTTTCCAGCATGATGGTGCTCCGTTCCATACGACAAAAACAGTAAATATCTGGTTTGAACAATATCAAATTCCGACTTTACCATGGACTTCAGGCAGTCTGGACTTCTCACCATTCGAGTCTCTGTAGCGTAAAATGAAAAAGAAGACTGCGTACGAACCCAGCACTCACAGTAACCGACCTTAAAACAAATTTATAACAGATATGAGATAATATACAATCACATCAATGTGCAAAACCCATTAGCACAATGCCTGATAGAATTAAAGCCGCTGTGGCCAATAAAAGGGACATAACGCAGTATTAAAATAATGGCCAAACTATTCTGAACCGTCGTTCCTTATTTATTATTGTTAAGGTTCCAAATATTAACAAATGTAAATTTATTTTTCAGCTAATTTAAGCTTCAAGTTTGTGTTTTATTGTAGTAATATATTTTTTCGAAGAATAGGTCTTTTATTGGACCTTTGCTATAATTTGGTAAATCACTGAGTTAAAATTAATCGCTGGCCGAACTATTTTGGACCTGGGCTCGTATATACAGGGTCTCTAATTGAACCTAGCCACTTTAGTTTTTGAGTTATGTGCAACAAACGAAAAATTCAAATATGATTTTATATTTTCCTCTATTTTCATAATTTTTGAGAGTTTGATCCTAACTTTCTGATTTTAAGTGCACATCAAGGATGGCTATGGACGTATGGCATTATTACGAATCTCTCCTTTCTTTCAATGATATGGTTCCTACACTTATTTTCATAAATAACAAAGATATGTGAGAAATATTTCATTTATTTTCCAATTAAACAATCACAGCCTACTACAAAAAAAACATCTTTGCGTATCTTGGTTATTTATGAAAATAAGGGTAGAACACTTTGTATCAAGGAAAAGCGGAAAACAATCAAATATTATACGCAAACTGCGGAAAAAATGGCAAATGCGATTTTAAAGTCTCCCCTTGAAATTGATAATTCTTCTTCAAAACAAAGTTGCGCCAAAACAATTTTCTTACAACCAACCGAAGTTTCAGAAGTTAAAGCGTGTATTGCTCAGATAAAGAAAAATAAAGCTCCAGATTTCGATGACATTACGTTACATGAAATATCGGATTTCCTAGCACCTTATTTAGTTCATATCATAAATAAAATATTCGAAACCGGAACCTGTCCAGATCACTTTAAAATAGCAGTTGTAAAGCCTCTGTATAAAACTGGTGACAAGGAATTAACTGAAAATTATAGGCCTATATCGCTCCTTTCAAATATTGCAAAAGTTTTTGAAAAAATCTTGAAGTCGAGAATCGTACATTTCGTAGATAGCAATAACTTACTTTCTGACAAACAGTTTGGTTTTAGATCTAACATAAGTGCCCAAGACGCTATAGCCCAGTTCACTAAAACGATTTATAAACATGTCGATAACAGTAGGCCAACGCTAGCTGTTTTTATCGATTTGGCCAAAGCGTTTGACACTACTAGTCATAGTAAACTGTTAGAAAAAATGTATAGTATGGGTATAAGGGGAATTGCGAATAATCTGATAAAATCTTACTTAGAAAATAGGAAACAGTATGTCAAAATTGAAGATACACTTAGCGATGTGCAGATTGTTAAATTTGGAGTCCCACAGGGAACAGTATTAGGCCCAGTATTATTCATACTAATCCTAAATGACCTTTTAACCAGAACTTTTCGTGGAAGCTTGTTATCTTATGCTGAAAACATTGGTGGATTTTAGAAGATAAAGTTCGTTCTGATCTTATAGACATAAAAAAATGGTTTGATTAAAATTTACTAACCATGAATCTCAGAAAGACTAGGTTTTTACCTTTTGCTTCGTACAAAAGTCACCTACCTCATTTTAGTCAAATAAATATACATAAATTTGACTGCACAAGACATCAATGCAGTTGTGATTTGTTCATACAAAGAGCAGAAACGATTAAATATCTAGGAATAACTTTGGATTCTAACCTAAAGTGGGAAAAACATATTCAGCTTCTAATTAAAAAACTAAGAAGCTTTAACTACGTGTTTAGGCAATTGAGAGAATTCCTACCAGTGCAAATTTTAAAACAAGTGTACAATGCTTTAGTGGAATTGCTCTTGTCATATGGCATAATAGGATGGGGAGGTGTATTTAAAACGACTCTGAAGCCTTTAGAAATTCTGCAAAAGCGAATCTTAAGAGATTATTTTTAGAAAAAATGCACGTTATCGTTCCCATGACTTCTATTATGAAACACAAATATTTGATGTTCGTCAGTTGTTTTGTAAAGTTGTTTTACAAAACGTTTTTAAAAATAAAAATATTCTTAACAAAAATATCCAAGATCACACATACTGCACTCGAAGTAAAGAGCATAATATAGCGAATATTCCACTAGTTAAGAAATCTGCTGGTCAAAGAAGCTATGAGTTCTTGGCAATTAAAATTTATAATGCTGTACCTCAAGATATAAAAAGCATAATTGCATACAGATCATACAACCAAAGGGCAAAATTTTGGTTGTTATCGTGTCCTAGACCATATGTGCATCAATTGTTTGACTAGGTAAAAATACTATATTGTTTTGTGGGCCCACATGCAAGTTTCCCTGAAAACTTAAGTGGGAGTGTTCGTATTTATTTATTTTTACTTGTTAATTTACCATTCTTATGTGCATAGAAAAAAAATTGAGATTAATTTTTAAATAAATCATTATTATCTATATTATCTATCTTTAACTTCTTAATCGTGTCATAGCCCTCCTTGATGTGCCTTTAACACGTTGACGGACAGCGACGTCTATACACGTTGTTGACAATGTGCGCACTGTGACACCCTAATTTAACGACGTTCATAGACGTTCTTCATATTACTGCCTTTTCCTGACAGCAACGTTTATAAACGTCTTGTTTATATACTATATGACTTAGGTGTCACATCAAGCACACACAATTAGTTCTGTGCATTTGATATGAATGGGGGGGGTTGCCGGAAGACACGTGATGTCTGGTTAGGACATCTGACTCGATTCGGCTCGATTTATTATATTTAGTGCAGCAGAAGCCGCTGCATCTAGTTATTGGTTGTGTTTAGTTTTCTGTGCGTCCTATATTTTGTTATATCCTTTGAATAAAAATTCTGTTTGGACGTGCTAAGTGTCTATAAAGGTACGTTCTCATACGAAAATAATGCTACGTATTTTTGTAGTATATTATTCATAAATGTTAGGTTTTAGCAATGGATGAACGGGAAGAACGTCAACTCTTACAATGGTTTGAGGAGTCTACCGATGAAGAGTTGTTGACTGAAGAGGATGATCCGTACAGCGATGTAGGGGAGTTTAGTGGTGATGCGGACTATGTGCCTCCTGCTTCACCGAGCAGTGAAAGTGATGCAGGTAATTTATCGGGAGAAGAAACCATGGAGGTAGAAACTGATGGAGGATTAGCGGATGATGCTCTTAATGACAATCAGATTCCAGCTGACAATAACATTGACGTAAGTGACAATAATTGGGAAGACATAACATCTGATATTCCTAATTTTCAATTTGATGTAACTCAGTCTGGTATCAAAATTGAGGGTATACAAAATATGGCGCCCATTGATGTATTCAAACAAATATGGAACCAAGATATTATGGATTTTATACTGACAAGTACCAACAATTATGGAAGAAACCTGTACCACGCGAATCGTCCTAAAACCCGTAACAGTAGATTTCGTGAGTTCAAACCTGTTTCAGAACGGGAGCTGATAATTTTTTTTGGTTTATGTCTTCTTCAAGGACAAATTAAAGTACCTGTGATCAGGAAATTATTTACACATAACCCATTGTACTATCATCCGATTTTTTTACATCTTTTGAGTGGGCGTCGATTTGAGCAAATACTTAGATGTTTGAGTTCTAATTCGGATGAAAATAATCAACAAGATCGCCTTACCAAAGTTAGAGGTCTACTGGAATTAATTATAAATAATAGCAACTCCGTCTTTACTCCTTCTGAAGCTCTATCCATAGATGAGTCAATGTTATTATTTAGAGGCCGTCTTGTGTTTAGACAATATATTAAAAACAAAAAATCAAAATATGGAATAAAGTTCTACGAGCTGACTTCGCATGATGGCTACATTTTAAATATGGAAATTTATCCAGGAAGAGATCGGGATCAGCCAGATCCAGAAAACAATTCTAAAACCGAGCAACTTGTTTTCAGACTTCTAGGACCGTACCTCAACAAAGGCCACCATGTTTACATGGACAATTTCTATAATAGCGTGTCCCTGTCTTCAAAATTACTGAAATATAAAACTCATTCTACCGGAACCCTCAGAATAAATCGACGAGGTAATCCCTTGCTAGTTGTTAAGAAAAAATTGCGTAAAGGTGAACATGTTTGGAGGAAAAAAAAGACCGATAGCGTTTATGTCAGTAAATGGAAGGACAAACGCGATGTTCTTGCGATAACGACCGGGTACAAACCGGTTATTGTTACAGTTAGGAACAAATATGGTGTCGAGAAAGAAAAACCTGTAGAAATAGATGCTTACAATAGACATATGTCTGGAATTGACAAAAGTGACCAAATGCTAAGTTATTATAGCTGCCCACGTAAAACCATCCGTTGGTATAAGAAGGTTATTTTTCGCCTCTTGGATGTTGCAATGTGGAATTCATATTTCTTGTACACAAAAGGTGTAAAAAAGATTAAATTTCTTGAGTTTAGAGAATCTGTTATCGTATCTCTCTTGCAGATTGAAGATATTCAAGATGGTAGAAAATTCGTCAAAATGGGACCAGTAAAAGGAAGAGCGATTGCTCCACCAAACCAACATTTTTTGGAAATAATTCCAGTTCCGGAAAATCATAAAAAGCCAAATTTATTTCTAAAATGCAGAGAATGTACAAAAAATAAAATAAGACGCGAAACGAGATATAGGTGTGAAACTTGTGAGGACAAACCTTCACTTTGTCCTGCGCCATGTTTTAAGTTATGGCATCAACAATAATATTTGTGTTTTTTTTCAATATGTAATAATATTATTTGTGTTTTTTGCATTATGTAATAATAATAATATTTATGTTTTTTTGCAATATATATCCATAAAGTTACCATGTTATCCAATAATAACTCGTAATATAAGTTCTCTTATTTAGAATTTATAGACGTCTATGGACGTCTATGTCACATATAGTATAGAAAAAACTCTATAATGTGACAGCGACGTCTATAGCCGTTTTAGTTTTTTTATATTATTTGCTCTCCTTATAAGTCAAGTAACTGGTAAATATAAGTTTTACAATAATATAGGCACATATGGCGAAGTTAAAATGGTGTCACAAAAGGCATTTCCCTCTTTTCGTATGTGTCCGTCAACGTGTTAAAATGTGAAAGTTGGTATCAATATTTTAAAAATTATGAAAACAAATGAAAATCACATTTGATTGCCTCTTTAAAAAGTGTCGCAATAATGTGAAGTCAGTGTTGTTCTAAGTAACATAATAATCGATGTATAATGAAAACAAATTCTCATTTTTTGGACATAATGCAAAAACTAAGGCAGGTAGGGATGGTTGTCAATTCCCGAACCTACTCTTTTGAATCTAGTTTGCTTGCCTGGTTCAGAGTTTGTAAAAGAGTAGGTTGCCTGATCCGGCGATCCTTCAATGAATCGAACCGTTTTGCACCTAAGCCAAACCGCGCCGGTGCTGAGGAGCTTAGAGCAGCAGAACGGAATACCGGACTCTCGTTCCTAGGAGTGATCCGGCGTTCCTTCAATGTATCGAACCGTTTTGCACCTAAACCGAACCGCGCCAGCGTTTAGGAGAGTGGAGCGGTGGAACGGAATACCGGACACTCGCTCCTAAGAAGTTGATCGGATCGCTTCTCTTTCTCGGACTGCATGTTTGGTTCAGTGGTCTGGTCTCCTAGTTTTAGAGTTTACGTTGATTCGTGAGAGACAGTAGAGCATAAATTTTATAGAATAGCAGCCTTTCGATTGGGACTACTGGACCCATTCATTAACCATAATTATAGAGAAGTATCTACAGCCTTACAGTCCCCTCATTAGAATCTCTTCGTAAATGTTACAATCTGCTGTTCCTTTACAAATTAGTAAATAGCCAGCCAAGTTGACTGCCCCCTTCTGTTGAATCAACATAATCTCAGGGTTCCTGAACGTTCATCGAGAATCACTAATACCTTCGTTCTATCAACCTACTCATCATCGTACACATTAAACAACCCTTGTAAGTCGCATCTGTAAGTTGTGCAATGATCTCTCATGCGATGTTCTGTATTTTGTAATTTCTTTTTTCTGTAAAGGACTATGTCCATTTATTATTGAAATAAATAAATAATCTACACAAGAAATTTCAGATTCGGAATTGCAGGATCGGTATTGCCATACCTGCATGTGTTGTGTCTAACAAAATCATAGACCATGTACTGTTGCAGTCTATACGATAGTTTCTAAAAACATGAGAGAAAAAATGAAATGCTTAGATAATAACGAACTCAAAAAATATTTATTACATACAAACATTATTAAAACATTTTAGGCTCCTAGGTTACAAATTAAATATGGGGCCGTTTCTGTTAATGATAACGCTTGGGTTCGTGGGATTTGCCGAATATGTGGTTTTTATGGTATTAATTTACGACGGCATAGTTTTTATGCTTTGAAATGTCATTAATAAGAAATAAATAGAAAAAAGGGAAAACATTTCATATTTTTAAATTGTAATAGACATATCTAATTGTAATAGTTATTGATGCCCTGCTAATGCAATGAAAGAAATCTTTTACAATTGAAATAGACGTGCCAGCAAAAACTTCCGACCCGAGCCGACGAATTCAAATCAAAATCACGTCCCCTACATTAACATTTAAGTCATAACGTGCGACTGTAGGTGCAGGCTCAAACGAGATCCGACTCCAACCGCTCCAGTGTCTAGAGAGACCCGCAATTTCCGGGCGGGACTGTGAATCTAGTTTCTTGCACCTAGTTCGGAGTCGGATCAGGTGCACCATTGTTTTTCTTGTAAATGTTCATAGAAACATGTCTTGTATAATTATGAGTCCCAGCTTTTCTTATTGGTTGAGATTTAAAACCAGTGTAGGTCGTCCATTTTTTTTAATTTTGATCTTGTCATCTAAGGCTAGGTTTTAAAAAATTAATGTTGATTATACGATTTAAGCTGTTCTATGCCGTTCTTTAATAAATCCTGTACGAAACCGAAATCACTGCACGCTTCAACTGCAACTGGTATTATCAAACATGATGCAAGAGCATATAACAATGCTCGAAATCACCTTAGGTATACATTGCAGTTTATTTTCAATGTCAAAGCTTGCAATATTTCCAAGGCGTTAATACTATGACGTGTATTACAGTATCAAAATGTTTTAACGACACTCACGAGTGAGTGAGTGCCAAATACTTAAACATGTCCGGGAAACGCCCACCCTGGAAATCGCACAAAACAGGCTAAAGGCCACTGCTCGAATACGCTCAGGGAGATGGGCGTGGTCCTAGAAACGGTACACCACAGGGTAAGCGTGACGGTATGTATAGAATGTTACAAAATAAATGGGCGCCACAAGATTCAATAGGGTACAATCCACGCTTAACCGAACCTTGAAGGTCAAACGGGGTAGAAATACTCAAGTACTAACTCTGAGGAACAACAGTGTAACGACAGCGAGTCGACCTACCTGAACACTCATGAACTGTTCCCTAGGACTCACCTTACATCAATCTTGACATAGCGACGAAATCACACTTTAGATAAGCATGCACACATAGCAGGGATAATCATAAGTCAAATGTAGTAAACAAATCAATGGACCAAAAGCCTGGCCGATAGTTACAATAGGGCCGAGATGGTCGGCGTACACAATAATACACTCACAGTGGCATAAAGGGGTTACCGTAAAAAGACTAAATATAGGCTCAGCTGGGAGTGCCTTATCTAACATCCGCACTTACATAAGTACAGGTAAATTCAGGAATGAGCTCCCAATGCTTTGGTTAAATGTTATTAGCAAATATCTTTAATTAGATACAAAAAAGTGAAATGCAACAATGAACGCACAGTGCTTCAATTAAATGTTATTAGCGAACATGTCTAATTAGTTACACAAATGCGAAGGTGAACGCACAGTGCTTCGATAAAATGTGATTTAGCGGGCGTGTTTAATTAGTTACACACGCGTGTTCAGGGTGGAGGTTATAGTGGACTGTATGATTTTAATTTGGACAATTATAGAATTCGTCTTAGGCAGAGGTGGGCAAATTACTTTTAAAAAGTAATTAATTACTAATTACCAATTACCGCCCAATGTAGTAATTTAATTACCAGAGATTCAATTACTCACAGGAAATAGTAATTCAATTACCAATTACTTAGTAATTGTAATTGTACAACATCAATTACTTTTTCAATTACTTTCAATAAAAATTATTGTCTTATAGTTGTATTTAGTAGAATTTTCTTGCAAGTTGCAACTATCATTAGTGTCGTGTCGATTCGTAATCGTTATCTAAAAATGCTTAATTTTTATGTTTTGTTAGCTATAGTAACCTAATACTTTATCACTCTTGAAGGTTTTTTGATAATTAAATCTTCTAGCTACATGCACCGTTCACCGTTCACCAAAAGTTCTTAGTTTGTTTTGATGTGAGATGTAAGTAAATAAATAAATTCAAGGATAACAATTATACAGGGTTTCCCAAAAAAAATGGGACACCGATTTGGCATAGATTCCTTAGGTTATAATAAACCGATTAAACCTAATATACTTTAGTACAAAGTCCCTTCAGTAAGAAGGTATAGGGACTTGGAAGTTCAAATCTATATATTTTTATATTAGTTTCCACATAAGTTATCACTAAAGTTGAGCTTTTTATCACGATTATGTATTTAGTTGCCGAGGCCCGAAGGGCCAAAGCAAATAAACCACACAAGGATTGAAATGGAACTCCCAGTGCCCAGGGGCAAATTGTTTTTTAAAATCGAGAAATCGCGAAGTTACAACATTTTAACAAACTTTTATAGGTTACGTTCACGTCGGTTGACGTTTACCTATCGCCCAGCCGCCTACAAAAAGTTGTAAAACAATGCATTACTTCACTGCCGATTTCTCGTATTTTATTTGACGATTTCACCGTTCTTCACTGCCAATTAAAAAAAATTTTTTTCGAATATGAAGAAATGTCGAATTTAATTTTGGCTAGATTTTGTAATGATATTAGAAAAAATAGCACGCTGAATATGTTATAAAAGTGATTTTTACATGTTCATGATAAATTAATCCACTCACTCGCTCGTGAATGAAACGTTGAAAAACTTTCACTTTTCTTAACTTGTAGAACAATCTATTACTAAATACCCTTAACATGACGCTGAATGACAAAGATATGTAACTTACCTAAGTATACAGGGTGGAGCATTGGATTTCTTAAGTGTTTGACAGCAAATTTCTATTTAGATTTTGTAGAAGAACGATCCAATTTGCGTAACTTGAGCATTTTTTGTTGGCTCTGTTTAAAAATACTTTTTTTTACCCCTTTATACGAAAGTGACATTTTCTGTCGCCTGTTAGGGGTATAGGAAAAATAAATATACGTTTGGGTCCCTGGTTGGTTTCCAATGGCAGTGGAGGGAATAACATTGACTGCCGTTGCCATTAGAGACGGGATACAATGAGATTATTATTAATAATAAATCAACTAGCCTTCTGGTTTTCATATTTAAATATTTTTGAATGCAGCTGATTACAAGAGATAGTCTCATCATAAAATGTAAGAGTGTTGTATGTATAACTCTGAACTAAAACGTCATTTCATCCCTTGCATGATTACAATAAATTGATTAGGTACTGTTCTCGCAAACTAAGCTACATCTGCGGGAGGGAATGATACATTTTCCTCCCTAGTAATACAAATAGTTATTAAAAATGTATTAGGTAACTTCTGAAATGATAAAACAAAATATCAATTTGGTGTTGATCAGGGACGATTGAAAGTTGACAGATGACTGATAAACCTAGTTGAAAACGGCTGATTGAAATAAGAATTCGTACTTTAGATACAAAAACAAAAGACATTTGCTCAAGCACGTAATAATGAAGTCATTTTTACATTCAAGTGACCTTTATACTATGTGTTCAAAAAGAAATTACATAAGGGTTGAATATGGCAATTTTTAGAATTTTCAATGGCGATATCAGCGTATAATATAAACTTATGACAGCAACAACAGTGATTATGTTAATGAATTCTAAAGCTTGCTGTTGCCATAATATAATACTTTTATATTCAATGGCCAACCCTTAAGTAATTCCTTTTTGAACACACCGAATAAGAAAATTACTGTGAACGCTCGACAATTAAATTGCTCAGGTTGCTTTCATATTGTTACTTTAAATTTCAAAATGTTATTAACATCTTTAATAATACTTATTGATTTTAAGTTTAGGGAAATAAAATATCTGAAATTACGTAAATTGGGTCACTATCACTGTTCTTTTAAAAAACTAAATGGAATTTTGTGTAAAATCATTAAGAAGCCAATATTTGAATGTCTCGTAATTAGCAAGGGGTTTTTTAATAATAATCGAAGCTAACATGCTGCAGCCAGTATAGAAAGCAGCATATGAGCATTACAAGGGAAGAAAGCGACAAAGAATGGATAATTTACAAAATGTTCAATGCAAGATTGCGGTAAACTTATGCGGCGGCGTTTTAAAATTACCATACGCCATAATGCATTTTTGAGTCAACCAGACATGGGATTTTGCAATTAGGTACATTTTATATATGTGTTGTCCATTGTTTAAATGTTGTTATCAGATTTTGTCCGTTTAATTCAATTCCTCACTCAAAAACATAATTTTCTTGACCTAACGTCTGTTACACTGGCACGGATCGTTTAAAACAAGCAAATTGAAATGAATAATAGTAATTTATTATACAAGACGATAAAGTTAAATTTTATCCACGAGTGAATCGTTTAACGTCGAGACGAAGTCAAGACGTTAATGATTCAAGAGTGGATAGAAATAACTTTATCGTCGTGTATAATACAATATTTTTTTTTCTATAGCAAGAACTTTAACAATTTCAAAAGAAAATAAAGACAATCACATTTCAAAATGTCAGTAGCTAGATTGGGTTGCTACGATAATACGAAGCTGTCATATTTAATTTAAACAAAAGTTAGAAAATTAAATTACTTTTTCTACTCCTTTATTAGTAAATTGCTCATTAAGCACTGTTTACTTGATTAGTAAATTCGTTGTTACAAACAGTGTTACGTAATGACTAACACGTAATTTTTTTTATTACGTTACAGTTAGTTTCTGTTGTTTGTACGAAGCGGTGTAGGGATGTGACTGCAGCCGCCTAATTTTTAAGATGGTGTGACAGATGATTTGACAGTTAATAAAATATTTCTTTTTCGTTTAACGAAATGAGTGTGATCGTAGAAAAAGTATAGTACGCAACTCGAGCTATAGAGCAATTACACGCTCGTGGAATTACACACGCGCCGCTACGCGGCTTGTGCGTAACTTTTCCAACTCGCGTGTAATATGCTTCCTACAGCTCTCGTTGTGTAATATACTATTATCTATCCTTGATGTTAAAGTGCTAGTTTATCTACCCTTGCTGTTAAAGTAAAACGTTTGTTTTGAGTTGATAAAAGCGCTCTTTAACATGTGCTATAGAAAAAATAATCATTATGAACCAATATTGTCTAATGAATCTATTTAAAATTATTATTTTACCGTAGGTATTGTAATCTGCAATGTACTTACCGCAAATATTCTTATAGCGTCTTACACTTAGCGTCTCTCACAATAAATATTGTCATTATTACAAGCTACAAATACACGCACTAATGTCCGTGGACGAGTGATACAAAATGCAGAAGTTGCTGTTATTCGACCCGTCAGAGGAAATAATAAATTATATTGCGCGGGGAATACCCT
Source organism: Agriotes lineatus (assembly GCA_940337035.1). NCBI lineage: Eukaryota > Metazoa > Arthropoda > Insecta > Coleoptera > Elateridae > Agriotes > Agriotes lineatus. The sequence continues at coordinate 59,856,673 of OW679194.1, read as the reverse complement.
GCGATTTGCTTAATATGTAACTTAATAAGAACTTATTTATGCGTTCTGGAGATCTAGCACCCTATCGAGGTCAGTAATTCAGTAATTGAAATACCACAAAGTAATTCAATTACCTCGAGTAATTTCAATTACCACAAGTAATTCAAATACCTATAAAGTAATTTAAATACTTTAGAGTAATTTAATTACAGGAAAGTAATTGAGTAATTGAATGCAGTAATTAATTACTTTTAAAAAGGAATTTTCAAGTACTTTCTAACAAAGATGGCAATTCCCAATTACAATTACCGCATTTTGAAAAGTAATTCAATTCCAAGGCAAATACACAAAAAGGAATTTAATTAGTAATTTAATTAAAAAGTAATTAATTACTGCCCAGCTCTGGTCTTAGGGGTGCAGGAATTAAAAAGGGTTGCAAACCAACGGTCTTGCGCAATCTCACACAAGATAATGTAATAATAGACTTCGTTCCGTTGGAGCAGAGGTTTGGTGAATACAGAAACAGATGTCAAAACTGTATTGTTTATTGACTAGAAAAGTTCCTATTTATATACATAAAACTATGACGTAAATTACAAGGTTCAGTTTATTTGCCCCAGTTCAGCTCGCATTTGCACTTGCGTGTTTAATTTCATAACAAATAGCGATAGCAAGTCGGCATAATTGCAGTTTGTTCACCGGGTCATTCGACCAATGCTGACAGAAACACTGACCGCTTTGTTCTACATTTCTGCATGTAACAGCCAGCTTACTAAATGTATGCATTTTTAATTTTAAAAGTTAAAATGGTTGGTTCCTAAACATTCTGCCGAGCGACAATGGGCCGGGATGTTGTGACTGAGGCTGTCTCTCCATCTTCTTCGTCTGGTGGCAGTGTTTGTAACCTGAAGCTGTCTGACGGGTCTGAATTTGGGCATGGCTGCGGTTTCCTGTTCTTTCTCCAGTATTTCCATAATGTCGAGATACCGATTGTAGTACCAGTGTTCACCATGATGGTATGTTGATGGTGCCACAATGGATAGTCCTGATGTAGCTGCAAATCGTCTTCTTCTTCTTGTAGGTGTTGAAAATGATCCGACGGTAGCAACACAGGTTCCTCCATTTACAGTTGAGGGTGGGTGCTTGTATTCTGCAAAGTAGTGTTAATAATTACTTGCATTGTTTTGTTGAACCCAGCTACCACAGGAATAGTAGTGAATAACTGAGTATCAAAAGTAGTCCGTTTTGTATACATAGTACAATCTGGGGATATTTGGATTATGCCAACATCTTGAATCTTCACATCTTCTCGATTCCCGCTGCATTGTACTGCTGCTGTTGTGGGTTGATTGGGAATAAATAACCATGTATTCGCGGCGTACAGTTTCTTAACTGTAAACTGATGGACCAAACATTTGACCTTGTTCAATCGCTGGTAGATAACATCAATGATGCAGTTCGGATTGTATTCAATACTTCGGACTGCGGATGACCTGCATAGGTAAAGATGTTTCCCTATTGACTCGATCTCCTTCAACTTGTCTTCTTGGATTTCAAAATAGGTTTGTTCGTTGTAGTTGATAGCTAAGAATTCCATTGGCAAGTTCAGCGATGTGTAGGTTCCATTTCCCTTCTTCACTGGAATTGGAGTTGGTTTGATTAAGTTGTATTCCCGCTTCTCAGTTATGTGAAAATAACTGAAAATCTCGATGGTTTCATTATTGATGCTAACTTCCATCTTGTGCATTGGTGTGGTAAGTATCTCCAGGTTTGATGGAAGATTGGCAATATTCGACATTATTCTGTAAAATTGTGATGATGGAATAAATTACAGGATGTCTGCCTTTTTGAATTTTACATTTAGAAGTTGTTTGTACTTCTCACCCATCTCTTGTAAGTAGTTGGTAGCCATCTGATATGATGTTAACACAAGTATGTTTAACTTGTTGTCGTCTGTCTTTTTGTACCAAGGTTCCATCTCATTGATTGCTAGCAACCCTTCGTTGAGCCTTCTTCGAAAATTATCCAACTTCTGGGATATTCTGGCTTCAGTCTCATTTAGAGTTGCTGCAGTTGACAACATTATCCTTGTCTGATGATTAGATGTATGTATCAATTCTAGTTGATTTTTCTCCAATGATTCGATGTCATGGTAAACTTCATCGTTAACTCCAAACACTGAGGTTAGTAGCTGCCCTAGTACTCCTCGCTTGGTCCTGACATCTCGACTATGCATGCTTTTCATATTCCAGATGATCTGCCGTTGCTGCTCTCTCAGGTGATGATTTAATTCCTTGCAACGGGATTCTGCCGATAATACAACTGCCTTGCTGCATAAAGTATTCATTTGTTGGATTGTCTTGTTTATATCTTCTTCATCTACTTGGATGGTAGATATGTTCACTGTTACTTCGATCCTGAAGTGAAAGTGTTATTGTTCTTATGACTGTTGACACTCCACTACCCCTGCTTTACTTTCTTTTTCCTTCTTCTGCTTCCTGTCTTGGTAACGGAATGAGTTTGTTGATAGGATGCTTGAGAATTGCATCTCCCTTTGTCTTGACGGTTGGAACTCTGATAATACCATCTGTACCTGGATGCACTTCTGTCAGTCTTGCTAAAGGCCATCGATTGGGAGGACTACTTTCATCCTTTTGTAACACTAGATCCCCTACTTGCAAATTCTCTTCCTTCAAAGTCTACTTTGTTCTGCGTTGTAACCCAGATAGGTATTCCTTAGACCATATTTTCCAAAAGTCTTTTGAAGTATTTTCCATCTTGTCAATGTTTCTGAATGTACTTCTAATGGTGGTTCGTTTGGTGTTATTAATTCCCTTCCAATTAGAAAGTGTCCAGGAGTCAACGCTACCACATCGTTAGGATCTGTGGTTAATGGACAAAGTGGTCTTGAATTGAGACATGTCTCTATTTGGTACAGGAGGGTTGATAGCTCTTCAAACGGGAGGGTACTATCCCACAATCCTCATCATGTGATACTTTGTTGACCTTACCGCTGCTTCCCAGATTCCTCCGAAGTGGGAAGCTGCCGGTGGAATAAAGTGCCACGGGATTCCTTCTTGAGTAAGTTTTTCTTGAACGCTAGAGTCCCCTATAGTTTTCTTGAAGTCCTTCTGTAGAACTCCATTTGCTCCTACAAATGTGGTTCCGTTATCGCTATAGATATGAAGGCATGTTCCTCTTCTGGGTGTAAATCTTCTGAATCGCTATAGATATGAAGGCATGTTCCCCTTCTGGGTGTAAATCTTCTGAAGGCTGCCAGAAATGCGTTTTTTGTCAGATCACTGACAGCCTCCAAGAGTACTGCCTTGACTTATGCCCTCTTCTTTTTGCGGTTCTGATTTGTATCGGCCCTGCATAATCCAGACCAGTGTGAGAAAATGGTAGGGACGGCGTTACTCTGGGCTCAGGTAAATTGCCCATGAGTTGCTGCAACCGTTGTTTTCTGAATGCAAAACATTTCATGCAGTTGTGAGTTTCCTTGCGTATTATTTTCTTCACATTGACAATCCAAAATTTTCTACAGATGTATGCCGCTGTAGCTTGACTTCCGCCATGTAGCAGTTTCCGATAGACGTCTCCCACTATGAGTTGAGCTAGATGACTGCTATGGGGAATGAGAATAGGATGTTTTTCATTATATGGCAACATCGAATTTTGAAGTCGTCTTCCCACTCTAAGAATTCCTTCATCATCGACGAATGGTCGTAAAGGTGCCAAGGAACTTTTTGTGTCAACTGAGATGTTTTTCTTCAAGGCTTGAATCTCTGTCGACCAGCTGCTTGTTTGCACTATACGGATGATTTGAATGAGGCACTTGTTGAGTTCTGCTGCCATAGGGTATTCTGTTGGAAACGGTTGTCTTCTACATTTTTTAACAAACCTGTTACAGTATTCAGTGACTCGCAGTAACTTCTGCAATGACGAGTATTTGGATAAGATGTCCAAATCTTCTTTTGCGGCGATAAACGCTTGGTGAATTTTTGCTTCTTCTGTAACTGTCATGGGAGTGTTTGTTTCCGTAAGTGACAAAGGATTCGTTTTTAACCATTGAGGGCCGTTCCACCACAATATATGATGCTGTAGTTTGACAGGAGCGAGCCCTCGGGATACATCATCTGCTGGATTGTCCTCTGAACGCACATGATGCCAATTTCCACTGGGGGTTACTTCCAATATTTCTGTTATCCTATTTGCAACAAATTGTTTCCATTACTCCGGGCCTGCTCTTATCCAGGATAAGGTTATCATGGAATCTGACCACGCGAAGATGGAGATGCTGGGAATGTCCAGAGCACTAACAACTTCCTTCAACATTTTTGCTGCTAACGTTGCAGCACATAATTCCAGTCTTGGCAACGTTTTCTTTATCTTTATAGGTGCAACCTTTGACTTGGCTGTCAATAGAGTTACTTGAATGTGTCCATCTTGAGAGATTACCCTGCTGTAGATTACAGCCCCGTAAGCTTTTTCCGACGCATCACAGAAAGCATGCAGCTCCATTTCCCGGATGCTGCTGTGGTACCCTAACCATCTTGGAATGGATATGTCTTCAACCAATGGTAATTCTTCTTGAAATTGCTTCCACTCGTTCATTATTTCTGTGGCCACTGGCTGATCCCATGTCTGCTGTCGTAACCAAAGTTGTTGAATTAGTAATTTGGCCTTTATTACAATTGGAGCTAACCATCCTAATGGATCAAACAAGCGGGATATTTCTGATAAGATTATCCTCTTTGTAGGATTTGTATCGGCTCGAAGACTGGCCCAAAACTTGAATTCATCTGCTCTCGGAGTCCAGTGTACTCCCAAGGTTTTCCTTGTTTCCCATTCGTCGATCTCTAGTAAGTTCTTGTCCTGTAAGTTATCTGGCAATTCTTCAACAAGCGCTGCGCTGTTGCTTGCCCATTTTATAAGGGTAAACCCTCCACTTTTTAACATATTGATTAGACTTACTTGGAGATGCGTTGCTTCTTCTATGGAGTCGGTTCCCGACATTAAATCATCCACGTAGAAGTCCTTGGTTGCTATTTCTGCAGCCATTGGGTATATTTGTCTTTCATCTTCAGCTAGCTGCAACAGGGTACGGACTGCCAGGTATTCTGTTGCTGTTGTTCCATAAGTTACAGTGGTAAGTTTAAACTCTTGAATAGACTCGTCTGGAGAAAACCGCCATACTATCCTTTGGAGATCCTGATTTCCTTCGGCTATCTTGATCTGACGATACATATTTTCAATATCTGCTGAAAATACAAACTTGTGTTTCCTCCACCTCAGCAGAATATGCTCCAAATTTTGTTACAATCTTGGTCCAGCAGTCATTAGCTGGTTTAAGCTGAGTCCAGTAGTGGTCTTCGATGATGCATTAAAGACTACCCTTAACTTCGTGGTTGTGCTGTCTTCCTTTACTACCACTTGATGAGGGATGAAGTAGGCTTGTCGTATATTGGCTCCTGGTTGAACGCGTTTCATATGTCCCAGTTCTAAGTATTCCTTCATGAATGTTTTGTTTTCTTTACCTAGAACTTTATTTTCTTCTAACCGTTTCTCTAGCTAAAGGAACCGTGCGATTGCCTTTTTTCTCGAATCCCCAAGCCGTTCTACTAGTTCCTTGACCGGAATTTTTACAGTATATGTACCATCAGAATTTCTCTGGTGGTTGCAGTTGTAAAATTCTTCGCACTCTTTGTCTTCATTGGACATCACCTTTTCTGGTACTACTTCAATTTCCCAAAATTTTGTGAGTTGTTCATCTTCTGCAGCACATGCGACCATGCTAAGAATTTTTCTTTCTACTGATGGTGCTGTTGCACTCCCCGTGATGATCCATCCAAGTTTCGTGCTTTGAGCTAACAGGCCTCCGTTGAATTTTTGTACGCCTTCCAGAATTATTTCCTTGTAGATGTCTGCTCCTAGGATAACGTCTATTGGTCCAGGTTTATGGAATAGTGGATCAGCCAACACCATATTCCTACTGTCCTGAAGTTGATAGTTTTCAACTGGTTCTTCTGGAAGTGACTTGGTTAACCGTGGTAGTATCAGCATCTCACATGTGGTTGTGTAGTTGCTTGGAAATCGTGTATGTAGATCTACAGTTATTCGTCCACGGGCTGTACCTGCTCCTTTCTTGCCTAAACCAGAAATTTGCACTCGCACCTTTTTTTGTGGTAGACCAAGCGTTTCAGCTGCATATCTTGTAATACATGATGCCTGGGATCCGGAGTCTACTAGGGCTCTGAGGTACTCCACAAACTCCCCGACGACGTCGTGACTCAAATTAGGGCAATTTCCAGCAAAACGTTGTGATGCTGTCTTCCTAATAGGCTTGCAACAATGTTTTCTTTCTCATTGGTTGCTGTCGCACTTGAAGTCGCCGCCGTGGTTTTGGGAAGCTGCTGCTGTTTACTAAAATCTTCGTGCAGAAGCCAATGATGTTTTTTATTACATACCTTGCACTTCCCTGGGCAAAAGTGTCTGGAGTTATATTTTCCTGTAGGCTTGAAGCAGTTAGAACAAAGTTTTTTATTCTTTATAAATTTCCAACGTTCGGATACTTTTAGGTTGTAGAATTTTGAGGAGGATTTGATGCTGTGTGATCCTCCGCAGTGGAAGCATGATACGTCAGCAGTGTGGTACGTCTTCACTGCCCACCGATTCTGGTGACTTTCCCATGGTTTCCCAATTCTATTTTTTCTGGGTTCGAGTTTGTTCCGTCTTTGTACAGCTTCCAGCGACTGAAATCTTGTTTCCAAAAAATTCAATAGCTGCTCGAATTTCTGCACCTCTCTTGGTGCCGTTAGTGACTGTTAGTTTCCTTGTCCAACTTCCGTGTCACTATATGACACATATAGGCTCCCATGTGGCCGTTTCAATTCCTAAGTTTGACACAACAGAGAAGCTGACCTGCGGTTAATTAATTAAAATAATTAACGGTGATAGCAAAAGACCTCACTTACCGCGTAGGCCGAACTAGCTCAATTTCGGCGGCCTTGGATCGTAGATTCTTTATCAGCTGTACTAACCTGTGAATAGCTCCAAAGACAAAAAACAAATGGGTGCCAGAAACTAAATGGTTTCGATTAAAAATAAATGAACTACAAGTCATCACAGTTTATTAAATATTAAATAATCTTGCAGTCAATAACTGTGATTTACGCAATATGGAGTTTATTCAATATTTGCAATAATACAAGCAAACAAACTAAAGGTTGCCACACGCGTTAATACAAATAACCCCTTTGTGGGTCGTTAAATTAATTGAAATAGCAAGGTGAATCGAGTGATATGCAGATCGCTGTCATTTATAAAAAACCTTTCTGTCTAGGCCGTTGTAGGCAAAAAAAACGTGGGTGCTCCTTTCACAAAGAAGGCGTAAAGTGCACATAAAAATTCAAAGTTATCTTTAATTAAATAACAGTGAATGTTCTACTCAGTGGGAAAGAAATTGAAGTACTGGTGTTGGGGAGCCTCTCAGTTTTCCGTTATGTTTGGAAAATTCCTGATTGCTAGCTCGCCTTGGACGTTAATGGACTGTATTGATTTTCTTTACTAAATTATACACACGTTGAAAGCAAAGTAGGTAATTTATTGCCATAAATTAACACACAAACATTTGAACATTTAAACAAAGAATTAGCTTTCGCGGTGTGGACCGGTTCGCGTGCTGCCACGTTGACAGAAGGAACGTAAGTGAAGCGGCGAAGGCGAGGCCCGCGCAAGCTCTAGAATGCGCATAGTAAATACGCCACTGCAAGCGAGTCTGCACAATTTTATGAAACACTTAACATACCGCCCGCCTTGGAAAGGGTAACCTTTCAAATAACAATAGTACAAATTTGACATGTAACATCTAGAGTAAGACATGTAACTAAAATAGACATATACAAAGCATAGATCTTAAGGTAATACAAGAAAACCCGAACAATGGATAGCCAAAGGGCCTTACGAAACACTGCGCAAGACGCAAACGTACTAGTTCACAACACTAGGTAGCGGGCACAATTTGGCGAAGGATCGCTTTACGATCCCTGACACAGTTTTCACTGACGCCACACGCGTAACGCCGTCAAGGCCAGGGTGCAGCTCGGTGACCCGGCCTAACCTCCACTTCAGAGGGGGAAGATTGTCATCCTTGATGAGGACCATGGAATCAGGCTGGAGGTCCGAAAGGTGTGTGCGCCATTTGGTGCGCTGTTGGAGTTCTGAGATGTACTCCTTACTCCATCTTTTCCATACATTCTGGTGGAGCTGTTGTATTCTTTGGTATCTAGACAGCCGAGACTCGGCTATCTCAGTGACGTTGGGATCAGGCAGTGACACCAAAGGACGACCGATCAGAAAATGAGCAGGAGTCAAAGGCTGAAGGTCGTTTGGATCAGCGGACAAAGGAGACAGGGGTCGGGAGTTTAAGGTCGCTTCCACCTGTGCTAGCAAAGTGCAAAATTCATCGTAATTTAGACTAGCGTTACCTATAACGCGCCGTATGTGATGTTTGGAGGACTTAATTCCGGCCTCCCACAATCCGCCAAAGTGGGGACTGTGCGCGGGTATAAGATGCCAAGCTACTCCGTCGCTCGCGACTGATTCGTAAATAGAAAGGCCTTGTTCCGCAAGAAAATTGCCTAATTCGATTAATTCGGAATTAGCGCCGACAAAGTTAGTGCCATTGTCTGAATAGACATGAAGCGGTTTGCCTCGACGAGCTACAAACCGGCGAAAAGCCATTAAGAAGGCTTCAGTAGAAAGGTCAGCGACCAATTCAAGGTGCACTGCTTTTGTGACAAAACAAACGAATAGACAAAGGTAGGACTTTACTAGTTTAGAACCACGTCCTTTGCGATCCTTTATCATGAACGGTCCACCATAATCGATACCAGTCGTATGAAATGGGGGCGATGATTGAATACGAGAGGCTGGCAGATCTCCCATTATGGGTTCGGTTAACTTAGGAGAAAATCTAAAACACCGCAAGCATTGATGCACCACTTGCTTGACTATATTTCTGCCAGAGGTAATCCAATATCGTTCTCTGAGATTAGCTAACAGCATTTGAGGTCCGGCATGGAGAAGCCGAAGATGCTCATGCGAAACTAGGAGTTTGGCGAATGGATGTTTGCCAGAAATCACTAGAGGAAACTTCTTGTCAAAAGGCAATTGAGAGTTGTGGAGCCTACCACCAACTCTTAGCAGTCCCTTGGAATCCAGAAAAGGATTCAAGGATATCAAAGCAGAAGATTGCTTCACAGGCTTGTTCTGTGACAACAGCTTAAATTCGTCAGGAAATGACTCACGTTGTGAAAACCTTGCAAGCCTTACAAGGGTTGCTTGCAGTTCATCTGTAGAAAGGGGCCCTGAAAGGCGATCAGCTTTGGGGGTCCGCGCATTGTTATAAAAACGAAAGCAATAAGCTGTAACTCGTTGTAAGCGAGCCAAACTTGAATACTGATTGAACGGAAATGGTTCAACAGAGGTTACAGAAAAACTCTGAACTTCTTTTTTGAATTCTGGAAGCTCAGCAAGAACATGTCTGGAAGTAGGCCAAGATGCCTCACCTTCGCTTAGCCAGGAGGGACCATGCCACCAAAGGCTTAATTCTTTTAAGACTAAAGGAGTGACTCTCCTAGTGAGAAGATCAGCAGGATTCGACGCGGTAGGAACATGCCTCCACGTGGCATCAGAAGTGAGTTGCTGAACATCAGCAACTCTGTTACACACAAAGGTTTTAAGAAGATTTGGACTGGTTTTCAACCATCCTAGCAGTATAGTGGAATCTGTCCAGAAAGCAATTCTAGATATGGGCAAATCAAGTGCCTTTATGACTTGCACAGAAAGTTTACTTAGAAGAACAGCTCCGCAGAGCTCGAGCTTCGGAATTGTCAAGGGCTTCAATGGGGCTACCTTGGCCTTGGAACAGAGAAGGTGAACTTGTACCTCCCCTTCCTGATTCTTGGAACGTAGGTATATCGACGAACCGTAACCATTGTTGGAGGCGTCGCAGACACCATGGAGTTCTATCTCAACCACGCGCCGACAGAGGACGTGACGAGGAATTGCTAAGTCATTGAGCATGAGAAGGTCATTTCGATACGTAACCCATTTTTCTTGTATGGCGTTGGGAACGGGTTCATCCCAATTCAACGTTTCCATCCAAAGTTGTTGCAAAAGAACCTTGGCACCCATGGTGCATGGACTTAGCAGACCCAGCGGGTCAAATATCTGCGATATTTCAGACAAGATGCTACGCTTGGTAGCCTTACTACTTGTAGAATTTGAAATATTGAACATCAGATGATCGCTTTTAAAGGACCAAATCAAACCAAGGGTGCTTGTGTGCTCATGTGCACTGAAATCAAGAACACCAGGATGCAAATCGGAGTCTGGGATTCCATCGAGAACTTCTGGAGAATTAGAAATCCACTTTCTAAGTTTGAAACAGCCTGAATCAAGAATCTGATTCAAGTTTGAACAGATAATACGCGCTTTCTCAGGAGTGTCGGCACCTGCCAGAAGGTCGTCGACGTAGAAGTCCTCCTTTATCACTCGAGAGACTTCGGGATTTGAAGCTGCACATTCGATGCCCAATTGGGTCAAACATCTAATGGCAAGAAAAGACGCTGAAGCGGTGCCATACGTAACTGTGTTCAGATCATATGACAGAAGAGGCTCAGTTGGAGATGATCGCCACAGGATTCTCTGAAGGGGCCTATGATTAGGATTCACCAGAACCTGACGATACATCTTCTCGATGTCGGCTGATATAGCGAACAAATGCTTGCGAAAGCGAACAAGAATGGAAAATAAGTCTTGTTGCACGGTTGGGCCAACCATCTGAATACTGTTCAGAGATTGCCCTGAAGTGGTTGCTTGGGAACCATTGAATACAACTCGGAGTTTAGTTGTCAGGCTTTCCTCTTTTAAGACTCCGTGGTGGGGTAGATAATAGGATATCTCGTTTGAATTAGGGTTTGAGACGGACATATGACCTAATTCAGAATATTCATTCATGAAACTCGAATAGCGATTGGACAAGTCAGGGTTCGCTTGTAACCGCTTCTCTAATGATAAGAATCTTTTCTGAGCGATTTGCAATGAATCACCCAATACCTCTACAGGTTCCTTGAGAGGGATAGAGACAACGAATCGACCATTCGCTTCTCGTTGCGTATTTTGCACGAAATGTGCCTCACAGGCGTTCTCTTCATTTGTGCGGACCTTTTCCTCTGGGTAATGTTCGAGTTGCCAAAACCTAGCAATGGGGTCAGAAGCATCCTCGATCGTGCCAAGATTGCACTGTACAGGGTACGCAGAAGGGGGGCCTGTAGGGCCAGAAACAATCCAACCAAAACGAGTTTTTTGGAGGATGGGAAGATTTGGGCCTAGACCAATTTGTCCAATACAAAGGAGCTGCCAGAAAATGGGCGAACCAATCAGAATGTCGATGGTGCCCGGTTGGTCGTAGGACAGATCTGACAACTTGATGTTATCAGGAACCTTGAAACTGTTTCGCTGGACGCGAAAACTTGGGGTTGTACCTGTAATCTCATCGAGAACAAGACAGGATAGACCAATACTGTACGAGGTGTGAGGGGCTTGCAGCTTGATATCACACCTAGCTTTGATTTGAGATGTAGCTTTACTTACGCCGGAAACAGTAACGTTGACTTCGCGAGTTGGAAGCTTCAACCTTTTACACAAATCTGAACGTATGAAGTTCGATTGGGAACCGGAATCCAGCAGGATTCGCACAACCTGAGGCGTACCATCATCAGCGATGAGTTTAGCGGTAGCCGTAGGTAAGAGTACCTGAAAAGCATTCGAACAGAATGCCGAAATCGATTGGTTTAGTTCAACAGGGGTTTCTGCCGACACCGCAGATCCTGGTTGACTAGAAGAAGCATTTTGAGGTTTATCCTCATGCAGAAGGGTGTTGTGCCTTGATTTGCACTTTCTACATGTATATTTGGAGCTACAGCGGCTCGAAAGGTGACCCTGAGTTAGGCAATTAAAGCATACACGAAGCTCTTTTGCCTTTGAATTTCTGTCAAGTGAAGACAGCTTGACAAACTTATCGCATTTGTACAAGGGATGAGATCCCTTACAAAGTGGACACGAAGGGGTACCTGACACAAATGATTTCGAATGTACCTTGGAAGACTTTTCGGGTACAAGCTTAATATTTTTTACTTCCAGAGTTTCTAGAAGATTTGCTGTGTTTTGCAGAAATTCCTTGAACTCGTCAAGATTAGGCAGGTCAGAACTTGACCGGTTTCTAAGGACCTCCCATTCACGGAATGTCGTGGGGTCCAGTTTTTTAGAAACGACATAAATGATAACAACATCAAGAAGCTCGCTTTCGGTTGCTAATGATTTGATTGCTGTAAAATGTTTGAATAACATATCGCTAATCGTACGTAATTTAGTTGCAGATTCCTTACTGCACGATTCAAGTTCGAATATAGCATTGAGGTGGTTATGAATCAGAATTTTTGGATCATTGTAACGATTACACAATGCATCCCAAGCTAGAATGTAATTACTCGCAGTAAACTCTAAACTTTTTATAATTTGGCTTGCATCACCCTGTAAACTAGCCTTTAAGTAATGCAGCTTTTGAATATTAGTCAGCGCTTGATTCTCATGAATTAAACTAATAAAAATCTCACGAAATTCCAACCACTCTGACACGTTCCCTGAATATTTGGGAATGGAGATGGTAGGAAGGCGTACAGCTCGATTATTGCAATGCGAACTGCAATTTGAATGCGTTGATCTCACGCTACCATTAGGAGATCCAGAACGATCTGGTGCAACATCAGACTGTTTGTTGTATTCATTAATCAAACATTTAGCTTGTGATATTGCGAAAAAATAAGAATCTTCAAATTCAACTTGTTGCTGCATTTCAGATTCTGTATCCTTACTGTTTTCTAAAATTTGTTCATGAACCGCATAATATTCCGATAGCACGGTGGCTATAGCATCCAATCTTTCTTGCAATTGAACAATCTGAGCGCTAGATAAGAATTGATCTTCATCATAAATTGTTTGCAAAGATTGCACGTAATTTGCGAAACGCGTAAGTTTGCCCTTGATAGAGCCACGTGCTCTTACAAGCGAATCCATAATTGTTGAAATTAAAACAATTTAGCAGATAGAACTAACTCTCGTACGCCCCTGGTACGGAATTTTGTTTACAACGCAAGACAGCTTTGATAACGACGCGAGATTAACTTGGCGCTAACGACGCAGAAAACGGCTCTGTTACAACTCGAGATTAACTTGTGAATGATTCGACTGCAATATGACACATGCAGGGGATATTGTACTAGCGCACAAACAAATAGCTTGGCATTTCACGCACTTAAAATGTTTATATGACTCATAAAAATCATTTGTTTACGCAATAATACGCAGCTGAAATTATGCACATGCATAACACAGGTGATAGAAAACCAAACTCATGCATAGGAAATCGCAAAAGGAAATTAGGCTTACATTGATATTGGTGTGTGCCGCCTTTTTCCTTGTTGTGGCTTGAACTACCGTCTCGCCGGCAGCTGCCTGCCCACCTGCACGTTGTTGCCGCGAGACTCGGCGTTTGGCTTTCTCGCTCCTACGCAGATAGCACCGTCTGCTGTCTTCCTTCCTCTCGTTAGGGACGGATTTAACACGATTGAAAACTGCGTGTTGTACTTACTTGCCTTGTACAACTGCGAATCCGGGCCGATGATCCATGCGGCTCGAAGGAACAATGTTGGGGAGCCTCTCAGTTTTCCGTTATGTTTGGAAAATTCCTGATTGCTAGCTCGCCTTGGACGTTAATGGACTGTATTGATTTTCTTTACTAAATTATACACACGTTGAAAGCAAAGTAGGTAATTTATTGCCATAAATTAACACACAAACATTTGAACATTTAAACAAAGAATTAGCTTTCGCGGTGTGGACCGGTTCGCGTGCTGCCACGTTGACAGAAGGAACGTAAGTGAAGCGGCGAAGGCGAGGCCCGCGCAAGCTCTAGAATGCGCATAGTAAATACGCCACTGCAAGCGAGTCGGCACAATTTTATGAAACACTTAACAACTGGTATAACCAGCCCGGGTTTAACAACCGAAAGCACTAACCTCTGGCGTCCTGTACTTCTTAAGTGGTAGTGCAGTTGAGGGGTTGCTACACAGTATTATTCTAAACGCGATGCGGCGGCTTGACCAAAAATAGACCACATTGCAGCATCGACGCTGAAGGTAGCTGAAGGCCGTTTAAAATTGAGACGGGAAGCTGGCCCCCAAGTGTAAAATCATCAGGCGAAAATGATTACTTCCAGGTAAAATTTCCAGGAGAAGATTTCCGGATAAAAAATAATCCCTGGTAAAAGCTAAAGAAATGCAATTAATATGAGGATAACAGAAAGAAAAACTCATCGTACCTGAATCAAATTATCAGCTCTTGGAAACAAAATAGTTGTAAAAATTGGTTGAGCGCACGTACTTTTCACTTATTTAAAAATCAAACCTCGACCGCGCAAAACGCGTCGGCCGGGGCTAGAAAACAAGTGCTGGGCCCGAAACGTTCGCTTCGAAAGGAAAGTTCGCATTACTACGGCCAGCGATAACAAGTAGAGCGGGTCAAAAGTGCACCGTGCTAACGATAGCAACTCAATACAGGTACACAATTCGCTGAATTGCAAGGAATTATAATTCAAATAAAAATATACAGGTTAGGCCTGAAATAATTTGGTAAATGGCGAAACAATTAAGCAGAGCCAAAAAATTGTTTCAAGTTCTCAATTGCTCTTAGGCATTCTGTAGTCGTGTGATGGAGTTTCTTGATTCCCTCTGCAGATTCGTTCAACATGGTTGCCTGGTTGACTATGCCATCCAAATACTTCGCAAGTAGCAGCCTGGTGTTGTCGTATCTGTTCCTTATAATGAACCATGCAGACTCGTAATTGGCTTCAGTTGCCTCCAGGTGTTGTACTAACTTGCTGGCTTGCCCTCGTAACTGTGACTTCAAGTAATGAATTTTTTCCGCTTTACTTAGTCATGAGTTTTCATGACCAATTCTTCGGAAAATATCATGAAAGCTAGGCCATGCTTCGTAGGTCCCTTCAAAAACTGGAATTTTGAGAGTAGGTAACACTATATTCGCATGGCTGTGTTCTTTGACACTTTGACCCTCTTGATCCTGGATGTGTTGGTACAGGACCACAATTATTTCGTTGGCCATCTTCTTGGTCTCATGGAACTCCTTGTCATCGTAGCTACCGTGGGATAGTATCTCCTCGTTTAGAGCTCTGATGTCATCCCAATCATCCTTAAAATTCTTAATGTTGTATTCGCAATACCTTTTACTGCATTCCTCATTCAACCCAATCCAGACTTCCTGAATGTAGCTTTGGAGTGAATTCACCTTGATCTGTAGCCTTCTTATTCGGGACTGTCCCTCCTTGTCAGTAACTGTGGTCGTGTCCTCTTTTGGCGCTACTGGATGCTGTGAAGTTTCTCCTAGTGTGGCTAGATTTTCTTCGTACTTGTCGAGCAGGGCAACACCTTCATTGTAAACGTCTTTGGTTTGCTGAAAAAAATTGTTTTTAAAATAAGGGTCTTTTTCTTTGACTTCCTTCGCCAGGTCTGAGTGGTTGGCCTCAAATTCCTCCCAAAGTTGTTTTAGGGTGGATCTGCGAGCGGTGATATATGCTGCATTTTTTCTTGATGGGCCATCCTTCCTCACGTTGATAATCTGCCTGCGAATGGATTCTGCTAAATCTTCTTGGGTTGTGAAAATCTCCCGTCGCTGCGCCATCGTAACGGTCTTGTTCGATGAGGGCTGGTACGTTTTAAGGGATCACTGGACCAAATACTAGGGGCAGGAACGTTAAAGACTTGAAGGACCAAATGCTAGGGGCTGGAACGTTTTAAGGGCTCGAAGGACCAAATGTTCAGGGTGGAGGTTAAAGGAGTATGTATGATTTTAATTTGGACAATTACAGGATACGTATAAGGGGTGCAGGTATTAAAAAGGGTTGCAAACTAACGGTCTTGCGTAGTCTCACGAAAGATAATGTTATAATATACTTGGTTCAGTTGGAGCAGAGGTTTGGTGAATACAGAAACAGATGTCAAAACTGTATCGTTTATTGACTAGAAAAGTTCCTATTTATATACATAAAACTATGACGTAAATTACAAGGTTCAGTTTATTTGTCCCAGTTCAGCTCGCATTTGCACTTGTGTGTTTAATTTCATAACAAATAGTGATAGCAAGTCTGCATAATTGCAGTTTGTTCACCGGGTCATTCGGCCAATGCTGACAGAAACGCTGACCGCTTTGTTCTACATTTCCGCATGTAACAGCCAGCTTACGAATTGTATGCATTTTTAATTTTAAAAGTTAAAATTAGGTTTTTGTTCCTAAACACGCGTGAAATGCAACAATGAACGCACAGTGCTTCGATTAAATGTTATTTAGCGGGCGTGTTTAATTAGTTACACAAACTGGCCAACTGGTGGCAACACATGAAGGACTGGTGCAGAGCCAGTGTATATAGGAAAGTACCGCCACGTCCGCCATGTTTATTCCTCTGACATATGCGTCACTTTGAGTTTTGTAGCACAATTCCGTCAATGTGACGTTTGTTGGCAATTCAAAACTTTACTTAAAATTGGCAAGACTGTAAGTCTATGTCAAACTCGAGGTTAGCAGGTTGGGTTTCGCGTCAGTTTTGACACAAATGACGCAAAACATAACCTACTAACCTCGAATTTGACATAGACTTACAGTCTTGCCAATTTCAAGTAAAATTTTAGACATAACTCAATCAGTGATTGCTGATAGGAACAAAAATGGCGACGATGGCGGCATTTTCACGGATCAAAGAATAGCGGTACTCTCCTATATACATTGGCTCTGGACTGGTGTACAAATAAAGGAACACAAAATACCTTGATTATGACCGGCTCAGCCTCTAAGCGTGAAAGTTGACTGCTGTAAGCGGGTGACGACTATCGCTACAGCTGTCAAAGCTCGCCAAGCAACGTCTGAATAAACAATGTCCAAAACTTTGATGTAACAGCACAAAAAAAAACACTGGACGCCTTCACGCCGAAGCACGAAGGCGCCCACAAAACACGCTATTCGACTGTACTCTCTCGCGGGCCAAGACTGAATGACTCCAAAACCGACGCCAAGCTTACCAGACGGAGAAAGCAGTATCCTCGCATAACAACGACGAGCGAGGCCGCCTGAATATGAAAAAATCTGGTGTGATACACGCACACAACTTCCTTTTACAGTGATCTTATAATTAGCCAAAAATTTTATTTAAAATGTTTTAAGCATTTGTCAAAAATTTTCAAAAATTACAAATTCTGCAAAAACGGTTCAAAATAGAGCGTTAGTTGAAGAGACAAATTTTCTCTAGAATTTTAAGCTGAATTCAAAAATGTAATAATATACCGGGTGTTCTATTTAAAATAAGAGTTAATAAAAAAAATAGACAAAAAAACAAAAGAAACCCATTTTAGAAGTATTCAACTGGAAAATCACCTATCTCACATCAATACACATTCAAAATGTAATAAAAATGTAAAGTTTTAAAAAAATCGTTAGAGCCGTTTTTGAAAAAATCGAAAAAAACTGAAAAATCACAAGAGTAAACACCTACTTCCGGTTATGCGATTTTTTTCAAAAGCTTGCTGTCTCATATACATAGTAACCAAAACTTATATATGAAGTTGCAACGCCATACCGCTTTTCGTTTTTGAGATATTCTGTTCACAGACAGACAGACAGACACACAGACAGACAGACACACAGACAGACAGACAGACACACAGACCAATGAAAAAAAATATGTTTTTTGGGATCAGGGGACTCTAAAACGTGAAGATCTGTTGAAAACTCAATTTCGAATTTTTGGGGTGAATCCAATACTTCCTTTATTGTAAAAGGAAGTAAAAAGTAATGGAACGAATGTCTCTCAGTCGCACTTGCAGGGCCCCGTTTTAAATTTACTGCAGAAAACTACTCCAACAGCCAGCTGCGACTACGACGGCATAGAGCCCCGCGCGCAGCGAAGTTGCGTGCGTGACAACTTTAGAATTTGAGATGTAAAATAGCGGAAATGTTATGCGGTGAAATATGGCTGAAACGGAACCTATATACAGGTGAAATCGTAAAATATAAAAATGGCCTGACACGTGGCAGTCGTTGAACCCGCAGATGGATTGCATTTTCGGGCATGCGATATTTGTAAATACAAGATGATCGGAAGTTCCCAACGTGTGGGCTTTAAAATGGAAAGCCCATTGTTCATTGAAACGGCAATACAGTCAGTTCTGCATCGTCAGCGTTTTTTCCGTAATCCAATATAAGTTTGGAGCATAATTTCTGATCGCCCTCATCAGCTGCCAGCCGCTTATTACAGTCACACGCAAGTATGTTGACGCCATAAATCGTGTTATGCTGATATACTTCCTGAATATTACTTTATATCTCTTAAACGGGATCGACGATCACTGGATTTAATTACTTAAACCTTGTATTATAATGGTGGGATAGATGATAAAATATATTTTCAATTATAAAATAGTTACTTTTTTCTAATGACAAATAGGCTGTTAAACAGTTGGGAGGCTCTGCCGCCACTGACATACATGCAGTAAATACGCGTATATTAGTATTGTCCTTGGTTGATACGTATTAGCTGGAATTTGAAACTTTTCTGCAATGTCTTTTTTCTTTTTAACTCCTTTTTCTATTTTCTTAATTATTTATTTATTTATTTATTTCGCACTCAGTCAACAGCCGTTAGACCAATTATAGGCGTCGCTGTGCATTTATGGGGACTTCCAACCCCACTAACGACTGTCATGATGTTGTTATGACTGCTGGGACCACCTATTTCCGTGACAGCCGTATCACGAGGCGCCGAGAGGTGCAGCCGTGGTACTTCCATCCAAGTTCTGACCAGAGAGTGTGTTGCTTAACTCTGCTGATCGAACGTGAAAGCTTGTTCAAGTTACACCACCTGGGACACAACTTTTCACTAAAACTTACGTAATATTTTTAGTTTTTCGTGACTCCATAACTTGTGTTGACCCGATGTTAATGTGACCTGATACAACAGTAACAACACACTAAAAGCATAATTGCTCAGATATTTAAAGTAGAAAACTGAAATTAGCAAACTCTTCGTACGTCATTATAGGGTCTAATTGCTAATCCCAAACTAAAAGGTCCGGACCTAGATAGACAACAATTTATCTTCACCAAGAGGCAACTGTTTATTTTGAGTTGCGCAAGTTTGCAAACCCATTGAAATACAAGTAGCTTCATAAATAACTCTTAAGTTTTTAATTTATTATTTAGAGCACTTCTAAACGTAATAATTATTGCTAAGCTGAGGAACGAGATTTTGGGGTTCAACTAAGAAATGACCTTGCAACAAACCCGGCTGAACTAATTAAGTAAAGCAATCAGTGTAAGCAGAAACAGGAAAAACATCCCAGCTCTGGGTTAGGCAAAGGCATGACCCCCCTTTACTGTAAAACACAAAAGGTCTTGGAATATCATGCAATCATAAATCAAACAAAGCCAATTTAAGTCTAAAAAACAAAAATGCAATACCAGAAATTGTCTTAGGAAGCTGGAACGTGAGAACCATGCTGAAATCAGGGAAGCTGAACGAAATCTGTGAGGAAATAGGAAAAAGCAAAGTCGATAGCTTGGCAATCCAGGAATACTTTTCATTTATGTACAGCAGAAACGAGAACAGACAGGGTCAATACGGAACAGCATTCCTTGAGTAAAACTACTAGAAATAAAATCATAGTGTTCGAACCAATATCTGACAGAATATCTAGATTATGAGTTAAAGGAAAATTTAATAATATCGCAATGGTAAATATCTATGCTCCAACAGTCAGCTGAGGAAGACCAAAAAGAACTTATCAACAGTTAAAAACAACCTGCAATAGTATACAGAGTCATGATACAATCATCCTAATTGGAGACTGCAATGCACAAATTGGGAAAGAGGAAGCAAGTAGGATCAGTGGCTGGCAAAAATACCGTACACCAAGAAACCTACAATAACGGGCGGCGACTAATACAACTAGCAGAACTCAACTAATTAAAGGTAGTAAGCACCTTAAGTAACAAACGACTTCCGGGATTGGACCGTGTCATGATTGAGATCGAAGAACTCAACGTTTCGCCCACTTTCGTAAGGGGCTTCGTCAGGAGGAAAGAGGCAAAAGAGCACGGTAACTCAACGTGTTAACCACGCCAGAGGCGAAACTCTTTGCAAGGGAAGGGACAGAAGAGCACGGTAACTCAACGTGTGAACCACGTCAGAGGCGAAACACGACTGACTATCGGAAGAACAAAGGCGAGAATTTATAGGCAAGCGCCGTCGCGATTCAGCAAATGCCGTCGCGGTTCAGTTATCAATTCGCTTGTACACCGGGCTGTTTCCATATCCCAACCCGAGAATATCCACGCTGAATTAAATCACATTCGGAAAGCTCTTAGGAATAACGGTTACCGTGCTAGGGATATACAGTCTGCCATCAATCGCCATCTTCATCCACGGCCACCCAAACCTCCAAAACCAGATCCTCCTGCAGCAATAGTCTTTCTTCCCTATATCCACCAAGTCACCGACCGCATAGGAAAGTTTCTTCGAAAACAAAACATTAAAACAGTATTTAAACCCCCGAGCAAGATCTCACAGGTTCTTCCTTCATCTAAAGATAAATTCACACTATGTCATCTAAAGGTGTTTATAGAGTCCCTTGCTCTTGTAATGCTGTATACATTGACGAAACAGGTCGTTCCGTGAAAACTCGCATCTCTGAGCATCAGCGCTGTGTCAAGTCAGGTCTCGTTTCATCATCGGCCATCGCCGAACACCAACGCGATACTGGTCATAAGATCCTCTTTGATGAAACTTCCATCATCTGCAAATCCCCATTCTTCTTTAGCAGAAAGATTCGCGAAGCCATTGAGATTTGCAAACACCCTAATAATCTCAATCGGGACGAAGGCTTTCCCTTCCTACTATGTGGAAAGTGCTAATTCCTAAGCCCCGCCCTCCGACACTGAACCGCAACGGCATTTGCTGAATCGCGACGGCGCTTGCCTATAAATTCTCGCCTTTGTTCTTCCGATAGTCAGTCGTGTTTCGCCTCTGACGTGGTTCACACGTTGAGTTACCGTGTTCTTCTGTCCCTTCCCTTGCAAAGAATTTCGCCTTCTGGCGTGGTTAACACGTTGAGTTACCGTGCTCCTTTACCTTTTTCCTCCTGATGAAGCCCCTTACGAAAGTGAGCGAAACGTTGAGTTCTTCGATCTCCATCATGACACGGTCCAATCCCGGAATCGTTTGTTACTTAATGACAATGTCCGTGAAAGCCTCAAAAATCGTAGTAAGCACCTGCTTCCCACACAAAAGCATCCACCTGGGAACATGGAGATCCCTAATACGGAACATTTCACAGATAGACCATGTACTCATAAACAAATGATGGGCCTCTTCAGTAAAATATGTGAGTGTGTGATGTGTAGAGGCCGTAACTGTGAAAGTGGCCACTACCTAATAATAGCTAAAATACAGCAAAGAATTGCAAATGTGAAGAACGAACAACAAATAAAAAAGAAATGGAACAGCAAAAAGTTTGCCAACGAAAATGTCACAAAGAATACAGATGCCGCATCGAGCTACTTCTAGCAGAGTATAGGAAAAACGACAGCGAATTAGATATAGAACAAGAATGGCAGGGGATAAAAGACGCAATAACAACAGCTGCAGAAACCGTGATGGG
Source organism: Agriotes lineatus (assembly GCA_940337035.1). Classification (NCBI taxonomy): domain Eukaryota; kingdom Metazoa; phylum Arthropoda; class Insecta; order Coleoptera; family Elateridae; genus Agriotes; species Agriotes lineatus. The sequence goes on along the minus strand of OW679194.1, from coordinate 59,834,852 downwards.
GTTTAATAAAAAAACAGAGAAAGCGATTATGGTTCGAAGAGGAATGCCGTGAACTAGTCAATAAAACTAATGGCGCAAGACTAAAATACCTGCAGTTTAACAGTGAAGAAGACTGGTTACATTACGAAGAAAAAAGATGAGCAACAAAAAGTGCAGAGCGAAAAAAAGAGAAACCCTAAACAAGAAACTCCAAGAAATCGAGAAACACAAAATTAATAAAAAATACAGGAAGTTCTACAAAGAGATGGGCCAACTTAAACCAGATGTAAACCAAAAACAAACATTTATAAAGACCAAACCGGAAGAACTCTAACCAGCTCCCAAGAAGTTCTAAAAAGGTGAAAAAACTATTTCCAAGAACTATTAACAGAACAAACACAAAGTGAACACACAGAACTGCCTCTGACGCACATAGCGGACTTGGAAATCCCACCACCAAACCTATAAAAAATAGGGGACGTCCTGCATAAAATGAAGAATAATAAAGCACCTGGGCAAGATACAATAACAGATGAACTGTTGAAGCAGGGAGGGCGAGAGCTGGAGAAGACTCAGCAATTTAATTCAAAACATCTGGATCAAAGAAATCATGCCGGAGGACTGGAAGGTGGCAGTCATTATGCCTATACATAAAAAAGGAGATAGGTCCGAATGCAAGAACTACAGAGGCATATGGCTATTAAATGTTTCATATAAAATCTTCACCAGCCTGCTGAATCAAAAGCTCAATCAGTACACAGAGGAAATAATTGGCAAGTTCCAAAAAGGTTTCCGACCAAACAGGTCCAAGTTAAACATCCAAGCAGCTAGACAGACCTTTGAAAAATAAGCAGAATATAATATACAATACATAATGTATTTATTGACTTTAGCCAAGCGTTCGACACGATAAACAGGACAGAACTAGCAGCTGACATGTCAGCTCTTGACATACCTCGTAAACTGATCTTCCTTGTTAACATGACCCTACAAGACTCAAAGACTATGATCGAAGTACAAGGAGAAACAACAAAACTCTTCAATATCAATAAAGAAGTGAGACAAAGAGATGCTCTATCCACAAGTCTATTTAATCTAACCCAAGAGGCAGCGCTAAGCAAATTAGATTGTAACTCATGTTTGAACATAAAGACGACGCAGATCAATGCATATGCAGACCTTATGATAATCTCCAGAAGAATGGAAGCGCTCAGTGACAAACTACAAATCCTCCAAGATGAGCAACGTTACTATAGGAATTGCAGGAGTAACTTACAAAAAAGTTCAAATTTTAAATCTCTAGGCTCTCAGCTGAAGAACTCCAATAAGACCAGCGACAAAATTCAAGATGGAATCCAGGCAAGCTGCAGAAGTCTGTTTGCAAATAAAAAACTGCTAACATCAAAAGCGTTAAACAGAAGTGCTAAAATGTTAGTGTACTGCACGATAATTAGACCTGTAGTTACTTACGAGGTGGAAACTTGGTGCCTTATGCAGAAAGACATAAACAACCTGCGGGTATTTGAACGTATGCTCAAAATAATAATCGATCCAATACGTTACGATGAAGGGTGGAGGCCTTGAATGAACTTTGAACTAGAGCAACTAATAAATGGGGAAGACATCGTTAGATTTATCAAAGCCCAACGTATCCGCTGGCTAGGCCACATACAGCGACTGGCCAATAATAGACACACCAAGATCTTGACGGAATGGAAGCCAGCAACCAAAAGAAGTACAGGAAGACCCCCCCAAAAGATGGATGGAAATGTCCAGCAGCACCTGCAAGTGCTAGAAATCTGAAACTGAAAAAGATGTGCCGAAAGCAGACAACAGTGGAAAAGGATTATGGATAAGGCAGGTAATAAATATAGAAAATTTCGTCTTACCAAATTTCGAGTAATCGAGATATTCGATTTATCGAAGTTTGAGATATGGAAGTTCGACTATGTAAGAAATATGTAATCAATTTATTTTTCCAAAATTGTACAAGTTAAGCAAAAACGACAAACTTATTTAACTTGGCAGTTTTTCAGAGATGGCGCTAAAACAAATCCTTTTCCAGGTACTATGAAAGGAGCTCCTTTGTAGCATGCTTTTAATTCACTGTTCGTAGACAAATCTGGTGCTACGGTTTCAAATATTTTCTTTTTCGGGTTCATCACTGGATCCGGGTTTCTGCTGAATCCCTCACAGTGTATTGCTTCTCCAGGTGCACAGTTAGGTGGTGGTGAAAGTACTTCTACAGCTGCAGGAGTCGATGCGCACATCACCATTGCTTCTGAAGTTACTCCACGCATCTGAAAAAAAATTTATGCACATTATTGCTCATAAAGGTTTTAAATTACATGATTGGTTGCTCTATGAAATTTACTCAAGGTTTGTTAAAAAGAAGCTAATAGGTATATATACAGGGTGTCTATTTTATAGCACATTGTAGCTCATATTTTATTATAATCTTATAATTAAAGAGCAGATTATATGCAAAATGAATATTGTTGAATATTGATGTAAAAAAATCCTTGCGTATCTAGGCCAGTGGCGGTGATATGCATAAGCGGGATTAAGCGTTGCTTAGGGGCCCGGGCCCTTAGAGGGCCCTTTGGGGGGCCCGGTAAGTTCTGTATTCGCTTACTAAATATCTCGATATATTCTACTTCATTTGAGTATAGATTGATACCACTGCAACCTCAGTGCCCACTCTCAGTTATCAGTCATCAGTGATCAGACTCAATTTGAGAGCTTTGAAAAACTAACAAACAATTTTGAATTTTTAGAACCGGAAAACGTTTTAAAAATGCAAAACGCAGGCCCGGATTAAGGGGGGGGGGCAAGGGGCCCGGGCCCAGGGCCACCCACCAAGAGTGAGCCTCCCACCAATCTAGGGGTAAATATCACAAAACAGGAAAAATACATGTCTCTTTGCTGTGAACTGTTTATAATGATAGGGAACATTTAACAAAAATTTCCATACATTCTGTCCTACTTCTCTAGCTTGATATGAAATGTAATAGTCAAACTTTATATTTTAAATTAGTTAAAATTATTGAAAATCATAAAAAAGTTATTGTACTGGTGAACTGGCCCGTTCTTCCAACAACATAGTAATACACATTAAATTTAGTTAGAATGGCTGATAATTTACCAATTTGCACCAGTTATAGTTATTCACAATTAAATGTTTAGTATGTTTTTACTTGAAAAACACAAATTGCATTATGTTAAAAGTCAGATATACTGCGTGGATTGGACTTTAGTGACATCATCAGCGATTTTGCAACACAAAAATCAAGGAAAGTGCATATACTGTAATGGTTATAACATTATTCATTCGCTGATTTGTAATATATTATGTGTTATGTTATACTATATTTTTTAATGAAAAAATTGAATAATTTTAACTGAATTTCTCTGCGTAAATAAACTTGTGTTCATTTCATTTCGTGTTTTTGCATTACATATTGCAACACCTTGAAACAATGGGCTTCCCACCAAAATGGGCCCCGGGCCACCCACATCTTAAATCCGGCCCTGGCAAGACGCTGAACAGATCCGATGTGATTTGCTTCAGAAAAAGTATTCTGATGTTCGCAATAATAATGTCGCCATTCAGTTTGTGAACGCTATTTTTTTACTAAACGAGGATTTAAATGATAGCATGAGTGTTCCAGATTTGACAAGTTTATTCCTACAGAAATATAGTGTTCTAAAAGCAATTTTGCCAAGATTATTACTGCATTGGTTTTATTCGTGACTCTCCTGTAACATTAACCACAATAGAAAGATCATTCAGCAAGTTGAAAGCAATAAAACATTATTTAAGAAATTCTACGAGCCAAGATAGGCTACATGACCGTTCGGTTTTGTCAATTGAGCAAAAAGCATCGTCTACAATAGGGATCCTGTTGTAAAAATCTTGTGGAACAATTTGCTGTCAATAAGGCAAGAAAGATACATTTTTTATTTCCGATCAATTTATTTTTACGGCGTTTTACAGATATTAATGATACAAATAAATAGATATTTGTTACGTATTTTGACGTGGGTTCTTAGGATTTTACCTTAATATTATTTTATTTTACTAGTGTTACCTAGGTAGATATTTATCCATCAGTTTTCTTTGTATTTGTGCCTATACCCACTTGAAGATTGTATTTAGTTTTATATTTTTAATTGATATTGTTAGATAATTATGTAAGTTATAAAATGTGTTAAATGTTGAGGCATTTACTACTCTATTTCTGTTGGTTATAACATGATGTTATTTTATTTTTATTAAAGGTTTACTTTGTATACTATAATTATAAATATACAATTCATTAAGTATATAAAGCTTTTTACAAGGGGGGGGGGGCATTTAAATATTTGCTTAGGGGCCCAACGCACTCTTGCACCGCCACTGATCTAGGCGAATCACATTAATTGGAGTTATAGGACACCAATTTAATTTTGCATATATTTGCAGTTATGTTTGTAAAATGTGCAATTACTTATTGCATAATTTGTGCTTTTCTAAATAAATCTTATACAGAGTGTTGAAAAAAAGGGTAAAATATTTTACCCACTTATACATCTCATCAATACAAATAAAAAAGTCTTAATAAACATGGGTCCGGAAACGCTTCATTTCCGAGATACAGTGTTTACAGTTTTCAAAAAAAAATCCTGGCCCCTCCTGGAATAAATAATTTTAATCTAAGTACGCCAGAACATCATCCTTAATAGCATCAATAAACCTTAAAAGTTTCACTAAAATGGGCTGATGGGCTTTTGAGATATTGGAGCATTTTAGTTTTGGTCTTAATAGGTTCAGAGGCGTGCAAAAATATGGGCTTTAATTTTTTCTTAAAAACGAAGCGAGATACGAAAAAAATTCAAGAGACAAAAAAGTTGCATTTTTAGTTGCTTTATTAAAAAATATATGAAAATTGCAAAAAATTGGGCGTTATTTTTTTTTTTGTGAAAAAACCCAATCGACATGCCCCATGGCACGCCTTTGGAACTACTGGATCAACTGTAATATGCCCAAAAGATACCTCATAAAGTTATAAACAAACTATAAAATTTTCATTAAAATTGCCCAAAGCTTTTTCTAGATAACACTAAAAAACAGATTTTTTTTGAAAACTTTAAACACCCTGTATCTCGGAAATGAAGCGTTTCCGGACCCGTGTTTATTAAGACTTTTTTGTTTATACTGATGAGATCTATAAGTGGATAAAATATTTTACCCTTTTTTTTTCCCTGTATTTTACTCAAACATTTTTTTCTCCCATCTCCTCAAGCGAGCACAATAAATGAAACTTTTTAAATAAAAGATTATAATCTAAGTAAGAAAGCCTTTAGAAATTTCCGTAGTTAAGAAAGGAAAGCTGCTTAAAATGAGTAGCTTATGTAAATGGACACTCAGTGAGTAACAATATTGTCAAGAATGCTATTTGTTTGTTGACTACTAACAATACTCTTAGAAAAATGCATTAAGTGTTTGAAGGGGTTTAGAGTATTGAACTATGGACTAAGCGGGGGAACAGATAAATTGTACGTAAAATTTGAACCTTTTGTCAGTCATTGTGCATTAGTTTACTGTGTATAACGATCACTCTTTTAGCATTAAAATATTGTGTTACACCTCCAATTTTTCTGAAATAATAGACAAAATGTCAAAAGTAATAAGGTGGATAAAACGTTAGCCCGAGTTTGTAGTGGATGGCGATGGAGCATTCTGCAAAGCTTGCAGTAAAACAGTAAGTTTAATTATTGCATTTACTATTTTCAATTTAAAATTTCAATTAAATTTCTAATGCCAATGCTTTCCTGTTAAATAGACACATTTTCAGATTTTTTGTATATTGCGAAATTGATTTGATTTTTAATTGAATATAAATAAAATTTGTTTAAAATAAATTTTTCTTAGGTATCATCTGTCTTATAATTGTAGGTTTCGTGTACAAAAAGGTATTTAATTGACCAACATGTCGGTACAGCTTTGCACAAACGAAAATGTGAAAAATTAAAGTCAACAAACACGCCGCAGTCGTCCCTACGAGAATGTTTAGCAGAGAGTTCAAGACGGAACAAAACACAGTCCTTCTACTATGATTTATGCAAAGCATTTGTTAGTTCTAATAAACCACTTAAAAACAATGATCCTAATTTAAAATCAAAGGTACCTTGCGAAAAACTTATGTGAATTCTGTTTTTGTGGATACAATGCGCGAGATACGACAACAAATAAGAAATTATTATTTCTATTTTATAGTGGATGAAACAACGGATAGTTGTGGTCGTTATATCACCAATTTATTGATAGGTGTTTTGCATCCTGATTATAAGAGTAAATCATTTTTGACAAGTTTCAAACAACTTGAAAAAACGAACCATTTAACCATATGTAGGTTTATTCAGGAGGAATTAGCAATTTTTTTACCTGAAGCAGTTCCTACCCAAAAAGTTTTATTAATGTCGTCTGATGCTGCTCTATACATGGTAAAAGCAAGACAAAATTTTAAAATATTTTATAAAAATTTAATTCACAACATTGTTTAGCACATGGATTAAATAGAGTAACGGATCTCAGTTCCCATCCTTTATCTAATAGACTTGTCTGTCTGGGACGCTGGTCCGTCCGGGACGCTGTTTCAGCAGCCAAACCGTAAGAGATAGAGAAAAAAGTTATGAAAGTTATATGTTTGGAATGATCATGTCAGGTCAGGAACCGAATTTCAGTCACGTGACACTTCCGGTTTTCGAGAAATCACGTGATTTCCGTCCGTCCGGGACGCTGGTCCGTCCGGGACGCTGTTTCAGCAGCCAAACCGTAAGAGATAGAGAAAAAAGTTATGACAGTTATATGTTTGGAATGGTCATGTCAGGTCAGGAACCGAATTTCAGTCACGTGACACTTCCGGTTTTCGAGAAATTGCGTGATTTCCGTCCATCCGGGACGCTGGTCCGTCCGGGACGCTGTTTCAGCAGCCAAACCGTAAGAGATAGAGAAAAAAGTTATTAAAGTTATATGTTTGGAATGGTCATGTCAGGTCAGGAACAGAATTTCAATCACGTGATTTTAAAAAATATTGTTTTTATTTAATACGCGTTCTATTTGAAAAACGGTCTTTTTCGTTTTATTAAATGAGACATTTGTCTCACTGGTTGCTAGTTAGTAAATAATTTGATTAACAATGTAAAAAAAGCATTTATTAAGGCACTCCTTAGAATTCAGGTATACAAAGAATACTCCCCTTCCCCTCAGCCAGTAATAACTAGGTGGGGTGCATAGCTACAGGCCGCCCTGTTTTACTCGGAAAATTTTAAAGAAATTAAGTAAGTAAATCATTTTAGAATTTTCTAATAAATCTCATTCAATTACAGAAGCAAAAGGTATTCTAAATAAAATAGACTTAGCGCAACAATTAGCATTTATAAGTGCCAATTACCACTTTGTGTCCGAAACAATTTTAAAATTACAGGCCAAACGCCTTCCGCTTACAGACTGTTGAATTAATAAATAAGTTTAGTTTATCTTGTAGTGAAGTTCGTGGTCAACTAAGTAAAGCCATTGAAAAAAAAACTCAATAAAGTTGTAGAGAAAAACGAAGGGTACCAAGTTCTTGTAAATGTATCTAAAATTATTTCTGGAGAATCAGTAGAATTGGAAATCGATCTGTATCTGTGTTGAAAAACGCTCATCTGTTGATGTTGAATGGAACTTTTCAACTTATAAGTATACTTTATCTGATAAGCGACAAAGATTTAATATAAACAATTTGGAGAAACACCTTATTGTAAGTTGTTATAGGCAGAAAAGAGATGAATCAGAATGTATTGTATTTAATATACCAATTTATCGTAATATTATTTGTAGTTAATGTTAAACTACTTACTTACTTAATCCGTCCTCTTCTACCTTACTGTGTAAAGGATGTTAAACTAATACTTTATTACTTAATTTTTTTGGTTTCATTAAGAATCTTTTTCACATAAAAGTTTTTGTTTAATACAGGTTGTTCTATTATTTCTTGGTATGCATATTTTGCGTACAATGTTGCATATTTTAACAAAATGACTGCATATCTTTTACATTTTTAATGCATATATATATATACAGGGTGTCCGAAAATTAGAATGCCAAACTTTAATAGCGAATTCTAGAACCGAAAATATTAAGAAAACTTTATATAACCATAGGCCGAAAAACCTTTCGCTTTCTAGATACTAATTTTGGGACACCCTGTATATGCGCATATATTTCACTTTTTTTGTGCATATTAATCCGCCCTTTACTTATGATAGTCTATTAAGTCAAAATCTACATACTTCTGATCAGTGCCGCGATACCGAGTATTTTGAACGGTAGAGAGCGACAAAGTTACCAAAAATCGGATTCCGCCATTCTAGCTCAGTGGGGATGGTTTTTTTTGGAAAATTGCGAATGTGAAAGTTGTAGTGCTTGAAAAAATGTGCAAGAATCCGTATACTACAAATATCCGCAAGAGAAAACTTGAGCCCTAGCCAGGCCGAGAGGAGTCACTTCTTGAGTGCATCATTTGTAATAAATATTGTATATTGTAATAAATTTTATTCAACAACTCGCTAAATATGTAAAACATCAGTTTTGCTAATTTATTACCTAAAAGGAATGAGCTGGGAACAACCTACGTCATGTTTAAAATGTAGCATAATTTTTAAGTCATCCAGGAGAAACTTATAAGTGAATTTAAATAAATGTTGCTTCTCACGATATGGTATTTATTGGGATACGGAAAGTTTGTTCCCCACATTTCGTTCCCCACATTTCGTACCCCACATTTCGTTCCCGGGATATTTCGTCTCCCCACATCTCGTACCCGGAAACTTCGTTCCCGAGCGAGCTCAATTTATCTCCTAGATTACAGGGCGTTAAAAAACGAGTGCAGCGATCGGATACAGTTAGAAAATGAAAGATATTTTAATTAATTTATTTATGATAAAAATCAAATAAATTGTATTTATTAAAAATTACGGGTTAATCTAAGTACGTATCTTTCTAATAATTTTGGCTTAACTGTCAAGGCCGACTTGTTTTTGGAAAACTGAAAATTTCCTTAAAATTCTTTAGAAACCAAGCAGGAATTATAATTCCTATAACATTTTTATGTAAAACCAAAGAGCATATGCTCTTTGGTAAAACTAAAAATAAAATTTAGTTCCCTCTTGTAAACTCAATCCGGGAACATACTGTATATAGTTCTTATCAGTTTATTATAATAAATAAATTAATTAAAATATCTTTCATTTTTCCAACTGCATTCCGATCGCTGTACTCGTTTTTCAACACCGTGTAACCTAGGAGACAAATTGACCTCGCTCGGGAACGAAGTTTCCGGGTTACGAGATGTGGGGAGACGAAATATCCCTGGAACAAAATGTGGGGTACGAAATGTGGGGAACGAAATGTGGAAAACGAACTTTCCGCAAACCGTATTTATTATGACCTAGATCATCTGTTGGTATATAAAAATTCCCCTATTTTATCGTTACTCGTAATAAAAAACTTATAAAGTATACAACTACCAGGCTTAGCAATTCCGTGGTTAAGCATCCTGATTACTGATGCAAGGGTCGCAAGGATTATAAAAATAAAAAAATAGTTTCTACTTAATGCCATCTTTCAGAAGATATATAAAACCGCAGGTCCCATGTTACTACGATGTGTAGTTTGTAAAAGATCCCTTGCTAGGGTTGAAACTCCTTAGTCTCAGCAAAGTTCTAATGGGGGTTTGACCATATGACCATAGTAGAGCCCAAAGACATATGTATTCATACTGCGCATAATGTTATACCTACTGAAGTGTTTGTTATCGGAAAATACGTATTAACATTCACTTCTATTGTCAAAAAATTATAATCTCTACTTGTAATACGTTGTATTTATGCCAAGAGAGCGTATACTGTTTGTTTAAAACTTGTTTCGCTTAATGAGATAATGCGTTTAAAGCAAAAGAAGTGTGTAACAGATAATTTCGTATCTGAACCTTTAATTATCGTGGTAATAAAAATACAGCAAACCAATGCGTGTTCATTTTTGTTTAAAAAATCAAACAAAATGGTTCATAGACAAGCAAAAAGTAGAAATTTAAGCACCTCAATCATAAAATCGTACCATGAAGGCATATCGAATAAATCTATTACTACAAATCTACATGTGGCAAAAAGTACAGTGCAGTATATTATTTGCAAATATAAACTAACTGGAACTATTGAAATTGCTAAGAAATCTGGTTTTATACAAAAACTTCTCAACAAGACAATCAAGTTTGGCAAAAAATTGTAAAAGAAAATCGGTGAGCTACCACAGCAGAATTAAAACACTTATGGGAAGTGTAAATAAACATAAGAGTTTCCTCAATGGCATGCCAAAGAAGAGTTAAGGAAATGGGTTACAAGGTTTACAAGGTAAGTGTTTTCTAGGTTGCAGTTACAAATAGAATTAAAACCAATTTTAGGCAAAGGCAAAATCGTTACTGACAGAATCTCAGAATCGCCGCAGATTACAGTGGGCTAAGGAGCAAGCGAATTGGACCCAAGAACAGTGAAATACAGTCATTTTCATCGATGAAAGTAAGTTCGATATTTCTGTTGAAGATACTCGAAGCCGAATTATTCTAACCAAGTCTGAAGCCTTTCGTACTAACTGTCTCAAACGAAAGGTTAAATTTCCAACTGGGCTCATGGTTTGGGGCTGTATGTCAAGTAAAGGAGTCGGCAATTTGTACATTGTTGATGGTATTATCAATGCCAGTACATATCAAAATATTCTGGAACAGCAGCTCCTCCCATCTATCGACAAATTGCAAATAAATGGCCAGTTTTTCTTTCAACAAGATATGTTTTATCGAACTTTTTCCACTGTCTTGAGTGTTTATCACACAACGTTTTGAGAGTTTCTGATCTACTCAACAAGATGGTGCGCGCTGCCATACCGCTAAAAGTACTAAAGCATGGCTAGCAACTCATCAGATACAAGTTTTGTCGTGGTCATCGGAGAGTCCAGACTTCAGCCCGATTTAAAACATATGGGGTATTATGAAAAAAAGATTGCAAAAACATAGGCCACAAACAAAGAAGGAATTAAATCACATTACTCAACAACTTTGGGACACTATTTCTGAAGAGTAGTGCCGAGGACAACGAATTGAAGCTGTTATTGCTGCTAAAGGAGACGTAACATAGTTTTAAACTATAATTTTGAGACTATTTTGTTTTATAAAATTACACTACGAATTCATCTAAAATTCACCTAAAATTTGCGCATTTTTTTGTATAAATATTTACGTTATTAAAACTTACTACTAGTTTCTGATACTATACTGCTCCTATACTTAATGGTTTATGTTTTATGCCGATATGTGTTTGGACTTGTAGTCAGTGACTAAGGTACCTGGTACTCCGCATGGCTAGACCTTGTCCCTTTAGGGTTGCCACCCGTCCCGGTTTTGCCGGGATTATCCCAGAATGTAGGTTCTCTGCCCCGCCCAAAAAATTTTTTAACCCGGATCGCGTATTATAATGATAGAAGCTATACCGAATCACAAAGTTCAAATATTTTGCGCCAACGAAGCTGTTTAATTAAAATAATATGCTATTTTTTTGCGCCGTGATCATGACCCGCACCGTAACACAAGAGAACTCCAGTCGAAACTCGGCAGTAAATCCAGTAAGAAATGGCAGACCACATAAAACAGACGACAGTAATTGGATCTACTCTTCGTGTAATTCTGGAGAGAACTAAAACTGAAGTTATTGTATAATAAAATATTATTTTTTGTTTTTGTATGTGTTTGTATATCATATCTTTAAAATAAACTTGTTTATCTTTTACATATTGTTTAAATAATAACCCATTATTTTTAAGAACTGGTGAATGGTGTAAAATAGCTATCTATGCAACAAGTGCTAAAAGTTGACGTCTATGCACGAGACATGAAAATTATGAAACAAAGCCGTGCATAAACGACTTTTAGCATGCGTTGCATGCAATATTTTATCTACGACCTTAATTTTACTGTTATTAATCCATAGGTTTGCATCTACGACACTTCTAATTTATGTCATAATAAACAGTAGGCCATGCAGCACGGGCGAATGTTTGCGAATGACAGTAGTCAGGGTCAGTTACGAAATGTAATTATTAATACTCCACATCTGACTGTACTCATTACATAACGCTTTAATGATTTCAAAACCACTTTACCTCTAACGCAAGAAGCAACTAGAAGAACTTTACAACTTCACTTCCAGTTCGAAATTGTAGTTTTATAACCTCAATTCACTTTTAGCACATGGGCTAAAAGTAAACAGCTGATTTCTTTAACCACGGTAAACTATAAAACGTCACTTTTAATGAAACAAGCTAGCGCTAAAAGGCCTACTTTTAGTGGTGGTCGTAGATAAAAACTGTTTTTGTATAAATCTTTTTTTTGTAAAGCACTTTGTCCCGGTCTAGGTTAGCAAAAAGATGGCAACCCTATGTCCGTTAGAAACAACTATCAAATTAGTTTTAATTGTAGTATGACATTTGTTAATGGGAATTTAACTTCTTTTTGTATAAGCTACAATATTATTAGTAAAATAATTATTTAGTATTTGTACTTGTAGTCACACGTCAATAGCAATGACACATGTTTATTTATATTAGCAATAGAGAAATAAAAATAGAGAGCATGTAGCCGACTGGTACAGTGCTTGTGTTTGCAGTTGGCAGATAGCGAGTTTGAACCTCGCACAAAGATAGTGGTCACAACTTCCACTCTTCGGACATCGTACCAACATCTTTGGTGATTGTGACACCTGTGAAATGGCATTCTTCCTTATTAATGGGTTAAGCTAGCCACCTGCTCAGCCTATGGACGAAGATGGGTTATAAAACCGCACTCAGTGACTACATTTAGACGGTAATTTAACGCTGGTGTTATGTAAACCGTTGTTAGTAAAACTCATGTAAAACGTGCGTTTACACAAGGGGTGTTGTACAGGCGTTAAAGTGTACATCGGTGTTAGCGTGGTGTTATCTAAAACCTCGTCGCAGTGTGACCAACTGCTTCTAGATTTTTCAACTGTAACTCTGTCAGATGCCGTCTGTTATTATAAAATTATAAACATAACCGCTGTAACCTACAAGATGAATAACACAGCTGATACAATTCAACGGAGTGACGTTGGTGTGATTGACAACTGCGACTCAGAACAAACAACCGTATTTACAACTATGTTGGTAGTCCTGTTTCAAAACGGGTGTAAGTCAAAAGTATCCATTTACACGGACATTTTACACCCGCTTACTAACGTCACGCCTCTTGGCGAAGTGGTGTAGCGTTACTAAACCGGTTCTAGTAAAACCGGCGTTAAATCCCATTTACACTACAATTTACACCGGTGTTAACAACAACCGATGTTGTAACACCGGTGTTAGCAGACCGTGTAAATGTAGTCAGTGTGGTACTAATAAGCTCTCAGCCTATACTAAAATACTCTCCTTGCAGCACAAATTCAAGAATTTACTGTCCAACCGCTTCCACTGTGAATGACTGCTGGTACAAAAGCAACAGCAGACTCGCAGGTAAAGCAAGCAATCCCAAGAGCTAATAAGCTTAATTACAAAAAGGCATTCTTTGATTAACTTACTTTAACAGGTTTAAGATTACAAAGCAGCACTACATCCTTGTTTTGGAGTGCTTCCATTGGTACAAACTTGACCAGACCAGAGCAAACAGTCCTCAGCTTTTCTTCGCCACAGTTGATTTTTAGCAAATACAAACTATCAGCATCGGGATGCTTCTGGACCTCTTCAATTTTAGCAACTCGTAGGTCTAATCTTCCCACATCTACTGGGGGCTCATTTTCAGGTTGTGGTTTCTCCTTAGGTTCTTTTACTTTCTTTTCTTTTTTCGGTTTTGCAGCAGCAGTCTCTTGTACCACATTTGGCCCAGTTTTTGGTTGCGATTCTGATGAACAATATTCAACTTCTGTTGCTCTTTGATTAGGCACTGAAATCTGCTTCACACCGTTTTTGGTTTCCAACTGGATTAATTGTTTTTTCGCTGCTTCAACAGCTATTGTAAGAGCTTTATTTTCCTTGCGCAGTTGTTCTGCTTGTAAGTTATTGTACTGAGCAGTTACGGCTTCAAGCTTTTAAAAAGAATGTAATAATTAAAATTGAAGACTGACAAAAATAATTCTAACCTCTGTTTTCAGGTCCACTAATGTTTTTTCTGTTAATTCTGCATTTTGTTTGATACATTCAAGCGCAGCTGTTGCAGACATATTTAAATTGAAGAAAATATTTCTGCTAAAACGAGATAACGTTAATAAAATCATTGAATTTCACTTGTTGGTATCCAGCCTACGCGTATATGCCGTATATTACATAGGTTCAGGTTGAATCTTGAAGTTGCTGCGGATCCGGCAGCCGGCAGCACGCATGTACAAAAGACCAGCTGCATACAGTGTTGGGATTTTTGTCTTGTAGATTGTACTAATAAAACTTGGTGCGTGATTGTAATAGAATGTAATAGATTATATAGGCGGGAAATTTAAATATTGTGTCTGCTTAAGTTCGCACCATATGGAAAACTTTTTTATTATTAATTTTACGAATAAAAGTTATTCTTTATAAAAAGTTTTGCATGGTCCAAAACTTAAAATGCAATCATCAGATATCAATTTTTAAAGCCGTATACCAGGAATGTCAAAAAATATGAATTCTGCTCAAGAGTAAAGTACTTTTATTTGTGACAATATCGAAAATTGTTATTAATAAAAGTTGATTAGAATCGAAAACTACGTTCAAATATCCAGTTACACCTATCTACGATGAAAATCAGGTTTTGTTATTTTTCACATTTTTTAAGTTTTTTGTACGTACTTAAGCAGACACACTGTATGTATAGGGTGTCCTAGAGCTGCCTCGCCACAGATTGGTTATAGATTCCTTAGGTTATAATACATCGATTAAACCTAATAAACCTCAGTACAAAGTCCTTCCAGTAAGAAGTTATAGGGCCTTAAAGTTCAATTTTTTCTTTTTTCTTTTCATGTTAATTTCCACAAATCTAAAGATCCCGATTTGAAATTTGGTACACATGCGCACTATTATGTACTGTGCTAGTAAACAATGTTTGATAGACTAGACTTCGTTGTAAGAGGCACTTTACCTTATCTTAAAACTCTTTTTAGCTATAACTTTGTTACTTATAAGTTACATTTATTTAAATTTTAACTTATGCATTTTAGGCGCCTGTGTGCAGTGGTCATCGACCACGAATCAAGTTTATAGCATTTCGGAGAATCACCGGTGCTATGTTTAATTTATATTTGTGTATTATGTCTACAGATTTCATATACCGATGAGTATTTCATATTCTTATTTGGGTATTTCGCAACTCTGCAAATTAAAAATATTAAATAACGAAAATATTAATAACGAACGTTTCGAGGGACAATATGCCTTCGTTATCAACGAATAACAATTATAAAGAACAAGAAACTTAGCTTTTTTCACTGGAAGGAAAAACGACCAACCTCCAATGAATTGTTTGACATTGACGTTTGTTGATATCTATACCTACTTGATCTCATCTTTAAGAATAGATAGCCAAATATTGTCTAAAAATATTGAGAAAGACGACACGCATTTTTCTTCGTTAGGTAAAATATATGCCGTTTCCTTAATTTTTCGCCTAGTTGACATCGATTCTTTAGACAAGATCTTTGTGTTGTGCCATTGTATTTTATGGTTTTCATCCCAAGCATGTTCTGCCAGCTTAGACTTATTGAATTGATAGGTTTTCATCATATTTTTATGTTCTTTAACTATAACTGCTAAAGGTCTGGATGTTTCACCGATATAGTATTTCCCGCATTCACAGGAGATACTATATATACAATTTTTTGAATGTTGTTCTTCGTTGAACGGTTTAGTTTTTGTAAGAACTGACCGCAAGGTATTCATCGTTTTGAATACCGTCCTAACATTGAATCTATTTCCAATTCGTCTAATTTTGTCAGATATGCCTGGAATATATGGTATAGTTAGAGTATTATATTTTTGAGTGTCATTCCTTTGTAAGTGTGTGGCATTGCTTCGTGTATTGAACAAGAGTCTCTGGATAGCCATTATCTTGTAAAACATTAATAATAAATTCTTTCTCTTTTTTGAAAATTTTATCATTAGAGCAAACAACTTTGGCTCTGCCGTAGAGACTTTTTACAACGCCTGTCTTTATGTTTTTGTGATGTTTGGAATTAAGATGTAAGTACCTATTAATATTGGTGAATACCTTGCGGCCAGTTCTTACAAAAACTAAACCGTTCAACGAAGAACAACATTCAAGGAATTGTATATATAGTATTCCCTGTGAATACGGGAAATACTATATCGGTGAAACATCCAGACCTTTAGCAGTTAGAGTTAAAGAACATAAAAATATGATGAAAACGTATCAATTCAATAAGTCTAAGCTGGCAGAACATGCTTGGGATGAATATCATAAAATACAATGGCACAACACAAATATCTTGTCTAAAGAATCGATGTCAACTAGGCGAAAAATTAAGGAAACGGCATATATTTTACCTAACGAAGAAAAATGCGTGTCGTCTTTCTCAATATTTTTAGACAATAGTTGGCTATCTATTCTTAAAGATGAGATCAAGTAGGTATAGATATCAACAAACGTCAATGTCAAACAATTCATTGGAGGTTGGTTGTTTTTCCTTCCAGTGAAAACAGCGAAGTTTCTTGTTCTTTATAATTGTTATTCATTGATAACGAGGGCAGATTGTCCCTCGAAACGTTCGTTATTAATATTTTCGTTATTTAATATTTTTAATTTGCAGAGTGGCGAAATACCCAAATAAGAATATGAATTATGAATTCACGCCACAAAGAAGTTTCAGAGATTAACCGATTAGTATCTTAGATTGCGCCTTTTAATGAATGTCGACGGCTTATGTAGATATTTCATTGAATTTATTATTCGTAATTTTTTGAAAAATATGAAATCCATTGAGTACCAAAAATGTAATATATTATTGGGGTTTTTTCAATTGCAGTAATAGCGTACTAAGGACGATGCAATAATTGTAATAGATTTATTACAATTGTAATAGCAATCCCAACGCTGGCTACATGCTTTAGGTAATTTTTAGGGCCCTTAACGAGATTTGCGCATGCCTCTTAAAAGTTTTTCACTAAAAAATATCTCATTAAAATAGTGCTGACTTGACTTTTTTCAATTAAATTTTTTAGTAAATACTTTATATAAGTAGGTATATACTCAAAAACGAATACGAATTTTGCTGTTTTTTAACAGTTTGTTAATTCTTATAACCTATGTATTTTCTATTTGTTGTTATACACGCATTAAAATTAACTTGTGTTTGTTGAAAACGCATAGTAAGGCAATATCTTATTAATTAATTGCAAATTACCGTCCAATGAAGTAATTGAATTACTTAAATGAAATAGTAATTCAATTATCAATTACTTGGTAATTGTAATTGCACAACCTAAATTACTTTTAGTAGAGATTGCTGTCGGGTATTTGTATTTAGGTATTTAGATAGCCTTGTGTTACTGCATCGTTTTAAACGAGCAAATTAAAATTAATAAATGATTACCATTAAACCAATAACGGCCAATGAAGCTAGTTAACAATTCTTTTGGAAAAAAATAAATTATATTTTTTCTCCATGCCTATCTAGTAGTAAGTTACACTTACTTTAACATATCCATTGCAGGTAAGTTGATTTTATTGTTTGTTTACTGGTTGTCATGACATTTATTAGGAAAATAAGGTAAAATCTACTTCCCAAGGAAAGTAAGTGAATTACGTGTTATTAGTAATTTTAGTTTTGTAAGTGATCTGAACGGGTTTAAACTTAACTGATCCTAACCTATTTGAAATGTAAAAACTTGTTAAGTAGGGTTAGGGTATAACCGTAAATTAAAAAAAAAAAATATTAATAATGAAAATTGTTCAACTTTCTGTTGGGCATTGAGAAAAATATTTTAAGCATGCTCAGGAAGTAACTACAACCAGTCCCGTTCTCAACTGGTAAAAGCTACTTACTTCCGTCTTGATGCTTAAATAACTATTTATCGTACTTTACTCTGTAATCTGTACTTACCGCAGATCTATCGTTCGCTTCTTATATAGTAATTATTATCAAGCTACTCTGCTACACGCTACACCCTACACAGCCTACACTACACAAGACACGACACATGCACATCCCATCTACAAACATAAGCGCTTGCACCAAATATCTCTATGCTCATGCACAAAACTAGCTGTTATCCGACTAGTCATAGGAAATCATAAATTATACTTGCTCCAGGAATGCCCCATTGCGATTTGCTTAACATGTAACTTAATAATGCCGCATCTTACATTTGCATTCTGGAGCTTTAATACCTACTCAAGGTCAGTAATTTAGTAACTGAGTTACCAGAAAGTAATTCAAATACCGCAAGTAATTACCACAAGTAATCCAAATATTTGTAAAGTACTTAATTTAATTATTCTAACGTAATTGAGTCTTTGAATGTAGTAAATAATTATTTTCAAAAGGTAAGTATAAAGTACTTTTTAATAAAAATGGCAATTACTAATTACAATTACAATATTTTTAAAAGTAATTCAATTCCACAAGACAAATAAACAAAAAGGAACTTAGGTAGTAATTTAATTGCAAAATAATTAATTATTGCCCAGCTCTGTCGCTAATAGAATGTATTTCTATGAACAGGTGCACGTTATTTCAAAAAGAAACAAGTTCCTGCGACGTTGGGTATCTAAAAAGTTTAAATCGCCATATCCACGAAATTTGTATTTCTTGATGAAACATGGGTGTTCAGTAAAAGAACTTCAAACAGAACGTGGCAACGTGGCAGTGTAAAAAGTTTGATTCAGTTCACTAAATCATGTAATGGCAAACGATATAATCGTACAAGGTGGCCCAAAAAAGTTGTGGTTTTAGTTGCCGAGGCTCGTAGGACCAAGGCAAATAAACCACATGAGGGATAAAAAGGAACTTCAGTGCCGAGGAGGACATTATGTTTTATTTGAAATCGAGAAATCGTGAAATTATAACATTTTAACCAATATTTGTAGGTTATGTTAACGTCAGTTGACTTTTATCTGTCGCCTCGCCACCTACAAAAAGTCGTAAAACAATGGATTAATGCCGATTTCTCATATTTTAATGACGATTTCGAGGTACCTTAATGCCTATTTCAAATAATAGTATTTTTTCTTAAAACGTTTTTATAACAAATTATTTACAACTTTGTGAACAAAATTCGAAGAAAATTACTTGTTCTCGTCAGCGGCAGATAATAGTATTAGCCCGGGAGCCAGCGACATATTTTTGTCAGTTATTTCCTCCCGGTCGATAATTTGAGAATCGCTTCATTTAGTTGTGCCGTGAAGCGCAGTGATCGTCAGCTGCGGGACCATGGTCGGGATAGGCGATAGCAGCCATCCACGCACGTAAAAAAAATGATTTTTAGTGATTTCCTCCCGGCTGAAAATTTGTTAAATAATAGCTTACATATCACTTATAGTAATAAAAAAAGTCAGCTGGCTGAATGGCGCAGGAAACCTCGTCAGCTGATGCATTTAAATAGGTGAGCGGCCGTCAGACGTGGTTTCCGCGCTACACCTTTGACTGCATCAGCTGACGACTTTCCCGTCGACATACAGCCAGCTGACTTTATTTTTATCAAAACAAATATTCTTTGTATTTTTACACGTTTATACAAGCAGCTGACGTATAATCCGACATCAGCAGCCAGCTGACATTCTTTTATTACTATAAGTGATATGTAAGCTATTATTTAACAAATTTTCAGCCGGGAGGAAATCACTGAAAATATTTTTTTTATACGTGCGTGGGTGGCTGCTATCGCCTATCCCGACCATGGTCCCGCAGCTGACGTTCACAACGCTTCATAGAGCAACTAAATGAAGCATTATACGAATTATCGACTGAGAGGAATTTGGTCGCAAAAATCTGTCACTGGCTCCCGGGCTATATTGATTGTTGCTCAAACGTGAAAAACATCAGCTTGGCGTTGCCAACAACGCGTTTAAAGCTACTATTAACAACTGTAGACAACGCTCCCAATAGTCGACAGGACATATTGAGAAGTTTTTTCATTATCATTTTCATGATATTGGAGTTGCAGTTAACCAATTGTATAATATTAAAT
This sequence comes from Agriotes lineatus, assembly GCA_940337035.1. Classification (NCBI taxonomy): domain Eukaryota; kingdom Metazoa; phylum Arthropoda; class Insecta; order Coleoptera; family Elateridae; genus Agriotes; species Agriotes lineatus. Next base: position 59,814,619 of record OW679194.1, on the reverse strand, counting down.
AAATTGCTAGTCACTCAGCTAGACACCCACTTGTAAAATTTTTCAAACTCGAAAAAGGGATTTGTTAAGACCAAGTGTAGAACTTGTATTCTATTCCATTCGTTGTTATCATAAAAAAGGTTCACCGTTGGCTAGTCTCTCAAAATCAAAACCTAACGTAGCTACTTGGATACAATTGCCGACCGACCAGCTGCAGTTACGGAAACGGCGTGTACAGCTCTTTAAACTATTTAAAACGGGCGCCAACGGTATCTTTATCAAATAACGTCAAGTGCATCCGGCAGAACGAGAATACGTAAACTCAAGTAGCACAATAAATCTGAAAGAGAAGCTCAACTCAAATATGGGTCACAGTAACAAATAAAGCCATTTTGCAAATATCACCTTATAATGTCAGCATAAATTCATAGTACATAAATATACATGTATCACAATAGTTCCAAAAATCAGAATCATAAATTATTAGATACAAATAGCAAATTACACAAACGCAATACTCACAGTTTCACATACAATTCCGCAACAATAAAATTGCACACATCAAACCCAGCTAAATAAGCAGGTGGCTCCACGACGGCAAGGGCAGAAGTTAAACCAGGAGAATAACCTTCCTATCGGCTCTGAAGGTCCAACATACGCCCGCGCAAAATCGCCTGAAGTGGTGGCCGTCAAAGCGATAAATAAACAGCTGCAGCACTGCCTCAGATTGGCTTTCTAGCTCAAAATGCTTGGCTCTCCAGCACTAGCTTTTTTTAAAACATATATTTACCAGATCGACATTACAATGTCATGCATGGTTGCGTTAATTGAATAAAGTGTAACTAAATACTATGACAATTCATTAGCGTTATCTAATATGTTATCTTACATTTGTAGTACAATATAACCGCACACTACACTATAACCAGTTTATTAATAAATCAGTCTTCATCGCTGTTGTCTGGTGTCATATAAACATCTTGCGGTAACTGTCTTTTTAATCTCGTATGAATGTTTTTAGTTCCCAGTGAGTACAATTCACTACTTTCACACAAGTCTATATTTTGAAAGAATTTTTTGGACGTTTTCTTGATAAATTGTTCAATAGTTGGTATTTCTAAGTCTTTATGAATCTGACTATTCCCTACAAACCACGGAGAGTTGGTTGCGATACGTAAAACCTTGTTTTGCATAACTTGCATTTTATTTATGTGAGTTTTGGAGGCTGCCCCCCAAATTGGGCCTACATATGTAAGAATTGGTCTTAACAGAGCTTTATATAGTAGTGTTGCACAATTTATTTTAAGAGCGGATTTTTTATTTAAGATGTGATATAATTGGGATAACCTCATGTAGCAGTCGTTAACTTTTTTGTTAATATGTATTCCCCAGGTCAATTTTCCATCCAGATGAACGCTCAAGTATTTAACATTATTATCTTTGCGATTCCATTCGATTACTTCGCCGTTTATAATTATGTTTGGCAGGTTTAAAATTCGTTGCAATGTGAATATCTTGGTTTCGCACTTACTTCTGTTGATGGTGATGCACCACTGATTACACCAGTTGATTATTTCATCTACTGGATGCTGTAGAATGTTCACTGCATTTTGGATATTTTCGTTTTGCACAATTATAGCTGTATCATCAGCGAACATGGAAATATCCGAATGGACTGGCTCGGAAATGTCATGTGTGAATATATTAAATAAGATGGGCTCAAGAACCGACTCCTGTGGTACTTCTGCTGAGATTGGTCGGATAGTAGACGTAAGTGCGTTTATTCTTACCATGAATGTTCTGTTTTTTAAGAATGATGATACTGTTTTGATTAAGTACGGCGCAATTTGAATTTGAATCATTTTGTCCAGACTTTGTCGAATGCCTTAACTATGTCCAGGAAGGCAACAATGTATACTTTTTGTCTTCGAATTCTTGTTCAATTGTTTGTGTCAGTCTGAGTAGTTGGTGATTTGTAGAGTATTTTGCCCTAAATCCAAACTGGAATTTCGGAATAACATGGAGCCTTTGAATTTCCTCAGATAACCTACTTTTAATTATTTTCTCCAATATTTTGGATAAAGTAGGCAATAGGCTGATTGGCCTGTAGCTTGTGACTTGGTTAGCTTTTTTGAATGGTTTGTTAAATATTATTATATTTGCGAGTTTCCAGTCATTTGGAAGGTATCCAAGTTTTAGACATCCATTGAATACGGTTGATAGATATGCGTAGATCTTACTTGTTAGGTTTTTTAAAACAACGTAGGGAATCATATCATGGCCGGGTGCTTTCTTGGTGGGAAGATCCTTAGTAAGGTCACAGATTTCTTTTGGTGATGTATGCCTAAAATCAAATGGGATTTGGGGTATTCCTGATGCTACTGCATTATGTATTTCTCTGATAACATTGTGGGACCACTCTCATTCAAATCTCCCGCCAGGAAAAGACACATCACGACTACACAGTTGGCAGCAGTTCGGTTGGCAGCAGTTCAATGGAAAGCAGTTCCGTTCCGGCCGCGCTTGAGCTAACACCGCACGTTAATCTAAAAGATCCGAGTTCATCTTAAATTATATATGCAGAATATAAGTGTAAATAGTAATAGACAAATAAACGATGTATTACGCACATGTATTTTAGTTAGGGGACGTAGCCCCTACATTTGGTGACCCGGTGACCCGCGACGAGTAAAAACAGTGCAGTGGACGAACACGTGTTCAACAAACTCGCCAAGTGCTTAAGTATTTAAAGCTTCAAAGCTTCAACGTACATCGTTGTCCTAAAAATGCCTGGAGAAGACAACAGTGACACCGCAAGCGGGTCTGACCCCACAGCACAAAAAACTGAGGAATCCGTCAGTGAAATACGCCACGTGAAACTTCCACCGTTCTGGCAGACAAGACCATCGTTATGGTTCGCACAAGTGGAGGCTCATTTTTACCAATTTAATATACGCGCCGACAACACAAAGTATTTTACAATAGTTGCCGCATTGGACTCAGCAGCTCTGCAACAAGTGGCAGATGTAATCGAAGCGCCACCGGCCCAGAATAAGTACGAGGTATTAAAAAAGCAATTAATCGCACGATTTTCTGATTCACAGGAAAAACAATTGCGCAAATTGTTGACGGACCTAGAGCTCGGAGATAAACAACCCTCACAACTTCTGCGCGAGATGAAGACGCTTGCCGCTTCGAAGATCGACGAATCTCTGCTACGAACATTATGGCTTCAGCGAATGCCGCAACAGGTGCAAATCGTTTTATCAGTGAGTAAAGACGAAAAGATAGAAAAACTGGCCGAAATGGCGGACAAAATTATGGAAATCGGACATTCCAGTGTCGCGTCAGTAAGTAGTGCAAAAGCGCAGTGTACGCAACCACAAGTTAGTGAAGCCAGTGTCGCATCACTGCAACAACAAATCATGGAACTCACCGAGAAGGTCGCAAAACTTGCGAACAATAGACGAAGCCGGTACACGCGATCAGGATCACGCTCCCGAGAAGCTAGCGGAAATCGCGAGTGTTTTAACCACAGAAAATTCGGAAACAGCGCAAGAAAGTGTAGGAAACCCTGTAATTTCCGCGCAAACGAGTCGTCGCCAGCGTCGCCGTCGGGAAACGAAACCAGCCGTCGCTAGTTGAGACGGTTAGCGACGGTCCACCCACAAAAAGCCGTTTATTTATAGGAGATAAGAAAACAGGTATGCGTTATTTAATCGACACCGGCGCCGATGTGTCAGTGATCCCTCCAAGCCGAGCGGTCAAACGAAGGAGTGCATCCGCGTTAAAACTGTACGCTGCGAACGGTTCAACTATAAACACTTTTGGCGAACGGACCATCAGCCTAAATTTAGGTTTACGCAGGCCTTTAACATGAAAATTTATTGAAGCCGACGTTGCGCGACCGATTATAGGTGCTGATTTCTTACGATACCACGGGTTATTGGTGGACTTAAAAAATCGCAGGCTAATCGATAACCTTACGCAATTATCAACGGTAGCGGAAATTTCCTACTCGTCAACGGCATCTATAACGACAGTAGCAAAAACCTCGGTGTACCACGAATTGTTATCACAGTTTCCAGCAATAACGAGAACAACAACCTTCGCTGCAGCTAAAAAACACTCTGTCGTTCATAATATAATAACCAACGGCCAACCAGTTGCAGAACGTGTTCGACGTCTACCGCCAGACAAAGCAAAAGCTGCGAAAGCTGAATTCGAGTTTATGATGGACCAAGGAATTTGCAAACCTTCCGCTAGTCCATGGGCTAGTCCTCTCCACCTCGTAGCCAAGAAGACCGGTGAATGGAGACTATGCGGAGACTATCGTCGCCTCAATTCGATAACAATTCCGGACAGATATCCAATCGCGCATATTTCGGATTTTTCGTCTAAGTTAAACGGTAAGAAGATTTTTTCAAAGCTGGACCTAGTGCGCGCTTATCATCAAATTCCCGTTGCCGAGGAAGACATCCCAAAAACAGCGGTAATTACACCTTTCGGGCTTTTCGAATTCCCATTAATGAGTTATGGATTACGGAACTCCGCGCAAACATTTCAGCGTTTTATGGATGCTGTACTACAGGGCTTGCACCATTGTTACTGCTACATCGACGACATCTTGGTAGCCTCCTCCAGCGAACAGGAGCACCTGGACCATCTCCGTCAAGTCTTTCAGCGTCTAGACGAGTACGGAGTAGCTGTAAACCCATCAAAATGCGTCCTGGGAGTGCAAGAAATCGAATACCTAGGATATCACATCTCGGAAGCAGGATCTACTCCATTACCCTCGAAAGTAGAAGTCATTCTGGACATGAAGAAGCCAGCCACCGTTGTCGAACTACGTCGTTTTCTAGGGGTAGTGAATTTTTATCGTCGGTTTCTGAAAAACGCAGCCGCGACGCAAGCCGTGCTAAACAATTATTGCAAAGACAGTAAACGCAACGATAAACGACTGATCGAATGGACGCCCGAGGCCGAAGACGCTTTTGTTGCCTGCAAGCGCGACCTTGCCAACGCCGCATTACTCGCGCACCCCGCAGAAGAAGGCCCGCTTTCAATTACTGTGGACGCTTCGGATTTTGCCATCGGTGCTGTACTTGAGCAGCTTCAAGACAACCAGTGGAAGCCCCTCTCATTCTTTTCACATAAGCTGTCCCCCGCGCAGCGAAATTACAGTGCGTACGACCGGGAGTTACTCGCAATTTACGCCGCGGTCAAACACTTTAGATACATGGTAGAAGGTAGAAGTGTAGTGATACAAACAGATCACAAACCGTTAACGTTCGCTTTCCGCCAGAAATCCGAAAAAGCATCGCCACGTCAACAACGTCAACTCGACTTTATCGGGCAGTTTACAACTGAGATTGTGCATATAGCCGGCAACGATAACACAGTAGCGGATGCTTTATCACGGTTAGAGGCTATTGAACTTCCTACTACTGTTAATCCCGAAGATTTAGCACAAGAACAAGAAAACGACGACGAACTACGCAAACTCCTTCGAGGCACATGCTCCTTGAAGTTACAAATCTACACCCCTGCAGACACAAACCTACCGTTGTACTGCGACCTCGCTGCAGGCAGAATTCGCCCATATGTGCCGCGAACTCTACGCGAGAGGATTTTTAATGCAAACCACCGTTTAGCTCATGCAAGAAAACGTGCAACGCTGAAGCTGATTTCCAACAAATTTGTATGGCCATCTATGCTTCAAGATATCACCAAATGGGTACGTGCATGCATCCCATGCCAGAAATCCAAAGTTCAACGACATACGAAGCTTCCGCTGGGCCATTTCTCGCTCCCAAGTGGCCGCTTCGAACACGTCCACCTGGATCTGGTAGGTCCGCTGCCACCATCGAGAGGTGTCGGTTATTGCCTTACAATGATCGACCGTTTTTCAAGATGGCCTGAGGCAGTACCATTGGTCGACATAAGTAGCGAATCCGTCGCTACAGCTTTTTACAGCTGCTGGATTTCGCGCTTCGGTACACCGCGAACCATTACAACGGACCAAGGCCGCCAATTCGAATCATCTTTATTGTCAGCATTAACCAACCTTTTGGGTACCAAACGCACCCGTACAACGGCTTATAATCCAAAGTGTAACGGCCTAATCGAGCGATGGCACAGAACATTCAAGGCAGCAATCAAGTGTCAACAAACGGAAAAATGGGTAGACGCATTGCCTACAGTACTATTGGGGCTTCGAACAAGCTACAAAGAAGACCTGAAGTGTTCACCAGCGGAACTGTTATACGGAGAAGTATTGCGTCTGCCTGGCGAATTTTTCTTCAACGCAGAAGGCCAAGACGATCCAGCTACTTTCGCAGGAGCACTTAGACAGCAAATGCGTGAAATACGGCCGACGCCGGCCTCTCATCATAATTATTCACGCACAGTGTTTGTGCACCCAGATCTATCCACTTGTGCATATGTTTTCTTGAGAGGCGACACCGTAAAACGCCCGCTACAGCAACCCTATACAGGACCACATAAAGTCATCGCCCGACCCAACAACAAACTGGTAACAATTGTTATTAATAATAAAAATGTTACTGTTTCAGCAGACAGGGTTAAGCCGGCATTCATTGCCCAAACAGAACCATCGAACATCGCTGAAAGCCAACCACATAAGAGCCAGTGACCACAGCACGTCCCACAACCTGCATCATACCAACGACTCGCAGGGGGCGTCAACCACCACCACCCAGACGAGACCCGGTCGCACCGTGAAGCGACCCGTACGTTTCGATCTGACACCGTAGCTTCGCCACTGGAGAGGGGGTGATGTGGGACCACTCTCATTCAAATCTCCCGCCAGGAAAAGACACATCACGACTACACAGTTGGCAGCAGTTCGGTTGGCAGCAGTTCAATGGAAAGCAGTTCCGTTCCGGCCGCGCTTGAGCTAACACCGCACGTTAATCCAAAAGATCCGAGTTCATCTTAAATTATATATGCAGAATATAAGTGTAAATAGTAATAGACAAATAAACGATGTATTACGCACATGTATTTTAGTTAGGGGACGTAGCCCCTACAACATCTTTATTATCTTGATGTACTGTTGTTTTAAAGTTATTCTGCAGATAATTAGCAAAAATATTGCATTTTTGCTGATCCGTCGAGTGACTCTGGTTATCTTGAACAATTGTTGGTATTACTTGTGGTTGTCTTAAAATTTGTTTAGTTGCTCTCCACATTGTTGAATCTCCGGTTTGTAGTTCGCTTATATATTTTCGATATGTATCTATTTTGTAATTGTCCAATTGCCATTTGACTTGATGAGTTAAACGACATAATTCGTGTTTAACAAGGAGATCTCTTGTTGCTTGCCGGTGTCGTCGTGTTCTATGTTTTCGTTTGATTAATTCGATTCTAAAATTAGGTGGCTGTGATAAGTTGTTCCGGCGCCTTTTCGAGTGCACTATTGTTGCATCGTTTATTGATGATTTGATTGCAGTTGTAAGCTGGCTCATGGTGTAAAGATTCTTTACACCATGAGCTGGCTAATGGCAACGCCTATTTCTTCACAAGTGGTTATATTTGATGGGCAATTTGTATGTTTATTTATTGATTCTCGAAATACTTTCCAATCTATAACTCCATTAATTAGTTTTGGTATTGGAGAAATCATTTGTGGTTCTAATTGGAAATTAATGATCACTGGAAGGTGATCAGAATCCATTTGCGAGACTACACGTTGATGGATTGGCGTGTTTACGTTTTTTTTGTATAACTATATCCAGTATATCGGGTTGGTAATTAGTTCTATAGGGATAATGCGTCGGTTCCTGTGAGGCAATTACTTGTGCTGCATAAGCCGTAGTATAATTAAATAGTTTAGGGCCTTTTGGATTGTTAACCCGACAACCCCATACAGTGCTCTTGTAATTTAGGTCCCCAACTACTAGGGTTTGTATGTTTTCACAAAATAATGTTTTGATATCTTGTTCCAGTAATTGTTTATTAGGTTGTTTATATAAGATAATTATTTTGAATTTAGTGTTATTGCTAAGCGCAACTGTAGTGGCGACAGCTTCTAGATTGATTAAGTTTAGGTCTAAAAGGTGTGATACTTCTAGACCTTTTTTGGCAATAATAGCTACTCCCCCTGACGCTATTCGAGCGTCTCTGTCTTTTCTAAATACATTGTAATCTGGTATGCGAAGCAGTTCATGATTTGCTAAATGTGTTTCGGTAATACATGCTATACTAATATTATGTCTGGCTAAGAATGCGACAAAGACCATTTTTTTGTATTTTGAGCCCATTGGCATTCCAATTGAGCAAAGTTATATTATGCATAGTGCCTTGATTACTTGGATCCATTGCTACTCATTGTGGGTATAATTGTTAAAAGATATGGCATTATTTTGTCTAGGTGGGGTATTAATAGGACAATAAAATTTTTAATAATAGTAGTTATATCAGCCGTGTTCTGCGAATTAGTTGAGTTATCGTTGTTACCTGTTGTTGAGGCTTCTGCGTGTTTTCTGTTAGTGGTCCAATAATTGAGTTGGCTATTTCGCTGGTTACTTCTTGGGGTGGGTGCGGTTGTTGTGGCCCTTTCTTGTACTTGACGGGTGTTTTGTTCTTGCTTGTGGCTAATTTTTAAATAATAGCTACAACCTTTGCAATTGGCTGGGTGTTTTTCACTACAATTAACACATTGCGGGTCTTTATTCAGGCGTTTGGGAGTCTGTGTATAAATGTTTACCCATGCACTTAACGCAACGGGGTTCTGATTGGCAATAATTTCTGGTATGCCCGTACCTCTGACATCGCTTACATTGCGGGATATCTTCAGATTTTCTTTTTGGCTCGACTTCGATTAGAGAATACATTAGTCTAGTTAAATTAAATATTTGTTTTCCCTCATCTGTATTGGCAAGTTCGACCGCACACAAAGGCATTGGGTACTTTTCTTTATTGTATAACCTAACTAGTTTCAGCACTGGGTATTTTAATGTTTTAAGTTCGTTAGTTAACTCGTCATCAGTTATTGAGACTGGAATCAACTGTTATCTAAATACAATTTACAAATTAGCACTTCACTAAACTAATTTTAACTGTTAGAGTTATATAGCGACGTTAAACTAATTTTAGATATGATTTTTAATATCACACTTCCGCAAACGATACACGTTCAACGAATGTTCGATATCGACTTTTCCAGCTGGCACTAGTTGCCTGGAAAATCTCCAGGCCATGTCTGACGCCACGTGGTCGCATACAAAATCCGCAGAATGCTTAGGAAATAATCTTCCTCAACGTGAGCTCGGGGACATCGGAACCACTCAGCAGTGTAGGCTTACATTCCACAATCAAACGAAACTAACAGTAGCCTCAATAAAACCCCACCGAAGCTCTTCAAAATGCTAAATCAGCATATCGATTTGACGGACGAGAGCGGAAAGAACGCTCGAAGAGCGTGCCCCTAGGAATATTTTCCTAACAAGGTCGTCGCAGTAAGCGCGAGTACAGATCGCAGGAACGGACGCGCCACAGCGCGGACTAAATACTGTTACGTTTTACGTTTTGGGCTATTAAAAATTATACGCCCCTTCTGTTTTAAGCATTTATTTACAACGATTTATCTTAATCTATTTACACAACACAAGAACTATTAAGGCGGAACACACATTATTTATAAACTAACAGGACTATTTCTAACAACAGATATACTTTATTTATTTACACGCGATTTCAACATGAATGATTTATATGGCTATATTTATTTGTTATACACGCGTTATTTATCTCGCTAGATTTATTTACACACGGGTTTATTTATATGGCAGCTTTTTCCAAGCTGAAGTCGGCACTCGGACTTCCACTTCGACTTCGACTGTCCTCTTATTTCCTTTTCCCGTATTTATATATGCGCCGGGTGAGTCATTCCGGAAGCGTCAAGACCTTGCTTGATCCTTCCCGCAACGCTGACGGTTCGCGCGCATGTGTCACCAAGGTCGTTTCTCGAAGGGTGTGACTCATCCGTCCGCACGTGAACCGGCTCAAGGTCGTGACACTGCCTCCGCCTTATGTCGTTCTCGAATGCTCGGGACGCTGAGTCATATGTTTGCAATGGTTTGATCTCAAGGTCGTTACAATACCATCGAATGCTAAATTGAAAGACGTCCCAAATGAAACGTAACTGCTCACACTTGAAATATATTGTTCAATGTTGCTAATGGCGTGTTTATAGCTACTAGCTACAAGTTCAGGCGTTAGCATATTGTCAGAAACGTTTTTAAATTATGCTTTTGATACTGTTGGCGTCATCTTTGATGGCCCTCAAGAGTTATATTAAAGACTTCTGTAAGGTACAGATCTTGCAATAGTAAGCGCTCTTCTACTCTCCCCTACGGTGACCACGTTAAGATGTTTGTTAATGTATTTGGTCCGAGGACTGCGCTTTAACCTTGGGAGCTTAAGGTGTACGTCGTTTTCGTTCCGAACAAAGTCAATTGTTGCCCGGAGATTGAAGAGTTAAGATGTGATTTTTGAAGTGTCGCCTCGAAAGAGAGAAAATTTTATCGAGTACCGCCATTCCGCAATTAGTGTTTTTTGAGAAGTTATCGTTCCGTTTTAACATGTTATCGTTTATTAGGCTTCGGTTGTGAGTTAGATTGGACCGTACTCAAAAGTAACCAGTGCTTAAGTGGGTAACATTATTGCATCATTTTGTTTATACGAATTCTTCGGCGTATTAAGGCGGTGGGGGGGAAGTGAGGGGGTTACCGTTTTTTGAGGGTTTACCGATAATTTAGTGCCGACGTATGTGCCGGATAAGATAATAGGACTCTCGAATTATCAAGTGCCACCTATAATAAGCGCCATGCGTTCTTGATTTTCATATCCACTAAGATATAGCGCGGTCCCAATCGAAACCCATCCGCGTGCATCCAGTGCAGCAATCCATAGAAGCTTATAATTGACTTGTGCAGCGATCCAACTCTCCAAATCCAAAATCCCGCAGAGACTACATGTCACACAGTTGCGTGTGTTTTCCATTTTGACAAGGTGTCGGCAAAATGAAAAATTATTTTCATCTGGTATGGCTATGGAATAGTTCCTAATTTATGAATGCAACTATACTTACACTTAAATGTTACATTAAGCGGGATATCTTCTAGCAATAGTGGCAATGTACTGCTCCCCTGTTAAGCGATGTTGAAATACTAGTGTCCTTTTAAACTGTACCCTCAACTCTGATAACACTCTACAACTTAACTTTGAGTTTGTTTGACACTGGATCCATAACCTGATGGAATACGGTGGAAGTATTTGATAAGAACACAAGTAACAGAACCAACGGTAAATGTAATATTCACAGGACGATACAGACAGTATACAGTGTGTCCAAGATAAGGAGGGCCAGTATGGGGATCTCGGTAATGGTAAGAGATACAAATTTGGTTAAATGGGAAGAAAGTTGCGCAATTAAAGGACTAAAAAAATTACGTCCAGAAATCCTTGATATGATTTTTCGTTTTTGAATTATCTCAAAAAAACCGAATTTTTGGATTTTCTTTTTTATTTTTTTCTTGCGTTAATATTAAAGTTAGAGCGAAACTGATTAAACTTCTTTATAACAACTTTTAGTGGACTTAATGATTACGTTATCAATTTTTTTATCCGACGTTTCGTCTTCGAGAAACCATCATCAACTTCATTTTTTTAAATACGGTCCTGGTTTTTTGATGCCAAATTTGCAAAGCCCTTGTTACACTGAATTCAACAATGTACCACATATTATGATTTAATTACGTTTCGAGCTTTTTTCTGATCATCATCAGAAAATTTTTTAGATACGGACCTGCATTTCTCATAATTTTGTAAAAATAAGTTCATACAGTAAGATAGGCGTTTTTAGATGCCGTTAAAATATTAAAATGCACATCATAATATCATAATTCTGATACATTAATTTAATATGCAACCAATAACTATTAACAATAAACAAAAAAGAAATGAACAAAAGATAGGCAGAAAGAATGAGAAAACGAGACTTGAAAGACTTGAAACAATGTAATAGGTATTTAACGTTTTGAAATAGAAGAAGAACTTAGAAGATTGGTTCTTGAAGCCTTTCAAAGTATAACGCCAGTATTGCTGAATAATGTTTTAGATTCTACAGTTAGATGTTATTTATGCATAGAGAATGATGGCAACCTTTTTGAATACCTTCTGTAAATTTAATACCTATTAAATGATTTCGATGTTCGTTTTGTTATTCTTTCTGTCTATCTTTTGTTCATTTCTTTTTTGTTTATTGTTAATAGTTATTGGTTGCTTATTAAATTAATGTATCAGAATTATGACATTATGATGTGCATTTTATAGATATTAACGATACAAGTTTGATTATGAGCATCTTAACGAAACGAGTTTGATTGCCAAAACGAGGCGGTGAGCCGAGTTTTGCGGCAATCAAACGAGTTTCGTTGTGTGCCATAAGCAAACGTGTATTGTTCAATATTTTATCTTCATCAATAAACTCTGGTTCACTGTATAAAAAGAGTGCGGTAATATTCATTACCGCACTAAGTGCGGTAATATTTGTCCATTACCGCACTGAGTGCGGCAATATCCATTACCGCACTCAGTGCGGTAATGAAGCTCTTAACGATACTAAAATTAATTTGGTTAAGACGCTATAACAACACGGATGAAGATAAATATTTTAACGGCATCTAAAAACGCCTATCTTACTGTATGAACTTATTTTTACAAAATTATGAGAAATGCAGGTCCGTATCTAAAAAATTTTCTGATGATCAGAAAAAAGCTCGAAACGTAATTAAATCATAATATGTGGTACATTGTTGAATTCAGAGTAACAAGGGCTTTGCAAATTTGGCACCAAAAAACCAGGACCGTATTTAAAAAAATGAAGTTGATGATGGTTTCTCGAAGACGAAACGTCGGATAAAAAAATTGATAACGTAATCATTAAGTCCACTAAAAGTTGCTATAAAGAAGTTTAATCAGTTTCGCTCTAACTTTAATATTAACGCCAGAAAAAAATAAAAAATAAAATCCAAAAATTCGGTTTTTTTGAGATAATTCAAAAACGAAAAATCATATCAAGGATTTCTGGACGTCATTTTTTTAGTCCTTTAATTGCGCAACTTTCTTCCCATTTAACCAAATTTGTATCTCTTACCATTACCGAGATCCCCATACTGGCCCTCCTTATCTTGGACACACTGTATATATCGGTTAATCTTCATACATTTATTCATTTATTCATTATTAACGAGCCCGATTTACAGAGATGAGCGTTGTGAACAGTATTGTGGGTTGCTAAAAGGGCTGCCTTTAAAAACCTAGCTCAAACTTGCAAATTGTGAGATAAACGTCACTTTAACGTTTGTCATCATAAATATTTATAATTAATTCTGGAATCCTACGCGTGTAAAACGCGTTTGTTCTCAATATGCAACATACGAACTGCTATGAAGAAGCTGGCGTATTTCTTATGACGTTGAATAGTTTATGTTTTCGCCACGAAATTAATCGGAATGTACAGGTAGAAGTTTTCCTGCTGTAAATCTGCCCGCCGTCTAAACCAATCACTAGCGAGTATTTGCTTCCTTATATCCTTATTCCAGCTATCGCTGCAAACTCTTGCCGGATAGACATTTGGGGGCGTTCAGACAACACAGCTGCTGTAAAACAGCAGTAATAAACGCTGACTACACTGAAAGTAAGCGGTTACCGATTTTCTGAACAAACCGTTGTGATGTATCATAAAACCACATAAAACTGAGTAAAATCTACTTTTGTGGAATGCCTTGCTTAACCTCACTTTTAGATAGCACTACTGACACGAAAATCAAGAATTCTAAAAATATTGAACGTGATAGATTTTAGGTTATAAATATCCAAAATACGCATATATGTAATACTTTAATTACTATATTGCTAGCGGCCATGAGTGGGAAACTCACGAGGAAGTGAGACAGACAACCAACTCTTCAATGTATAATAATGAGCTGTGCGCAAGCGTGGCGGCGTCGTCCGCCCAATGGGGAAGTGGCCAAGTTTAAAAACCGCTTCTAAAGGCGGAGATCGAATTCTCACGCATGCGCACTAGATGCGTTATACTCAGAGTGAGATTATGTCGGCGCCGTAATGTTTTCGGGCGTTCCGAGGCCCTACTAGCAATATATGTATAATACATTTATGAAAATACGTTTCCGCCACCACTACCGTCCGAACCGCTGGGCAAGTCAGCACAAATAATTTCCGCTGGGAATAATGAGCATTGCTGGAAGTCAGCGCATAAACAGAGGAACTGTTTAATAAACACCGCTAAGTCAGCAACTCAGCTGCTGCGGTCATCTGAATGCGCCCATTTAATAAGGTATATTTGGCAACATAGCACTATCTACATAACCTAGTGTTCAACATTTGATATAATTACAGGCTGTGCAACTTTGAACTAAATTTAATACCAACATGATAAATTGAAATCATGGCGTGCTCCTGTCTAAAACATTGTGAATACAGTTTTCTTTTCTATAATAATTGATAACACAACGAAATGTCGGATCAGTTGTTCGCACATTCTCTATGCGGGCTTTTGAAGAAATTGCAATTATGAACGTCTTCGAATCATGCCACATACATATTTAGGCATTGCTATTTTGCTATCTTCAAAACTTGAGAATTTGGCGCCTGCTAAAAACGGTTCTGCTAATAATCATTTTGATTATTCATACCATACTCCTGAAGTTTCAAATATATTTATTTTTATGTTGTAGATGGCGTGTACGTCAACCAGTAAACAGTGGTGTCAACGTGAAAAACACAATTTTATTGACCAAATTCACCAAAATCAGTTGTCATTGCTTCCGTGCATGGTTGGTTAATTATCTGGCAGATGCAATGGCCGCTAGTAGTGGCGGAGCAGAGTGGTCGACGATAATAAAACCTTTCCTCTCTGCAGGCTACGAATCGTGCAGCAAATCCGAATTGCTCGAGCTGTGCTCAGCCATTATCAAGAAGTGAGTAAATATTTTCCGCAAAATGCATTTGACAGTCTGGGGATATTACGCCTAAAATTTTTTGACATTTAACACTTATAAATACTTCATTTCATCGACTTTCTTTTCCAGCGAGAGCGAAATATTACGCTTCAAAGAAGGCAACAAAGTGTTCTATAACTCTTTCGCCGCCTTGGCCGCGGACTATATTAGCAGCAATGCGGGTCGTTGTGAGTATTTTTCCTCAACTTCTAAGTGTTTACATCTCAAATATTTTCCCAAACACACTAAGCAGACCCTAGCTCATGTTGTTGAAGTACTTTGATAATGAAAACAAAGAATTTTGTGAAATATGAGTTTGCAACACAGTCTTTTCAGTATCAGTCAACCATTTGGACATAGTCACTGCTGCATGTAGAGTATTGTTGAAATATTTGATTGGTGCTCTCCAGACGGTCAGTCGTGAAGGCAGACCTAACATTGTACAAGCTGAGCGGTGTTTAAAAGCAATCCGTGCGTTGTGCATAGGTTCAGGTCTTTTAACGCAGTCAGAACTCACTGTTCTAACCAATACCATGAAAGGTGAAACCCTACCTGCTCATCCAACTCCCACAGGTATGTATTAATGCAAATTAGAGTTGTTTTAGTACGGAATCCGTGGTTATATACACTTCTACCGCGTCCTTAATTGGATGTACTCTGTGATATAGTGGCGTATGTTTAAACATTTTTTAACTTGTTAATTTCAACACCGTCAACAGAAATTCAATCATCAAACTTTTTATAAATCTACTCATATCTTTTAATTAAAACAATTATTAACAAGTCAGAAAATAGATTCAATACTTTTAAGCTTTCCTTTAAAAATACGAAGAGCGTTCAAATATGAATTATAATTCGAGTTGTGCGCCAAAAGACAAAGACATGCACAGAAGTTGTATCCATTAATTAACGCTCTGGAACAAGTCCTAACTTCCTTCAGTCGTTCAGTCGTCACAATTCATTTTCGTTCAATTGGCAAGCATGAGTGAAGTGGGAGTGCATTCAAGCTTCGAACAATGCATTATTAGTAAATTTCTTATCAACGAAGATATCAAACCATAAGAAATTTATGTAATAGTTAAAAGACAGTTTGATGTGCAATCACTATCAGACATAAGCGTTTACAAAAGGAGTAAAGCGTTTAAAGATGGCTGCAAAGGTGCCGAGAATGAACTGCATTCTCGCCGTCCAAAAACATTGACAACAAAAGAGAATGTTGACAGAGTAAAATGCACTTATTTGAAATGATCGTCGAATTGCAGTGAGCATATTCCTTCTGCATTAAATATCAGTAGGGGTAACTTGAAAAAAACCGCTTGTTCTATGTTGTGTCTTACAGGATAATGCTCGACCTCATTTCGCTGACTACGATTCAAAAATTGAAATGGATCATGTGTCCCATTTATCAAACATTTTGGACCTTGCTGCATCAGTTTTTTATTTGTTTGAACCCTTAAAAGAGTGTCTAGGAGAAAAATTTCTTGTAATGAAGAAGTCATCAAAATAAAAATTGTTTGGGAATGGGTGTGACAGCAACCAAAAGAATTTTTTTCTCGTGGAATACAGAAACTTCTGGAAAGATGGCACCAGTTTATTAAAAGAGAGGTAGACTGGGTAGAAAAATGACATGATAGACATTAGAGTCCTTGTGTTTGTTTTTGTATAAATATTAAATTATAATTTATATTTGAACGCTCTGTAATTTTATTGCTGCCATTAACGCTTGCTTTGCTTTGACTTGTGCGATTTTACTGACAGCAGACGGGACGGTCTAAGATGAGCCGTGCAAGGCCAAGTCACACGCTTTCGAAATGCGGCGGATTGTTGCCTATAATATTACACAGTGTCCATCATACATTGGGACACACATGGAAAATTGTGTCATGATCCATTTATCAGAAAATGTTATTCTGGATAAAAATCTCTTCATCTTCTCGTCTCGTATATAGTGATGTAAATTACCTGGGTATTTATTTTTAGGGGTAAATACCCGGGGTATTTACCCGGGGTATTTACCCGGATAAATACCCAAAATGGGTATTTAAGCGGGTATTTATAGACTTATTTACAAATGAAATATTATAAAGTTAATCTAATCAGTATAATTGATTGGTAAGTGAAGGTGCTCTATGCGAATTTTATAAAAATGTTTAAGAAAATAGCTGAACTGAGAACATTTACTACCCAAAATACCGGTGGGGACATACCTAACTCTACAGAACATGGCAATTCCATGAGTTGGAAAAGGTTCAAATACTATTTGCGATTAGAGCAACCGAAATGGAAAATGCAATAAATACTTTGGTAGCTGGGCAACAAGTAGCTATTGTACCTACTTGTTACCTAGCTACCAAAGTAATTATTGCATTTGTTATTTCGGTTTCTCTTATGGTCTTATGAACCTTTTCCAACTCATTGAATTGCCATGTTCTGTACAATTTTAGGCAACCTGTATATAACAGCAATGAGATAAAATGAATAAAAAACAGAATTCAATGATTGAATAAGAAAGAGATGAACATAGAAACAAATATTTGAGTAGACTTGACGCTCATTTTAATTATGTCATATGTCAACTAAATATGCACACTAAAATAACTTTTTTGTACGGTTATCTCTTTCTTACTCAAGTATTATGTGGTTTTGTTCATGCTATCTCTTTGCTGTTGCATACTTCTGATCCCATCGGTATACAGCGTAGTTTATATTATTTTGTGATATTGTTTGCCTTATTTAAGATTGTTTAATAATGTGTCTATAAGTATATATTAATATTAATGTTAATAAATATAAGGATTATTTTTCAAGTTAATGTTATGTTCATTTTTCAAAAATGGAAACGAGTCAGAAAATAATGTACAAACAATTTAAATTATCCCAATCTTTGGAGTCAGCCATCACAATGTTGTTTGTAAACTCTAACAGGCGCAATTTATTGCATCTAACTGTTTATTTCCATAAATTTCGGCAGCCAATGTTTTCTCCCGATAAACGATTAATTTACCGGGGTGAATGCTTATTCAATGTTATTTAAATTGTTGTTTTACATAAAATATTCCAGTTCATTTATATGTAGTTTATTTATTAAGATAAGATTATGTGAGTAAAAGTTAGTTTAGCTTTCTAAATATTATAAATTTGATAAATACCCAGTTTGTAGGTATTTACCCGATGCAGGGGTAAATACCCAGGTAAATGCCCATTTATAAATACCCTACCCACTGGGTATTTACCCGACCCACATCACTACTCGTATATGAGTGAAAATAGCTCAAGAATAAATTACCCTTATTTTTCAAAATACATAAAAATACCAATTGGAAATATTTGTTATAACATTTCTATTAAAAATTGTAATTAATTTGAATTGTTTTTTATGTTAGGATCGTTTGGATACCAGTTTTTTGACAAAAAAATGAAATTTTTTAGCACTAATTTCAAATCACGTAATATCCTGGTTGCTAAGTGAGGAAAACTCAAGTTTGACAGTACACTTTTCGTATCCGCTGATAAGTTAAAAAGTATCTCATTTGGTACTACACAGGGTAGTAAGAAAAAAAATGAAAATTGTTTTTCAAAGCAGGTAGCTATGACTTCACATTGAACAGCTACTAAGCAACTTCTTCAAATAATATTTTTGTCTAGTTTGAAAAATAAGAGTATTTTATTCTTGAACCAAAAGATATTTAAATTTTGGCAAGTGCATTTTTAGTTTGAGAACTTTTATCAGGAATAACATTTTCAGTTGAATGGATAATTACAAAATCATACACACTGTATAGTCTGTTCAGTAAACATAAAAACACAAAGTGGGCTTTGATTTGCAAAATTTCATGAATGTGCTTCCAAATTCGATCTTTGCCTAGGAATGTACTTACAAAAAGTTCTAAAACAAATAGGTTAAGGGTGTGACATCTGTCATAAATGTTTTAAGTCATTACAGGATATTATTCAAATACTGTATTGAATACTATATAAGTACAGTTAATTAATAGGTATTTTGATTACATTTTATAAAAGTTCGGCTGTAAATTCCGGAAAAAATATCGACTTTATTAATTGTCATTGATTGTCATTTTTAAATTCAAACCTGTCTTTATGCAGGTTTGGAAACCTGTGCAAAACAAAATACAGAATCCCTAGTACCAAAACTGTATGCATATACCAACTTCATAAAAATAAAAATGTTTTTGTGTTAACTGAACAGACTGTAGACAGAATCATTTATACGCTTGCAAATTCTCTGAAATACAAAGAAGCATGGTCATAAATAACTCGTACGAATGTTATTTACTATTTAGAGCACTTCTTAACGTAATCGTTATTGCTATACTGAATATTTGCTTTTAAAATCGAATAATGGAGGGAATATCCAGCTCTAGGGGTTTATAAAATGCTTCAATGTATCGAAAACTGCATTTTATCGAAATTTGAATTATCGAGAGATTTGTATCTGGGAAACTATAGGAATTAGGTTGGGAATGTAACGTCAATTTGAGTAATCGAGATATTCGATTTATCAAAGTTCGAGATATGGAAGTTAGATTATAGTGGGAAATGTGGCAATATTGTGATGATGAATTTGTTCTTTGGGATTAGTTGTTATCAGTACAGCAGTTTTTTCATGATTTCACGATTGAATAGAATATTTATGCCAAGAAAGCACTGATAACAAATTGATATCAGTGGATAAAACAGAAACTTATAATCATATCCAACATTTGCCTAGATCAGCGATTCCCAACTGGAGGTTCTCGTGCTTTATAAAAGGGGTTTGCGAAAAAAGTATTGTAATGGCGGAATCAATTAAATGTCAAATTCATGAATATTACCTCAGTCTACAGTTAATGACATAAAAATAAATAATTTCATAGATGACTTAAATTCTTCAGCAACTGCGATCCAAAAACTTTTTGATGATACTATACGGGGTGGTGAAAAACAAGTGCATTATATCATTACTGCGCCCTTCCAGAGGGTGCATAGAGTGATTTCTTACAAATCGTTTTCGAATACTGAGCTCCATTCTCTTAGAATCCGTAAAATGAAATGTATTACTTCTGTAGCAAAAATGTGACAACTCTGTTTAAGTAAATATACCATGTATTTGGCTGTTGCTATGAAACATTGATAAAGTGCAGTGGAATTTTTTCGCAATGTTGTAAGATCTAATATTAACATTTTCTTTATATTTTTTACAAAAAGAAACCTCAGCTGTTAAATTAGGATACCGACTTTGTATTTGAACTGAAACATTTAAATTGATACTCTAATTTGTTACTAGTTGAAGGCCACCATCCTGTATATACTTTCATTCTATGGTTAAATATTTACAATTGACAATCTTATCCTTCAATATAAAAATACATATAAAACATATATCATCTATAATGATAAAATTGTAAATTTTTTATTTATTCCTTGTACAGTCATGTTCATTACAGTGTGGTACAGCATTAATTTGTGCTTTGTGTATATATATTAATTACACAAAGTATATAGTATGTGATCTGTATTTTTGTCTTATTATTAGTCATGAACATGAGACCATTAAAACGCAATCTGAATTTTGAACTTTTTAATTGAAAACGTAATATGTAATAATTATAGAATAGAAAAACATGTAAATTTTACAAGATCACATTAAATTAGCGTCACATATTTTATTGTTAACTTTTACATCACATTGATTCTAGTAAAATTCTTTAACATAAAATCGTTGCTCTCTTACTTTGTTTGTATGTTTCTTTGTTCGCTATCTCCTCCGAAGATACTGGACCGATTAAATTGTATGATGGCTTAAAATGTTGCTAATTTTTAGACTTAGATCGTAGGCCGGTTTTTATTTAAAAAAAAATACGAAAAAGTTTTAATTTAATTAAATCCTCTAAGCAGGGGAGCGAAGCGCTGTTGCCGTGGGCTGCAGTGTGACAGCTGCTGTCGCCGTGTGCTATTAGTTTGGGTGAACCTGTATGTTCATATATCATTATAGTAGTGCTTTATTTAAACAACCGAGGTTGGCACAGGGGTAGAGTGCTCGCCTGTCACGCGGGCGGCCCGGGTTCGATCTCCGGCTGATGCATTCTTTTTTTAAATTTATATTAATGAATCTTTCTTAAATTAGCGAACCGAAGCGTAGTTCGGGTGACTCACTAGTATTATGATAAAGATGAGTGAAATCTCTATCCTCTTGAAATGTTTTACAAACAAATCTAGTAAATTTAATTTTAACATTTACAGGAGGGGATAAAGATTCCAGCAATAAGCAGGAGAGCTCAAAGAGTAAGTCTGATTTGTCTGTAAGCATTTTTGAGCAGTTGACGTTACCACTTCGTGATGGGCGCACGGCAACATCTGAACCTAGTTCTAGTGGGCAAGTTAATCTTGCTGAAGTTATAAGCAGTAATGATCCTAGCACAGAAATTAATGTAAGTTACTCCATCATCATCGTTTTAAAAAATTTCTAATTATGTTGTGTATGGTTGTTGCAGAAGTTATTTCTGGCTGCAAATACAGAAAGCCTGCAAGCACTACGAGCAGGAGATACATTAGCTGACTTGTGCTTGAGTTTGCCAGCAATTAAGCGTGCTCGTTCCAAAGTCGAGGATGCCTTGGCTGGAAAACCCTTTAGCCTTCCTACATCACATACAGAAGCTACCACCCTTCGAAACAGGTTAGTTTTATTCTGCTTTAAATATAATTTCATCAATTTGACAAACAATTATGCTTTCTTTTTTAAAAATTGGTGTAGTAATACATCTGTATCTGTATCTTAGAGTAACGGGTTCCAAACTGAAAAAGTAATTGATAATACCTGGCTGTAGGTGGTATACAATATATACACATTAGAAACTGATTATAAACCCGCTTGTAACGATTTTGCACTTGTAAAATGTGAAACAAGTTTCAAACATTCTTTAAGCGCGTAATACTATATTTTTCTGTTTGTGTAGAACCTGTTCATAACAAACTTTCAATTATTAATTACAATCTAGTAATTTCTACATGAAATAAGGAACTAATTCTGTTTATAACAAACTTTACACAAATAAAATAAGAAAAACTCACGGTATATGCTCTCAAAGGTGAACACGACAACATTTTCGAATCAGTATGGATGATGTGACGGCATTGTCTGTGTAAGCAGTATTTCAAATGAATAGAAGGTATGATGGTAACATTTAGAGCAATATTACATATTACACTAAATCGAAAGGTAAAGGAATTACAGCAACCAAAAATGACATAATAACTGTTTTCAGACTAAGTATTTGTTTCGTTCAATTATGGCCATAGTTACGATTATTACTTAATTCCAAGCACTGCATGCTTATTTCAAATTTAGTATACATAGAGGATGTTAAAACTGTAACTACCCAAATAAAGTATTATGGAGAAGAAATACATGTTCTGAAAGAAGAACTACTAAAGCGGGAAATAGAATAGGAAAGAGAAAAGAAAGAGCTACGAGGCAAAATAAAGACTTTAGAATTAAAACTAGAAAGCCAGGAAAAGAACATCCAGAGGAATAACCTAGTAATAAATGGAACTAACTTTGCAGACTAAAACCTGATACCAAGGAGTTACAAATTTTGTATAAAAAGAACTAGGTACGACGACCATGATAGAAGCTTACAAAATAGGAAAAACAGATGCCAAAACAATAATTGTAAAATGCAAGAATTTTGAACAAAAATTAGAAATCCTAAAACAAAAAAGAAAATACCAGAACACCGCTACATTGACAGCTACTACCCAAAATAAACAAAAAATCCAAGCAGCAATTCGAAAAGTGGCAAGAGAAAAAAGTAAGGGGAAGAGAACGAAAGTAGGCTACTGCTACACACACATAACGGACGGATACACGGTAACGGAAATGAGCATGAACTTGGACGACGCCGAAGAGAAAAATTAAATAATTAAAACAGCTGGTTGGAACGTGAAAAGTTTAAATGGGAAAAAGAAGGAATTGGTGAAAAAATTTAACAATACTAAACTGAAGATACTGGGACTAAAGGAAACCAAAAGAAAAGGCCAAAGATCGAGTAAAAATCAGAGAGCGCAGGTGAGATTAGCATGTCTAATTGCAACTGAATGGAAAGATAAGATTGTTGGACAGGAACCATGTTCAGAAAGAATAGTAAAGATAGAGTTGGAATTAGCTATTGAATAAGAAAGACTGCTCAGTGTAGTAGTAGTTTACATACTGAATGATAATGAGAAGAAAGAGAAAACTGCAGAAAGCATGGGATTCCACCAAAGGGACAAGTATAGTTACTATTAGGAGACTTCAATGGGAGAGTGGAGAAAAATAATAAAAATATGCAGGAGTAATAGGCAGAGTAGGAGAAGATTCACTAAATGCTAGCGGGAGAATACTCTTAGAGTTCTGCATTGAAAATAACTTGATTATCACAAATATAATATATGCACATACAGACATCCACAAATTCACCAGAAGAATGGCAAGTGGAAACGAAGCCTGCATAATAGACTACATAATATTACCAGAAAACATTAGGAAACACATAAAAGATACCAGAGTCAGAAGAAAACCAGAAATCGACAGTGACCACTTTCTGGTATATCAGAACTATAAATCCAAACATAAAAAAATGCCAAGCAAGACTAGATGAAATAGACAATACAATATTAGAAAAAATCTAAATACACAAACTAAGAAACACAGAATACAAACAAAAATATCAGAAACATATTAAAAAAAACAATTAGAAAGGGGAACAGAAGAAGATGACAAATATGGGAAAAATGTAAGAAAGCACTTCTAACCGCGGCAGAGAAGAGTTGTGGCAAAAGCAGAATGAAAAAGAACAAAAACAGACAGCATGGTGGAGACAAGAGGTTAAAACCGAAATATCAAAGAAAACAGACACTAATAAGCAGGACTATCTGGAATCATATAAAAATCAGAGGAAAATAGCAAAGAAGAAAGTACAGGAAGCCAATATCAAAGCATGGGAGAATTTTGGGAACACTATGGAGGAAAACTACAGAAATAACTAAACACTGTTCTATGAGGTTCTGAAAAGCCCATTGATCTAAATAGAAGACAAAGAAGGGAAAGTCACTACAAACGCCAAAGATATTATGGATAGATGGAGACAGTACTTCATGACCTTACTAGATGGCACACAAGTAGATGAGAACAAAAGTCAGGAGAACAACCAAACCGAGACACAAGAAGAAATGCTAACAGAAACAGAACTCAAAGAAACAATTAACAGATTGACACTAGGGAAAGCATACAAGCACGATAGAATTAATCCTGAAATGGTCAAGTTCATAGAAAGAAGAAACATGAAAGGTCCTTAGAAACAGGAAGGTGAATGCTGAACCGATAAGTAGCATACAGGCCTTATATAAAACAAGCAATATAAGAACAGATAATAAGGAATCGAAACTGTTCCTAATTAATCTAGGAGTTACGCAAGGAGGAACAGTAACCTGTTACTCTTCATACTAGTGCTGGATGATGTGATGAAGGAGGTTAAAGATTGAGTCAGCAAATATCATGCAGGATGCTACAAAATGAAACTAGCCTATATATCAGAAATGGCATATGCTGCCCACATGCTATTAATGACT
This sequence comes from Agriotes lineatus, assembly GCA_940337035.1. Taxonomy (NCBI): domain Eukaryota; kingdom Metazoa; phylum Arthropoda; class Insecta; order Coleoptera; family Elateridae; genus Agriotes; species Agriotes lineatus. Next base: position 59,789,984 of record OW679194.1, on the reverse strand, counting down.
AATAACAAGGAATCGCTATAACACAATCTAAAAATATGGGCTGAAGCTCTGAGAAAAAGAAATCGAGATAAACCCAGGAAAATTAAAATAATGCTAATTGCAGGACAGCACGAGGACATCACAGTAGAATTAAGGAACAACAAACTAGAACAAGTAGAAAGCTGGAAGTACCTTGGATCAACAATTAGTGAGGATGGGACGTTGGAAGAACTAAACAGCCGAATAAAGACGGCAAACAGTCTATACGGGGCACTGTATAAAGGCTTAATGAATAAAAAAAAGTCTCGAAGGATGTCAAAAGCATAGTTTACAAAGCACTGTACGTCCCCACCCTCATATATGGTAGCAAATCATGAACATTGAGTGAAAGTCGATATAACCAAGCAGTAGAGATGAAATTCCTGAGAAAAATAATAGGGGTAACAAGAACAGACAGACTCAGAAACGATAAAATAAGTAAGTGTTGTATTGGCTTGATTTCTAGGTCTGTTCTATAGAGGTAAATAAACTCAAATGGTTCAGTCATCTAACCAGAATGAAGGATGATAACGTCACCAAAACAATATGGAACTGTAAAATGCATACCACAAGACCTAGAGGAAGAACATCTGTACCTTGTGTATTAAATATTATGTGCAAATCTGGCTGGGTAAAATATAGAACCACAACAGTGGGAGGTGGAAGTTAAATAAAAATTTTTGAAAACAATTTTTTATAATTGTGTAAAAGGTTGTAGTGCAAACTGCGGATTCAGAAAAATTGGATTATCTTGCTCTGTTTGTGGCCATTGTCATGGACGATCATCTCTTATTGTCACGTTCGAAGCTTCTACCATCACTTCTTTCGACAGTAATGACATTGACGACTTACGAAGAACAGGACAACGAACTGCAAATACAAAGTATTGATGACGGCTTAGACAAAGGATACATTTTTTATACTCAACATGAACTAGACCTACTGGGGAAACCATGTAAAAAAACACACCTTGTATCCTACCTCGAAGGTGGTGTGGAAACAGATACTACGCATCTTATAGACATTCTTCGCCCTAGATCCCATAAATAATCCATTGTACGTAAAAAATGAGTAAGACCTTTTTTGTGGGAAATTTTATAATCTTTCATTTCGATAAGAACCTCAATCGGTCTCTGAGCCATAGGAAGCAAGATATTCGCAAAATACTGAATTTATTGAACTTTGACTTTGAATATTTATTAACGCTGGTGCGATCTCGTTCTCCATTTTTAATATTCGTTTCTGAACTTTTAAATAAAGCGATTGCAAAAATAAAATTGAAGTTCTTTTTTTTGGTAAAGAAAATCTAAAATGCAATTTAAAAACTACTTTCTTAAATCGTCACTCGTTCAACATTAATATCAAAGTTACATTCTGTAAGGGTATGGTGTTACCTCTGATTGATCATTGTGATGTATTGTATAGATCATGTACTGATTCGGAAGATAAATCCAAGATCCAAAAACTAACAAAAATGAATGTTTACGTCTTATCTATGGTATAAATATATAGTGGAATATCCCATAAATAAAAAATTTGGTGTGATACACTCACACAACTTCCTTTTACAGTGATCTTATAATTAGTCAAAAATTTCATTTTTAATTTTTAACCATTTGTTAAAAATTTTCAAAAATTTCAAATTCTACAAAAACGGTACAAAATCGAGTGTTAGTTGAAGAGACAAATTTTCTCTAGAATTTTAAGGTGAATTCAAAAATGTAATAATATACCGGGTGTTTTATTTAAAATAGGAGTTAATAAAAAAATAGAAAAAAAAAACAAAAGAAACCCACTTTAGAAGTATTCAACTGGAAAATCACCTATCTCACATCAATACACATTAAAAATGTAAGAAAAATGTAAAGTTTAAAAAAAATCGTTAGAGCCGTTTTTGAATAAATCGAAAAAACCGAAAAATCACAAGAGTAAACACCTACTTCCGGTTATGCGATTTTCTTCAAAAGCTTGCTGTCTCATCTACATAGTACACAAAACTTATATATGAAGTTTCAACGCCATACCTCTTTTCGTTTTTGAGATATTCTGTTCACAGACACACACACAGACAGACCAATGAAAAAAAATATGTTTTTTGGGATCAGGGGACTCTAAAACGTGAAGATCTGTTAAAAACTCAATTTCGAATTTTTGGGGTGAATCCAATACTTCCTTTATAGTAAGAGGAAGTAAAAATTATTCATCGGATAAATAACTTTAATAGATGTCGTTTACTTAGTGACAATCTATATCACAAATGTGTTCTATTTAAAAAGCCACCCTACTTACATAATAAAATTACATTTTGGACAGATGTTCATAACCTGAATTTGGGGCAATGTGTCTATTCCTTTACATCAAACACAATTTGTTAAACGCTGATATATTATTATGTATGTATTACAAATATATTGGATAAGTGAAATCAGAAGGGGAGGCGCCAAAAGGGCAACTACTTTCACATATTATTGTTAAAGTGCTGCACTAAACTTTTGTAATTAACTGTTTTGCTGATTGCTGAAAATGTAGCAGATTGCAAATAAATTACTTGTGAAAAAAGTTCCAAGACTGTTGACATTCTCATTTTCATGCTGTGAACCCATTTCGAAAGGCTCAGAATCGCCATTGCTATGCAGAAAAGTGTTGCTAATACGAAAAAGTACCACATTTCTAAACGATTTTGAATGTAGAAATCAAATGTAGTACATTACCAAATGAAATGCGTTACTTTATTGCACACTCCTGTCAAAACTGTCTATTAAATGTGGTGAGTTTTCAATTTAAGACAATGAAAGCATATCTTACATGATTTTAAATAATTTTCAATGTGAAATGATGCTGACGTTTTGTAATCTCACATACTGTCAAACGCATAACATCAACTGGAGCTGCTTATTGTGCTTGATACTATTAATATTTTACATTTCATGTGAAATGCTATAAAATAGTACAGGCAACGTGTTAGAAAAGTAGTTTTACTGAACCCGAATGGTCATTTAAGTACTCGCTAACTCTCGTAGTGAAACCAGCCATACTAGTTCAGTAAAGCATCACTTTTCTAAGCTTGTTGCGTAATATACTATATTGCCTAGTATGCAATAATAACATACTTTTGATATATGGAAAGTGTCAAGTAATAGCCTCCTTTAGGAAATGGTAGTCGTAAAAAATTATTGCAGGTTTTGAGCAACAAAATAAAAATTTTAAAAAATGTGGATGTCCTTCCCGGAAATGGTTTTCTCACAAAGACTAAATAATGTTGCACTTACCTGTGTAGTTTTGAAAAGGAAAGCACAAGGAACTGGATTGAAAGATTTAAAAAGATACATGTAATTTGTACTCTCTAAAACCTTTTTCTGGCATGATATAATTCATTTTTTTTTTGTGGGTATTTTGCCACCCTGCAAAATTAAAAATATTAAGGGCCGGTTGCAGAAAGCAATGTTAAGTCTGGTGTTAGCTAACGTTGCGTCAAAGTGAACAAAATCGCATCAAATCTTGTTTACTAATGTATTAGTTGCCATAAGCATTTGAGATTTGATTCGTTTTTGTTCGCTTTGACGTCGCGTTAGCTAACACCAGACTTAACATTGCTTTCTGCAACCGGCCCTTAATATCGAACGTTTCGAGAGAACCTGAAAAATTCTTGGATTGGGCAGCCGTAGATGTGAATATTATTGAAGTTTGCGTGCAGAAAATAATTACATTTCTAATGTGTATGAAACAACCATTTTACAGTTTAACATCGAATAAGACATTAAAATTAAAAAAAAATAGTTTCTATGTTTTACACAATATTTTATTGTATGTACTTTTTAAAGTTTTCAATTTATTTGATTTGCTGAACCTTTTAATCAGAATTATTAAAATTCTAAAACAGGTAATAAGTTTGTTTTGGGTAATATATATAGTTTTTTACCATTTGCAGCTTACCTTCCACTGTGGCAGATGTAAATTTAGCATCATCGGCAATTAATTTACCAGTATTGGAGCCACTCACACCAAGCAAATTGGACAAGTTATGCAATTTGAGCATGGCAGTGTTGTACTGTGCTGTATCACAAGCAGCTGCCAGCTCGGTGCTTTCTTTAGGGTCAGCTGTGTCTCCAAAATGCACTTCTGCTCAAGCGCAAGCCGCCAAAGAAGAAGATTTGGATGCAAATGCAGTTACATTAGTTGAAGAAGCCCTTAACATGCACACGTTCATAGGAAATGTCATCAAAAATTCCACTAGAGCTGGAGGACATGTAAGTGTTTACAATTGTAACTATAATAGTAATTTTTCGTACCCTAGCATTGAAAGAGCTACTTTGCCGTACAATTTATTAATCAGAAAGTTGCACTTTGCGGTATTCGTACGGCAAAGTAGTATTTTGCGGTATTCGTACGGCAAAGTGGCACTTTGCCGTACGTTTCCTTAGTTACAACACATATAATATTACATTGCATTAATATTACTCTACTTATTTGCTATATACGAGGATAAATTTAGTATTCCGTTTTGTATGCTAGTGTACGAAAAAATATTGTACGAAACTCGTATGAAAGTGGCTTTTCCATACTCGTCTCGAAATTCCGGACTCGGCCTAACGGCCTCTTCCGGAAACATCTCACTCGTACTGAAAAGCTCCACTTTCTATACTTGTTACGTAAATTACTATTACGTAACAAGTATAGAAAGTGGAGCTTTTCAGTACGAGTGAGATGTTTCCGGAAGAGGCCGTTAGGCCGAGTCCGGAATTTCGAGACGAGTATGGAAAAGCCACTTTCATACGAGTTTCGTACAATATTTTTTCGTACACTAGCATACAAAACGGAATACAAAATTTATCCTCGTATATAGCAAATAAGTAGAGTAATATTAATGTAATGTAATATTGTATGTGTTGTAACTAAGGAAACGTACGGCAAAGTGCTACTTTGCCGTACGAATACCGCAAAATACTACTTTGCCGTACGAATACCGCAAAGTGCAACTTTCTGATTAATAAATTGTACGGCAAAGTAGCTCTTTCAATGCTAGTGTACGAAAAAATATGTTTAAATAGTGCATTAATGTTAATATGGTTACATGTGTGTACTTCTGTAGGTATTTCAAAATCATCTGCTAGCAGGTGCGTGGGTCTTGATATCCGGTCTGCAGACACAATTAACCCATAGTACTACACCCGTAAGTGAAAAGGTATCTCATACAAGAGAACGTGATGATAAGGGACGAAGTCCCAGTAAATCACGTGAAACCAGTTCAGCCCGATCTAGTCTTATTAAATTTCAACAGTCATTTGGTGTACTTTCCGTCGCTTTAGCCAGCAGAGCCCTCACTTTGATATCGGAGTTGTTTGATGACCTGCACCTGGAGGTGTGTGGAGGAGGCGGAAGCACCCTACAAGTAAATATATTTTATAGGTTGTTGACAACTCTATTACTTTTTCATGTTTGAAGGTGGAACCTGCTCCGTTAGCCATTATGGGACAATTTTCAGCTCTGCAACGAGTTGCAAGGCTTCTAGGTGCAGCGCCTTTAAATCAACTCCTATTCTATTTGGCAACTGTAAGTTATCGTAAAGCATGTACATTAAAACGCATCCATCCACCCGAAGGAGACACTTTTAGTCAAAGCGACTCCACTACTTATTATGAGGACATGATCATGTGCTCAGACGAGAGTTCAACTGAAGGTGAGCATCTCTACTTGAAATATTGTTAAGCAGCATTATTTTGAGCGACATTTTCTAGTACTTTGTTAGCAAAATTACATTCTGTATATTCTGGAACGAAAATTGTTTAACAAGTCACTTAATGCTGTAGTTGAACCAATGCGTATTCGGTTTAACCTTGCTTTTTATTTTATTTCCATCTTATTGTGTAGGGGTTTCATGAAAATGTTTTTACACATATTCGAACCGAGATTGGCGTTCTTAGCTAGGACTTATTTAATACTCTAAAATTAAATAGGTAATTTCCCAAAGAAATGCTTAATATGTGTTAACATCTAAACGAGTCTTTGGGATGTTTTCTTTCGTTAGAAGTTTTACAAAAAATGTATTAGCAAGCATGTAATATCAATAGCCTGAAATCAAATAGATAATTTCCCGAAGAAACTACTGGATGTTAAAAACGTGATCATCCACCATGTAGGTTGCTATCGCCTGTTAACCATAAGGTGACTTTGAAAACAAAATAAAAGCAAGCCCCTTAACCAGGTTGTTTTAACACCTCTTTTACATATTAAATGCGTAACAAATGCAACTCCTGATGTGACATGTACAGTTACGGACACCTCAAAGTGCACGGTTTTTTGTTACTATGGTTATTTTTGCGATTTTTTGGCTTATTAAATGGGGGTTTCTCCAGTGGCGTTGCTTATGGTTATAATAATAGGTATTACTTTTTTAATGTTTGTATTTTAGCAAAGTTTCACAAGTAAACAAACTAGGTATATAATAATATGTATTTAATAAATATGTATCAGTATTCAATTGCTACTACGCTTTGCAGTTTCTTTCGCATAGAGTTGACCAATGTTTCCATATTGTATCCTTCTCTCAGTTCCTTCCAAGCATTTCTTATTCTTTCCCATAATTCATCGGTTTTGTTTGGTGCAAAATCCCTGGTATAAATTTTTGTAGTTAAATAGCCCCAAACATTTTCGATGGGATTCAAGTCCGGACTTCTTGCAGGCCATGGTAATAAATTGATATTATTCTCATCAAACCATCAATGAACAACCTTTTCTGTATGCACAGAACAGTTATCCTGTGAAAATAATGTTATCAATTACGTTAACATACACAAAATTAATTAATTAGATAATATCTTGCCTGTTGAAAAGTAAATTGATTAGGAAAGACCTCTCTTACAGATGGCAGCATCACATTTTGCAAAATGTTGCGAAGTTTTCAGCATTCAGTCGACCATTAATTCTATAGCATGCCCCAGATCCGTGAGCATTGATCCATCCCCATACGTTTACAGAGAATCGTCCACTACTCCTTAAGGGTTGAACATAATATTGCTCCTCAAATCTTGAATTTTGTGGTCTACACACCCTTAATCGTCAATTGGTAAATGATTGAAATACCCTTCACCTGAGAAAACAGTCGTGTTCCAAAAGTCGTCGATCTCATTCAAATAGTCGGTTGCAAATTGTACTCTTCATTCTTTGTTCTCTGGTGTTAACAAAACTTTTCTTGCAGAAGTCTCTGCTGTCAACGATTTTTAATTTTGAAAGTGCAGCTCTTGCTCACATGCAAATCTGTTGCGACTCGACTCAGCGACCAGTTCTCTTCCAGTTTTGTAATAGCTCGCATTTTCTCTGCTTCTGACAAATGGCTGGGAATTTTCCGAGTTTTCAGTTCTATGACAGTTGATGACAAACGTAAACGTCAAAACTCGACGTCTATGATTAGAATATCGTATTACAAGCTAAAAATCTGCCGTGCACTTTGAGTTGGCCGCAACGGTACATAAGCTCAATGCTCAATTCTGAGAAATAAAGAAGTAAGCCTTCAGTTTAGTTTGTTTACATCAGCTTTCGCAACTCCGTATGCGGGGAGTACTCGCCACTCTATGTGAAACTGAAATTAACGGATACTCTCGTTAAATTTTCAAGTACTCTATCCGAACTTTAGAATAAACAAGTACTCGGTAACGAAAGTTGACATCACTACAGGGCAATTAAAAATCAAATTGATCGCGGGAACATATGAAAAATATGACCGTTGTCTACACTGCACTTTATAAAGCTACATTTGAACTGCAATTAACTGTATTATTAGTTCATGTGACTAACTCGGTTTGATAAGCTACATAAATAAATATGTAATTTAATCCAAATTTATAGATTAAATTAATAGGTAACATAAAAATAACAGGTGAATAAGTTGCAGATTGCATATATATAATACACATATATTGCTAGTAGGGCCTGGAAACGTCAGAAAACATTACGGCGGCGACATAGTCTCACTTAGAGTATAACGCGTCTCGTGCGCATGCGTGAGAATTCGAACTCCGCCTTTAGAAGCGAATTTTAAACTTGACCACTTCCCCATTGGCCGGACGACGCCGCCGCGCTTGCACACAGCCCACCATTATACATTGAAGAATTGGTTGTCTGTCTCACTTCCTTGGTTAGTTTCCCACTCATAGCCGCTAGCAATATAGTAAGTATTAGATATATGGCAGATTGCAGATTAGTCAGGTTTTGTTGTTTTCAATGGCTTCTGTGATCAAGTTTATTTTTTATCTTCCTCTATAAAAGCTAGAGAAGCTTTACCCTATTCGAGGGTTATGCACCTTCCTTTTAATTTTTTTATTTGTTCTTTCGTTCTAACACATCAATATCTACGCTCTATATTAATTCATAATTCTGTCTGAGAATGTCCAATTTTACAAAAAAATTTGCTTTACAACATGCGGAAATAGTTATACTGAAAACACGTTTGGGTTTTTTTCCGCAAAGTAAAGATTGTACATATGTATGTTAATTTAATGCACACCTAAAACTAATTTCTTGAAAAATGGACATACATCTTTCATTTGCAAAATATTCTTTATTAAAATAATAATAATTTTAGAAGTGGAGTTGTTGGGATTATTAATATTAAATTTTGATCCAAACAAGTTATTTTTTGACTCGTATAGATGTACTGATTCATGTGCACTATTGTTCACGTTTGCAATATTTAAGTTGTTTTCACACTCATTTATATTTGAGGTCGATGGTTGGTTGAAAATATCGGTATTAGTTCCATGTCCACATGGAATCTTTGTTGCACAATCCATTTTAGTGTTAAAAGAATTGTCCACGTACTCTTCGGCAACAGTAGTGGACTTTCATCCGCCATGTTGTTTTAAATTTCAGTATATCCCCGCCAGAATGAACCAGAAGCGATGCCGAAGTGCGTCTAAAGGTGTGACCTGTATATGCATTTGGTTGTGGTAAATTAAGATATTTGGCAATTACTGAAGGAATTTTTGAAAATGTGCTTATGCCTACTACTTGTTTCTATATGATAGAAAGAAAAGTTTATTATCTGCATTTTTTGGTCTAAGTTTAGCATATTTTCTATAAATATTCAACAAATTCAAGTTAGCAATTCCTGTATCTCAAATGACAGTGAAGCGTCGTTGTGTATGCGTTTTTGAATCTGGAATTCTTACTAGTAGAACTTCCCCCTTGTCTTCAATGTTATCAACGAGTCTTTTATATAACTCATCTCTTCGACAAACCCCAGCAATTCCTAATATTAATGTAATCTAAAAATGTACAACCCATTAAATAACGCAAAACGAAAATAACTACAATTTTACCTTAAACATTTAGACCCTGGTGATCCGGTGCTTCCAGTAAAAACTTTATTTCTTCCCTTATAAATATTTGAGATTTTCGCTTTAGGTAGGCTATTAGCTTTGAAAATTTGCTTATATCCACATTATTATTAATCATTAATGTTGCTTTCAGCTTTGAATAAGTGGACCATAAAGTTGAAGATTTAAAATTTTTCGATTTTTCCTGAAAATATGCTAATAATACTCTTTCCATAAAACTGTGAACTGAATTTTTGATAAATTTCCTTTGGTTTCTCAGGCAACAAGTTTTGTGTCAATGGATGACACTAGAGATCCTGTATATAGTTTACTATAAGGGCCGGTTGCAGAAAGCAATGTTAAGTCTCGTGTTAGCTAACATCGCGTTAAAGTGAACAAAATCGCATCAAATTTTGTTTACTAATGTATTAGTTACCATAAAGATTTGAGATTTGATTCGTTTTTGTTCACTTTGACGCGATGTTAGCTAACACGAGACTTAACATTGCTTTCTGCAACCGGCCCTAAGAGTTGGGCAAACAGCCTGATTTGACGTGCATTTTTGATCCAAATTAGATATTTGACATATGTCGAACAAAGAGGTTATGGGAACCAACCTTGCTAACTTGCCTTCGATGGGAGAGTTTTGACCATTCTTAGGATCTCTAGATCCGAGTATTAGAAATATACGGCCAATTTAGTTAAGATTTAGATTAGCATGTGTGAAACTATCGGTCGTAACATGTTACAAAATATGTAAAAACGGCACCTTTATCACACATGCCTTGCAAAAAGTGATCCAAACCAATCAAAATGTATCCCGGTGTTTGCCCAACTCTTAGTAACCTATATACAGGGACTCTAGATGACACGCGATAGCAGCGCCTCTAGTTATAAATTTAGAATGGACAGACTTGTTATAAACAATCAATGCAGACGACGGTTATTATAATAGTAGAAGTGTCCAGTTGTTTAAATTGTGAAATTTTAAATTACACATGTTTAATCAAGAACAAAAAGTTTTTATAATCGAAATGATTGATGTAGCAGATGTAACGTTTGTGGATTAAGTAATGGTGTTATTAAGTAGGTTCGAATAGCATTACCGCTGTTCCCTACTATTACACTATTGCCTAATTCTTCATTCTCGCAATGAGCTCGAACACCTGAATGATCAAAAATATTGCTATCAGGCGAGGCACCAGGCCAACGAGCAACAATATCAATAAATTTTAGTTGTGCATCACACAGAGCCTGCACATTCAGTGAAAAATAACCTTTATGATTGCGGTAATTTTCTGCAAAATTTGAGTCTATTGCTCTAATAGTGCGTGGAAAACGAGCTAATCTGTAGACATTTTCGATAATATTCCTTTCAGCTGCATTGTCGGAAACTGCAATATACTGTGTCTGGAGGCTTGCAATTGCATAAGTTACCTTTGAAATTATCTTTCCTGCTGTAGCTTTACTTATACCAGCAGTCTGCTGCTACTATGTACTATGCAAGACAAAAAAATCTGGGACAACTCTTGATAGAGATTTTGGCATAATTTGATTAGTTTAAATGAGGCTTTAAACAGTTACATTCAGTAATTTTTGAAAATTGTTGACAAATGCTTAAAAATCAAAAATCCAATTTTTGGCTAATTATAAGATCACTGTAAAAGGAAGTTTGTGAGTGTATCACACCAGATTTTTTTTTATAGTGATCAAATTACTCAGTTTTTTTTTGTTAAAAGATCGTATTGAAAGGACCACTTTTTTGTCATTATTTTGACTTTTTTTAACGATTTTATTTTAACAATATTTACACTTTCTCCACAAAAAAGCAACACTGTTTTTCAGGTTACCGGATTGTTGATGACAGCAAAATCGTGAAATGTCAATCACTGAGACTCTTTTTCACTTTCGGCTTGGAAGGATCACTATGCAAAGAAACTATATGTACAACATGTTTTTTTCACGCATTTGCTTGCAGATTGATGAAAAAAGTATGACTTTCGAAAGTAGTTGTGCAAATAACTATTAATTGTTTTTTGTCATCATAACTTGTTTTACGATAAAGTTACCTACATAGAAATGTACTAGAAAATTTGCTCCTCTGTCGCTGCACAAATTTTAAGTTACCAAATCGCTTTTTTACGGTTTTATTAATAGTTTAAGCGTACTCTATTCATTCCATTTATGATTCTGAGCAGTGAATATTCTTAGCAATCTACGAAATGTACAAAGCCTGTTCAGAATCACAAATGGAGTGAACTGAGTGTAGTTAAATCTGGGAAATAACATTTTGAAATTTTTGATAGATGATGACAGTGAACCCATATTAGGACAATGGTTTGAAGAAACTTTAGCGCCTCCAGAAGTTTCAGAAAGTAAAGCTACGTCTAGTAGTGAAAATGCCGAACCAAAACCTTCGCAGTCTGAACGAGCAAATTCCATTGTGCCTGAGAAAGGAGAAGCCCATGGTTATATCTCTCTGTCAACACAGATATTTGTGTTTTTAAATAGACATTTTTTGTGTTCAAAAAGTGCATATGTTACAAGATACGTCAAAGCTGGCCTGTCCGAACAGCAAATGGTCATTTTGGCCGCAATTATAAGGGATCTCGACAGGGAAACTGCCAGAACTGAAGTTGGCACCATTTCAGTTTACTTTGGCGCTGCTTTGGGACAACTGTATTGCGAGTTCTCCGGTGCTCTGACTCGTTTTACTCACAATCTAGTCACTCATGTTGGATTACATAATTTGCAAACGAGTCTACTAGCACATCTAGGAGTATCGCCCTGGAATACTGATGTTCCACATGCATGGCCTTTGCAAGTTTATCCTCGTACCCTAGCTGTGCTAGCTCAGGTCAGTGGAAAGTTAAAATTTGTTTCATGCTCTTAGGCTTTAGCTATCGCAGTAAATTGCACTTAATTTTATAGGTTTTATTACTTCGCCCACAAAATGAAAAAGAAGCATCTGTGATAAGTATTTGGCATAGACTGGTGAACACATTAATTGAAAACGTTATAAACCCTCCTACAATAATTGATTCTGAGAACGAAGGTAGTACAGATGTTTGATTTTATTATCGAGAATTATTTAAGTGTTATGTTTTAGACTTAAATGTTGAGCATGCTCAAGTACTTCTGTACTTGTTTCACTCTCTCAATTTAATGCAGAAGAAATCGGTTGTGCTGCTAATGGCTGGTGGAGTTCTTCGGTGCTCTGAAGTTGCCCGTGGAACTTTACGGGATTCTCAGCTGCTACATCTTTCTCGACTTTTATTATTATTCGATTACATAATGAAGCATTTATATGATGCACCTCCTGTACTTTTAGAACAAGTAAGTGAAGAATATTAAACTCCATTGGGCTAGATAATGTCCAATTTGTAGAATGACCAAACAATTGTTTTTTAATAGAGTCGAAATGGAGAGCTTATCCTAACATTTTAATTTTCAATCTTAAGCTCTAAACATAGATGTTTAATTGCTGTGGTATGATGGTTTTACGTCGTGAAAGAACAACAATGGTTTACGACTTTTTCACTCCCAAGTTGTTGTTTTTGCCTTGATATTACTAGTCTTAGCCTCACTTGATCTTAATGTATAATAGGGTTTTTCAATTTTCTGTAGTATTTTATTCTCCCACTTTATTATTCCATCTGTATCGCTTCTATGTTTGCTCACTAAGCCCCAAAATGAGTTACTATATTACGCAAAATTTAGACCAACATTTACCGTTATGCAACACACAAAACCATAAACTCTCACTAGTTGAAATTAGAAAAAAAATGTAACTTGTGGGGACACTGACAGTGACTATTATCTTTGTTAAATGAATTAAAAGTTTTGTCTCCCTCTCTCTATCTGTACTTATGACACTGACAGTGACTATTATCTTTGTTAAATGAATTAAAAGTTTTGTCTCCCTCTCTCTATCTGTACTTATTTTTTCTAAATTTTACCAGTATTAAATAGAAGCTGATAATTTTGAGTAACAGAACAAGGGTACTGTTAGAAAAACCTTCTTAACATTTTTGTAAAATTGTACCCTGAGATATCTCTTATGTTAATATGCAAATATTATTTTATAGATACAATGGAATTTATTTTATTCTACAAATTTAAACACGGACAAGGACAAGGAAAATAACATGTCACGCATGTACACACCATGGAGAGAAATCGAGGATAATTACAGAAAAATTGCTGGCAATGAAGAGTTTGCAATGAAGCCACGCTTTTATGTTATAACCAACATTGAAATTAATAATCAAGATGCTCCTAAGCTGGATGGACTTGCATGTAACTTTATTTTGGGCACACCCGATAAGCTACGATATCCACTTTTACTGGATGCACTTATTGAAATTTTGAATGTTACTCACATTACATCTGGTACAGGCTCATCAAAAATGACTTTTCTGGGATTGTGTGCTACGCAGTATTGCTTCACAATTTGTTGGAGGTATGTATCGTCACATTATACACCTATAAAAAATTGTGATTGTTTGAAAGTCATTTATCAAGGCTTGGTGGTAAATTGCAGTATTTAATTATATAAATCTCAGATGTTGTTTTATCATCCTATATATACCAGGCGTACAATTTTATAAAAAGAATTAGGGCCAAGCTTTATACAAAAAAATTATTTTGCAAAATATGTAACTTATTTTTGTTTTACGAAGGCTTTTGCAATTATTACCACCATCATCTCCCTACATGGAACGACTAGCCTCAACGGAAAGCTTAGCTGCAGGCCCATTGCTCTTGCACTCTTTAATATGGGGAGCTCGAACGGGACATAAAAATTTTAATCGTTGGCTTAAAGATGCCCTGGTAAAACAGGGAATGTACACTCAACATACTGAGAAATTACTGAAAGCCGTAGCTGACTCTGTGAATACACTTAAGTACGATATAACAACAGCCAAAAATTGTATTGTCGCTCTTACTCCCGACATTAAGAAAGGTTCGTAATACTTTGAGACTGTAAAATGTGAATTTAATAAGACTTGATATAGGGTCAGTTGCTAAGGAAAGTTTACCTCCATTATGGCATTTGTTCTTGTTGGATTCGGTATTGGCAAAAGTTCAAGTATCTCTAATTGATGAAGCCGAAACGAACACTGCTGATGCATCAGGTGTTACTATTTCAGGAGCAGCCTATGTACAAGATCTTTTGCCACATGTACTACGTCTTACACAAGCGATTCTGCATTGTACAAGGTGGGTATGGGATTATATAAATGTGACTGATTCTGCCATACAGAGTGCCCTCGATTTATGCCAGGGATATGTTTCTGCACTAAGTGGCAGAATGAGGCTTGGCATAAATTGTTTTGATTTTACAGTGTAACACAGTGGCAAGTTGATGAATAATATCGAGTTGGAGAAAACTTAAAGTGGCGGTTTGGTAACTTTTGGATTGCGGCAAACAGCTGTAATGGGGACGTGCCTGTGCACTTTCTGAATTAGCCACTTCAAAAAGGTCCACATCGGAATTTGCATGAGTCTTCGACAACACCATCCAGGGCATACTGTAACGGTGCACACCCTGTTTGGCTTTAATTTGTGTATGTCTTCCAAGTATTACGGCGTACTTTAGCTGTGTTACAGACGATTACTCTAGACGGTGGTACTTAGCTGAGCCTTACTCAGGTCGTATAATATAGAGGATAGGGACCTTCCCTTATCACATGGAAAGACAACAACATCAAGGAACTCTAATATTCTTTATTATGACTTACAAGCACTGCAGTGTTTCGAAGGCTATAATGCCGGCCGACAATTGGTGGTGGCTGGTCTAGCAGCAAGAAAGGCTGATTGCAAGTTTGGTGCAGGTTACTGCGGTGTCGGACTGTGTTACACTAGTGATGTAAAAGAGAGGCAAAGAGTCGGTGCACACACAATCGTACTAACAGGTTTCCCTGCAATGTGGGACTGTGCTGCACCGATTGAAGTAAGGGTTAAACAGGTTGTGATCTGTTACAGCAGTTCTCTGTATTACGCATAGAACTACCACCTGCATCAGACTTGGCTTTCCTTTTTTTTGCATTTCTCTGCAGATGCGTTTTATATACATTACGAAAACCCCTCCATTTCGAGTCGTAGAGTATCCAACCAATGACAAAAAAATCAAATTTTGTTGCCAGAGTGACGCTGCACTAATTGGTGGTTGCCTTCCAAACCCTACGATTGCTTCATTCTTTTCCAAGTTTTAAATTGGAGTTTCCCACAGTATTTTCGAAACTGCCCTCAACAGGTGTGCCTTTGATTGAATAGCAACCTCATAAATTTTAAACTAAATTAGTTCGCGGTTTTGGGCTGTTTGTTTTGACTGCTGGCTATGCCATGTACCAAAATATCCTGTTACCACTCCAAGTCTCGTAACATTCGTAACAGTTGCAAAAGATATCGGCTTACACCCTATTCAAATCAAACGAAAGCTTTCGCTTAAGATCTAGAATTGTTTACCTATAACTACAAATGATTCCTTACATCTAGCTATTAAAATCTTCTTCTTCTTCTTCTTCATCAACCTTGATCAATCCATTGTTGGATGTAGGTCTCCCCTTCTCTTCTCCATTCCTTCCTGTTCTGTGCTTTTCTGTGCCATTGTTTTCCAGCCACTCTTCTTATATCATCCACCCATCTCAGTGGTGGTCTCCTGACTCCTCTTCTTCCTTGTCTTGGTCTCCATTCTATTATCCTTTTGGTCCATTTTTCATCGTTTGTTCTCATGATGTGTCTAGCCCAAGACCATTTCTGTTTTGTGATATGTTCAATTAGGTCTGCAACTCCTGTTTGTCTTCTCCACTCCATAGTTTTCCTGTCACTCAGTTTTATTCCTAGCATTTTCCTTTCCATGGCAGTTTGGGTTTTTCTTAAACGGTGTATGATTTTTTTAGTGAATGTTGCTGTTTCCATGCCATAACTAAGGACGGGTGTGACACACATGTCAAATTCTTTGGCTTTTTGTTTGTTTGTAAATTTATTTGAACATAAGATATGTGATAGTCTGCCAAATGCTACCCAGCCTAGTCTGCTTCTTCTTCCTATTTCTGGTTCCTGGTTTTCATATTTTAGTATTATATTGTGTCCTAGGTATATGTACGATGGAGCTATTTCTATGCTTGAGTTGTCTAAGTCTATTGAATTATCCTTTATATTTATATCTTCGGTTACGATTTTTGTTTTAGTGTAATTGATATTCAGGCCTACTTTCTTAGATTCTGTGTTCAATTGTGATATCATCATTTTCAGTTCTGTTGCGTCTTTGGCCATTATCACAATATCATCAGCATATCTCAGGTGGTTTATGTATTTTCCATCGATGTTTATACCTTTTTCTTGCCAATCCAGCTTTTTGCAAATGTTTTCCAGTACCAGATTATATAGTTTAGGGGAGATGCAGTCGCCTTGTCTGACTCCTCTTTCCACTCTGAATTTTTCAGTTGTTGAGTTGTTCACTTGTATTTCTGAAGTAGCTTTGGTATATATATCTTTTATGAGGCTGGTATATCTAGAGCCTATTCTGCAGTTGTCCATTGCATTTAGTATGTAGGGCAGTTCGATAGAGTCGAACGCCTTTTCATAGTCTATGAATGCTAGAGATAGGCTGATTTTGTATTCGTTGCATTTTTCAATGTTTTGATCGTTTGTATTGTGGAATATCCTCTACGGAAACCCGCCTGCTCTACTGATTGGTAGTAGTCGATTCTGTTTTCCAGTCTGTTTGTTATTATTCTTGTCAGTGGTTTGTACATAGTTGATAGTAGGCTGATTTGTTTGTAGTTTGATAGTTTTCTATTGTCACTCTTCTTGTGTATTATAATTATGGCATTGTACCAATCTGTTGGAATTTTCCCTTCCTGGATACATTTGTTCATCAGTTTAGCTAGTTCTATTTCTATGGTGATTTTATCTTTTCTTGGCACAGTACCGTTTTTCATTTTGCTCAGTGCTGAGTCTTTTTCTTCTGGGGTTACTTCAGGGATGTCTTCAGATCCAACGTTAGTAATGTTTCTTTTCCTTTTTGAACTTCATCTCTGTATTCTGTTGAGTTTGATTTATACAGTTTTTCATAATATGATTTTGCTGTTTGCAGCATCCCTGTTTTGTCAGTTATTTCGACGTTGTTTTCATTGTATAGCTTTGTTATGTTCTTTCGGCCATTGTTTAGTTTTGTTCTTAGAACTTTCATGTTGGCGTTACTTTCTATGGTTTCTTCTATGATCCTTTCTCTGTATATTTTTATATCACTTCTGATTTCTCGTCGTATCAGCTTGTTTAGTTCTGTGTATTCGATGCTGTCCGTTGTTCGCTGTTCTCTCATTTTTCGTCTTTTCTCCATGAGCTTTTTTGTATTTATGCTTAGTTTTTCCGAATTATTTGGTTTCTTTTTAGAAATTTTATTACTTGCATTTTGTATGGCCGTTGTTATTTCTGTGTTTGTTTCATTTATGTCTCCGTCTTTGGATAGATTTCCTAGTTCTATATTAAGCTGTTTCTTGTATTCATCTCTTTGTGTTTTGGTCTCTGTACTTTTGTCAGTTTTAGTCTTTCCCATTTAGTATCTATACTGACTTTTGCTCTTACTAGTCGATGGTCGCTTGATGTAGTAAATCTATTAAGAACTGTTACATCTTTTACTGTATTTTTGTGTGAAGATATTAGGAAATCGATTTCGTTTTTCGTATGGCCGTTTGGGCTTTTCCAGGTTCATTTACGTTGTGGTTTCTTATTGAAAAAGGAGTTCATGGCATACAGGTCGTGTAAGTGGAGAAAATCTAACAGTATTTCTCCTCTTTCGTTTCTCTGGCTGAATCCAAACTTTCCTATTGCCATTTCATGTTGGTCCAGGCGTTTTCCAATTTTAGCATTGAAGTCACCGCTTAGTAGAGTAAAGTGAGTTTTATTTTCTGTAACACATTTGTTCATTTCTTCGTAAAATTTATCTATTACTTCATCTTCGCAGGTAGAGGTAGGAGTGTATACCTGTATTAGTTTTAGTTTATATTTACTATAGATTCGGATGATCAGGTATATTACTCTGTTAGAGATGGTTTGAATTTCAGCTATGTAGGGCTCTATATGTTTCTTTATAATAAATCCTACTCCGCCTGAGTGCTATTTTCTCTGGAGAAGTATAGTAGGTTTCCTGATTTCAGTGTTATGAGTTCGTTATTCTTTCTTCTTACTTCTGATAGTCCTACCATGTCCTATTTTATTTTTGTTAGTTCTTCCAATTCGTGTAGTCTGTCTTCAGAAGAGAGGGTTCTTGTGTTGAAAGTTGCTATCTTCAGTTGGGTTTGTTTTGATATCTTCGAGTGCCTGCTCCCCCCCAGGATCCGTGGGGCTGACTGCTGGTGCAGTATTAGACTCTGGACCTGTTGTCCTACTCATCTGGGGAATATTCCGTTTGTTTTTGGTGTTCGAATTCATCATTTCATTAATTAAAGGTTAGGAGGAAAATAGTGAGTATCTTCCCCGCTGACTAGGCGGGTTGGAAGATGTCCATATCAGCCGTCCCTAACATGGGAAGCAGACGCTGTTGTGCTAGTTTTGGTCCTCCCCGGGTATTTCATTTGTCCGGTACCACCCATATCTGGGGAGGCGCCCGAGGGTTGACTAACAACCCCACACGGGTCTATTGTCCTTATTGTCTTTCCTGAAAATAACTTACATATAAAATGTCTGTGCGTACTGGACTCCTACAACACGAAGGGTGCAGCATATGACTTCCTGCGACTAGGACCTGTAAATTGATTACCATAGAGGCTATTATTGAGTTTACAGCTATACTAGGAAATTTATTAAAGACACAGTACGGTTACATCTCTCTTTGACTCATGCAGGTGCCAATGCGATCTTTTTTGACATGGCAAAGTTTCTTAGAACTTGAAAGTTGCCAGGCCTTCATTTTAAATTTTCTCCGACTCCAATAGCATTGTAAAGGTTTGAAATAACATAAATAAGATAATAGTTATTTATTATACATGTCTTATTAGGCATATAAAACGCACAAGAAAAGTTTAGACACAAATCGAGGGTTACCTGCAGTTTAATTAATTTGAAATGATAACGCAAGTGTTTGTAGATGGTCGCTTTTACATTGTATGGTGCAACAAAGTGAACCTTCAGGAAAATTCTCTTTGCAAGATTTTGAAGGTTTACAGGAAGTTCTAGCCATTGCATCTAGTCGTAACAGCCTTACAAATGCTTTAACCACTGAGTTAAGTGCACTATTACCAACAGCTGCCGCCACTGTCCTTCAACAGTGGAATGTTTCAACCTTGGAAGACTGCAGTTGGGTAAGAACTTAATGTTTATATTAATAGAAATTCGAGAATAATTAATATTTTTGTTTTAGACTCCGTATTTAAATGATATTATACCTTCCGAAAGTTTCATACTAAAGATTATAGACACTCACGTATCTACTTTGTCAATGACATTTCCTTTTAGTATAAATCTCTCATTGAAACGATTGCTTCAGTGTTTAGTAAAATTTATCTGCCAGCATGCCCCAAAAACAGAAAATACTGATACAAAAAACAAAGCTATCGAATTATTGGTTCTCATCACTCTGGATTTGCGAACTGAATTTTTACATGAAAATGTATCGAAAACGTTGGATAAAATGATTGGTGACACCGAAACTGATGAGCATCAAAAACGAGTATACCTTCACTTTTTAGAACATTCGTACAAGTTAATCATCAGCTACACGTCGTCTAGCACTTGTAACATTGCAGTAGATGAAAAAATGTTACATAGTTGTCTGAAATTTTATGAAAAGATTTTGGAGAAGTCATCTGGACGACAAGCACTAGAAAGCTTTTTCACCGGAGACAAGGATTTGGTTAAGGTCCTTATGTCTGTATCAAGTCCTCAAATGTCCCAGCAGTACAGCACGAGAGTATTACACTTTTTTAATAGACTGTTCCAAGCGGCTGAAAAAAGTTCTACCGATCCTAGTTTAAATTATTTGTGCAGTAGTATGAGTAAACTGGCAAATGTGGAAGGTGATAAATTGCAAGTAAGTCTAACACATTAACTACCGATCAATGAATTGATTAGTATCAAATAGTAGTGGTTTTTTCCAACTTTTCAAGTTACAAATATTTTAAAATTTGGTATTGAGCACATAGCCTAACATGTGATGATAGTATTCATAAGTTACATTGTAACGTGAGTTAAAAAAAAGTTATCGAGAGGGCTTTGAACTAGATTTTTTCTTACGATGGCACGTCGGTGATTATTGCATCACTCTATTCAGAATTCAACGCGCTGAGTCGCTTGAGTTGTCAGTTGTCAAAGTGAGGTTATGTGCATACGCAATCCATAACATAAGTTACGATACGACTTTCAAAAATTAGTGTTTCACAATAGGCCACTTGATAACGGTTTTATTTGAACGTACTTTATGTGTGTGTTATACTTTATATGTAACAATTCAAATAATAGTTGAATAGAAAGTTTGTTTACACCAATTTCCAATTACTAAACACTTAATGCACATTTTAAAAAATCAGTATATATCCCGAATTTGTAAATATGAATAATATATAGAAGAATGGCTACAAGCCCTAATCACAGAGTATAAAGCCCGTGTCCTACTGTAAAAATTTTTATAAGAATTTTTATAAACAGAATTTTGATAGTGTGACAGCACACAGTTTTATAAAAATAACGTCACTGAAATTTACGTTGACGGTGTCTGTATTTTGATGACGTCACATAAAATAGTTTTATAAACACTTTTGGAATAGAAGGGTTTCTATAATTTTGATGAGATTAGGCATTTCATTGGATGTTGATGGCTAAGCCCAGCCTACTGAAAATTTGAAAAGGCGCGCGAAACTTCTGTTTTAAAACATTCATGCTCAATATTTTTAACTTTAACCTCATTCTTGGCCACCACTTCCTGCGAAGCTGTTGTTTGAGGTACGTAATAGTTGTGAAATATTAAAGAATGACTGGCACGTAGTCTATTGAACAAACTGGTGCGTTAATCGACCATTATGAAACCCAGTCAATATTATACAGTTTCCCATCCTAGTTACCATAACAAATATGCGAGGCAACAAGCGATCGAGGAAATTGTAGAGGGTTTAAAAGATATTCGGCCCAATGCAAGTGGTAAAAAATTATTTATATCCGATTGTTTACTATTTTAATATTGTTGTTTGCAGTGAGTGAAATAAAGGCAAAATTTTTGTAGTTTTCTGGATCACTGTGTTTCACCTCATTTTCGCACATCGAAAGAACACCACGACCATTTCCCATATTTCTGTTATTTAACTAAGGTCTAACCCACCATTTACATTTAATTTGTTTTTTCTTTTGTTTCTGAATTACGGCATAACCAATTAAATTTCTTGTAAGCCCTGGCAAAAGTTTCTTTCTATATACACACACTACAATCTAATTTCACTTAAATATTGACAGTGGGACAGGGCTTAAAAATATTTTGATGGGGCGTGACGTCACCACGTTTTTATAAAAAAATGTATAAAACCAATTTATACAAATTTTTACAGTGGGACAGGGGCTTACAAAGAGACATTGATGACTACATTGTGTTCATAATTTGCATGTTTTGCAAGTTATTACAGTTAGAAAAAAGTAGTGATCATGTCTACATTTCTTTTTTTGAGTGGTGATGGTCTAGATAGAAACACCGACTGTCATCTCAAAATTTCATTTGAAAATAACATAAAACCACACTTATAAAGACCACTAATCTGAGGTTAACTTTAATTCGTTGTTAAAATAAACAAAAGCTTATCCATACGTTAGTTCTTATGACATTTTATTCATTAGTAAACAAATTTTGATGCGCTTTTGTTTATTTTAACAACAAATTCAAGTTAACCTCAGATTAGTCGTCTTTATAAGATTGACTAAATTGATTAAATTATAAGAACTGCTGAAAATGTTCAACGTTGCAATTTAAACAACTTGACACTTTTACTATTATAATAACTGTCACGTTTAAATTAGAAACATCAGAAGTAATAATGTGCGTTAAAAAAAAAAAAAACTTTATCGAGAGGGCTTTGAACTAGATTTGGTCTTACGACTGCATGTCGAGGATTATTACATCGCTCTACCTAGAATTCCGCGTGCTGAGTCAGTTGAGTTGTATGTTGTCAAAGTGAGTTTATGTGCATATGCAATCCATAAAATAAGTTACAACATGACTTTCAATAATTACTGTTTGACACAAGGCCACTTGATAACGGGTTTTTTGAACGCACTTTACAGCACGACTTAATTTTTGCAAAGCCAAGCTTGATTTCGTTTTCATTTGCTCACATGTTATAACACACAGAACAATGTGCATTAGGCCAGAAATTTTAAGTCTTAGGCTGAATTTACATATCACAAATGTTAGGTATATGTGCATGAAGTCTCTGGAAAAAAAAAAACAAATGTGTATAGGCCATTCAGTAAACATAAACACTTAAACTTTTTTGAAGTTGGCATATGCATACAATTTTTGTACTAGGGATTCTATATTTTGTTTTGCAAGATTTTCATACCTGCATAAAGGCGAGTTTGAATTTAAAAGTGACAATCAATGACAATTAATATTTCTCATTATTTCATTGTAGTAGTACATATTTTTCGAGAAATTCATGCCTGAACTTTTATAAAACGTAATAAAAATAGCTATTAATAAACGCTACATCAATAGTATCCAACACAGTATTTGTATAATATCCTTAAAAGCAGGGCTGTGTAGTCGGTAAAAAAAATCTGACTCCGACTCTCGACTCGGACTCCGACAGTACTAAAATATTGATAATCCCACCCCCTCATACCTTTTCATCTACCTGAGAAACTTTACCGGCTCACGAGAAATTTCGCAATTTTGGTGAATGTAATTGGTTATAATAAATTATATAATTATAATCTTGTTTAATATTTGCTATTTAAAATCATAAATTAACAATAACAAGGTAATGGAAATTTAAGATGCGAGTGTTTAAAATTAAGAATTAAGAACAAAAAATAGAACACTAGTAAGTAGAGGTAAAATCTAAAATCATAGTTTACTGAAAGTGAACTCAAATGAAAAATAAAGTGCACTATAAAAGTAAGAAATTATTGTAATATGTACGTGGTTTTTATTTATTTTCAATCACATAAAAGAGGTACTGGTAAAATATAGAAAAAACGGTTTTTCGCTGTATAAGGGAAAAGTCGGAATTTTTAAATAGTTGGGTAGGAAGTGGTGGTAACACTTACTGTAGAACACACTCTGCCCACTTGTGCATCTTTGAATTAATTATTTTTATTGTACACGTGCATTATCATAAACTATCATAAATAAAGAAAAATAAGAAAATATATAAATGTTTAATTTCAATTAAAAATCAGATTTAAATCATTAAAAATCGATTTATTTTATTTTTTCAAAAAAATCTTGATTTTTATCAACCGTGGGTCTGAGTCTTCAAATAGTTAGTAATAAAGTTGTTCATATAGTTTTCAGTTTTCAGAGTTTTTACCAAAAAAAATTATAAAGTGGGAGTCGGAGGCAGGTAATTTATACCAACTTCAACTCCGACTCCACCCAAAAAGTTCCGACTTCTTGACTCCGACTCCTGGCTCTGACTCTACAGCCCTGCTGAAAAGTAATATTACGTATAGCATTTATGATAGATACTAAGTAAATGTCACACCCTTCACCTATTTGTTTTAGTAACTTTACTGTAAGTACATTCCTAGACAAAAATGAATGTTGGGAGTACACTCATGAAATTTTGGAAATCAAATGCCACTTTATGTGTTTATATTTACTGAACAGACTATAATAGTTATTTTTAAAATTTTATTTACAAAAAGATGGCTTTTTTTAATTAATTTCGGTGTGTGAAGTGCTTTTAATTTAGGGATGAACGATTCTAAGTGGACGGTTCCTTAGTTACCAATAGACGTTTCCTTAGTTACCAGAACTGACCAACGCACTTGACTAAAATGAAGGCAAATAAAATTCTATACAAAATGGGCTTGGATTTGAATATTTAATGACATTTTAAAAAATCTTAACACGAGTTGTCTATAAAAATTTTTAAAATGTCATTAAATATTCAAATCCGAGCCTATTTTGTATAGAATTTTATTTACCTTCATTTTAGTCAAGTGTGTTGGTCAGTTCTGGTAACTAAGGAAACGTCTATTTAAAATCGTTCATTCCTAAATTAAAAGCAAGAAGACTGTACTAAGGAGATGTAACTTCTTAAGACGGCTGTATATAAAAGCGGCCCCAATGCCGGGGATAGCCGTCGCGGCACTGTCGACAGCGTGTACTATCTTTGTTCATTTTCGTTCGTTTTCGCTGCCGTTCGAGAGTTGGAAGCGAGCTAAATTAACCTGTAATTGCGGTTAAAAGTCAGTTTAGGGTTGTTAATCAAATGGAGTGTATTTCAAGTGTGTTATTAATTGTTAAAACATGGTCTGTAAAAACTGTAATTTCCAGTTACATTTAGTAAATATTTGACATTGACAGTTACGAGTTTTGTGAATGGATAATAGTACACGACGACCGCTATATTTGTCAACTTTTAACAGTTCTCTTCGAAACGCGAGTTATTTCTCCTTAGTACAGTCTTCTTGATTAAAAGCACTTCACACACCGAAATTAATTTTAAAAAACCTACTTTTTTAAATGAAATTAAAAAAACTATTAGATTATAGTTACCCTACTTTTGAGTTTCAAATTCTAAACTTGTAAAATTATTTGTGATAAGATTTGTATTTTTATTTTTCGCATTGTTGAAGGTATGGTTGAGGCATGTTATCCTTGGTCCCAACAATATGACCAGCAGCTCATCATCATCTAATATTCAAACTCCTACACTTGTAGTGCCTACAAAAACGGAAGTTCCACCTGCTCCTTCTAAAGCTAATGTGAAGCCTTCTGAAACTAGTGGCAGCGGCACTACTCAGTGGAGCACAAATCATGTAGCCAGTTCAGAATCCAATCCATCACCAAGTCCCAGCGATGACCAAAAATCCCTTGTTCAAGAAAATAGCCAGCTCTTGCAAGCCTTGACTTCCTTCATCGTAAAACAGAGTAGCAATGTGTCAGAAGATGTTGCCATTACTATCTTAAAAGCATTACTTCCAGTGGCATCTCATATTCTTTCACCTGCGTTAGAAGGTGCAGGATTTACTGATTTAATGGTAGTAATGACTATGCTGGCAGATGCTGGTATCGGTCAAGGGCACACGCATTTATTTCCAGCAACTTCAGAATGGCTGGAAATATGTAAACAGTATCTTACAAGAAAAGAAGTAGTGGACAAGTTAGTTTTAGACACGGAAATAACCAAAAATACTGTGATGTTGGAAGCTGCATGTTGCCTCCTGGATTATGTTGGAGATTTAATTGGCGGACTAACAAGTCAAGCACAAAGCATGGGCTTTCGTGCATTCAGTCCACCTTGGGAGGGTGAAGCACCTTTGGAGATGGATTCTGAATGGCCGGATGAGTTACATGACGAAGATGACAGCGGTGATGATTCTGATGAGGATGCATTGTGTAATAAATTGTGTACATTTACTGTGACTCAAAAAGAATTTATGAATCAGCATTGGTATCATTGCCATACTTGTCGTATGCTTGATGGAGTGGGCGTTTGTTCTGTGTGTGCTCGTGTATGCCACCGAGGACATGAACTTACTTATGCCAAATACGGCAACTTTTTCTGTGATTGTGGTGCAAAGGAGGATGGTTCTTGTCAAGCTTTAGTAAAACGGAGTCCTCAGTCAATTGCTGAAAGGGATCCAGGCACTACATCAGCAAACAGTGCCACTTTAGGCTATGTTACTGAAAATATGCTAACTAGTTCTTTAAGAAGACGGGCTTCCTCACCCATTACATTCGATAGAAGTTTATATCGTAAAGAGAGAAAAATGGGTAATATTGTTAAACAATTGGAAGGATCTCGTGAGTGGCTATTTAGCTATTTAAGTGGTTGTTCCATACCAGCCACTTTAATTGAACTAGCACAGTCTTTAGTACCACCTATTGAAGCTTCGTGTAATCGCACCTCACCTGTAGGGTGTCATGCTCGTGCTTTAAGGGCATTACAACAACTTCATTCTACAGATAAAAAATACATCCATACTGATCAATTGATGGTTCCAACTTTAGGATCACAGGAAGGAGCTTTTGAAAATGTGCGTATGAGCTATGCAGGAGAGCAAGGACAAACAATTCGGCAATTATTATCTGCTCACATTGTTCGTCGTGTTGCTATGTGTTGCATGTCTTCTACTCACGGTAAGAGGCAACATTTGGCTGTATCCCTTGAAAAGGGAAAAATAACTGTGTTACAACTATCGGCTCTTCTCAAACAAGCAGATTCATCGACTAGAAAACTTACACTTACAAGATTGGCATCTGCACCAATTCCATTCACTGTGTTAACTTTGGCCAGTAATCCGTGTAACGAAGACTTTCTTGCAGTGTGCGGTCTCAAAGACTGTCATGTGTTAACATTTTTGTCAACCGGTTCTGTATCTGATCATTTGGTACTGCACCCACAACTAGAAACGGGGAATTTTATAATTAAAGCTATCTGGTTACCTGGATCTCAAACGAAATTGGCGCTGGTGACAGCAGATTTTGTTAAAATATATGATTTGTCAAAGGACGCTTTGAGTCCCCAATACTATTTTCTTGTTCCTAGTGGGAAAATTAGAGATTGCACTTTTATGTATGAAGATGGAGTTTACAACATCTTGTTAATGTCATCACCTGGCCACATCTACACTGAAGTTCTTAATGAAGAGAGCTCCGCCAAACACGGCTCGTTCTATGTTACCAACACGTTAGAAGTGTTTCATCTTGATGTCACTGTGAGTATTTAGTACTTTACAAACCTTTTTGCCTGTTCAGAAATTAATGATCAATGAATGTTTTTTATGTAAATATGTGATTAGTTAGATAATCTTGTGTTCATTAAAACTAAAATTAATATTTATTGCTCAAAACTGCTTAATATCTTGCTGCAGGTGTATTAGAAATTAATTTTACCTGTGTTGCACGTCCCACACTGTATGAATGGTCCTCAACACCGAAAGGTAAAAGAGGCTATAGATTATGTATGAATGAAAATGACTGAATGTAGTAATACTATTATTTAATTTAAAAGAAATAACGGGGAATACAAGGAATAGTGCGTAAGCCATGGACTAAAGTGTCTTTCTTCTAAGCTATCGTGCGATTATTATCACGAAGTCATTATTTAGGATAAACACTCACTGTAGTAGGTATATACCGAGTGCTGACTTGCGCGACGCACCATAGGAACTTGCATAGTAAATTCTTTATGTCCAATTATTTCCTCCCCTAATTATTTTAGAGCGAAAGTGTAAAGACATTTTTTGTAGAGAAAAAAATACTGCATCCCTTCATACTAATATTTACAGTTTTCCATTTTCCGGAATAGTATAAATCAATGAAAACGAAAATTCTATTTTCAAAAAATCCGTGGTGCCATGGAATTACCTAAACAAATAATATGCGTTTGTTCATTTGTCATTGCTGCTTGATGTTTATAGTAATTCATAATTAATTTTGTTTTAGTCTAGATGAGTATTTCAAAATCTAGAAGAGCTGAAAAACTGTATTCTAGTGAAGAGTGATCAAATAACTCAGTATCAATTGGCAAATATTAAGCGAGTATTTTACTACAGGTTGGGCTATTGTTCTTTGTTCAGCAACGAATGGTAGATTATATGAACATTTAATTTGATTTTCTCTTATTTTTGTGTGAAAATAAATAAAATGGTTTCCTATTATACGTTTTATGGTTTTATCTTCATCGGTGTTGTTATAGCCTCCTTACCAAATTAATTTTAGTATCGTTAAGAGCTTCATTATATTTTATATAAGATATAATATATATAAAACACCTATTTATTTTTTATTAAATAACAAATACACTAAGCCAGAATTAATGTAATTATACAATAATAACATTTTTATGATTTATGTAAATTAATTGTGAAGTGCTTGCAGTTTGTAATACTCAATCCAGACGACGAAAGTTGAGCTGCAGACTTTTGAATGAAATTAATATCTTGGTTTAAGCTGCTAGTTGAAGCGCTGCTGTTGCAGACTACACCCAGAATTTTTTAAGCCATTATCTTCTTGTTTTCTGTCGAATGTTCTATGTAACCTTCGGCTACAGTATCAGACCGCCAGCCACCATGCCTTTTGACAGTTAACAAGTCCGCTTCGGCGTCTACAAGCAGTGATGCAGATGATCGCCGGCAGCAATGCCCCGTATATTGTTGAGTATTTGGACAATTTAAGAAAGATGCAATAATACTTGGCATTTTTCCAATCATATTAATACCAACTGGCTGTCGAGTGCACTTAGTATTTCTATACCCAATAAAAAATCTGCTGTGAGTAGTGTTGCATGGTCGAAGTGCTCCGTACTTTCGGATTAATTCCACCAAATTTACTCCTTCGATATTACCAGTAGTCACAAAGAATTCTCGCGGTATTTTGGTTTTGGTATTTGGAATGAGAATACGAATGTATTGTCCTTCATCTATAACATTTTCCTTGCATAATTCCGTTAATTCTTCACGCCTACAGGCGCCTGCAGGGCCTATGATTAATGCAACCTTGGTCAGAAGATAGGTTTTATTATCCGCTTCTTGTAGAAATTTTGTAATATCAGCTCTAGTCAAAATTTTTGATAGCCCTCGGATTTTCTTTTTAAAAATGCAATTAAGTGAACGGACTTACTGATATCTATATTATGTTTTACCGATATCATCGAACGCAACATGGAGTAATAGACCCAAAGCGATGAAGGCTTGTGAAGTTTTGATAGTTGTTCAAAGTATGCCAAAAGAACCTTATCATTATGGATATTCTTGATCCCTTTAAGGGCACATCATTGTTCCAACTTGTGATAAGTCTTGATACCTTAACTTCGACTTTTCGGGAAGCAAAGACGCTACAACCGTTTCTGCTGCTGCTTCAATGTTCAATATTTGCAAATTGTGACTAAATTTGACAAAATAAACAAGCGTTTACAGCAACACAAACCATTACCTTAGCAACAAGCACAACGACCACTTTATTAAAGCCGAAAATAATTCAATTAATTTGGAATTTTACGTCACATATTCTGTAATTTTTGTAATACGTATAGAGGCAGATGAGGACACTGTAGTTTTGCAGAGGGCATTAGATCGATTTGCAACCTGGTGTGAGAGAAATGA
Organism: Agriotes lineatus; assembly: GCA_940337035.1. Classification (NCBI taxonomy): domain Eukaryota; kingdom Metazoa; phylum Arthropoda; class Insecta; order Coleoptera; family Elateridae; genus Agriotes; species Agriotes lineatus. The sequence continues at coordinate 59,760,390 of OW679194.1, read as the reverse complement.
TCTAAACTTAAATCCAGAGAAATGTAAATGTATATCTTTCTCCCGTGCCAGAGCTCCCTTGTCTGAGGACTATAAAATAAACTCGGTGTCCTTAGCTCGAGTATTTATTATCCACGATCTTGGGGTAATCTTCGATTCTAAACTGTCTTTCTCGCAACAAATAGATTTCACAGTTAATAAAGCAAATCAACTTTTGGGGTTTATTAGGAGAGTTTGCTTTGAACTCAGGTCTGTTTCTACTATTAAGACTTTGTATGTTATGATTGTGCGACCCTTATTAATATTCGGCTCAATAGTGTGGTCTCCAAACTTTAAACTGTACATTGATCGGCTGGAGACGGTCCAACATAAATTTTTTAGAATTGCAGCGACGAGACTGGGATTGCGGGACCCATTTTGCGATCACAACTATCAAGAAATATCTATAACGGTACAAATTCCCTCACTCGAGTCCCCGAGGAAATATTTTGATCTGCTTTTTCTTTACAAATTAGTAAATGGACAACTGGACTGCCCCCTTCTTTTGAGTCAATTGATGTTCAAGGTGCCTTCACGGCCCTTGAGATCAGTCACCACCTTTGCCTTGTCAACTTATACGTCGTGCTATACCTTAAACAATCCTCTAACCCGTATATGCGCCATGTGTAATGTTCTCTCATGTGATATTTTAGATCCTATTTTGAGTCACTTTTGTAACGCAGCGAGGAGTACTATTTTTGTTTTTGAGTGAACGAGCCATGTCGTCACTATCGTCGGAATTAATGTTATGTTATTTTTCTTTTTTTTTTCTGTAAAAGGACTTCGAGTCCGTTCATACTTGTAATAAATAATAGATAAATAAATATGAAAACTTCAACGATGAAGATAAAATATTGAACAATACACGTTTGCTTATGGCACTTAACAAGATTCGTTTGATTGCCGCAAAACTTGGCTCACCGCCTCGTTTTGGCAATCAAACTCGTTCCGTTAAAATGCTCATAATCAAACTTGTATTGTTAATATCTATTATAATAACCGGAAAACGAAAAGTCAACTGCAATGGTAGAAAAATGTAAGTGCATTGCTTGTTTAGATAATTCCATGGCATCAGTGATTTTTGTAAAAATGCTAGTTTCGGTTCCGGAAAATGGAAAATTGTTAATAAATGTATGAATGGATGGATTTACACTTTCGCTCTAAAATAATTAGGGGAGCAAATAATTGGACATAAAGAATTTACTATGCAAATTCTTATGGTCGCGCAAGTCAGCACCCGGTATAATATATTATGTAAACCTCGGGAGGTTTGAAATCACACTGTAGTCCTTGAAAATGTGGAATAAAATTCAGGGAAATCTCTATATTGCAGAATTTTAACATTTATAACTAAAGCTGATAATTATATGCACTCAAATGTACGAAAATATGTGCATATATATGCATACATTTTGTTGAGTATATGCACCCAAAGTTACAATATATGCAAATAATATGCTCTAATTTTTTTTTAAATGAGTAGAAGTATTCTAAATAATGTAAAAATTTTAATTATTTTGTATGAGTATATTTGTCTAATTTTTATTTAAAAATTCATTTTAACATTTGACTATATAAACATAGACTGCCAACGGCAAGTTCATGTTGTAAGCCAACATAAAAATGAGATTACCCCTTACCCCGCCAGAATATTATTCATCCAACACTCGAAATTCGACTTTGAAATGGATTCTATATTGGCTGATTCCTTATACTCGTACATTGTTTCTATGGGAAATGTGGGGTTTGCTGGGAGATTATGTTTATACAGGGTGTCCGGAAAATACGTGTACAACGGAAGACCACAAGTTCATTAGCCCAAACAAAATATGATTTAACCGCGGATTTAACTCAAATTACCTATATACAAAGTTGCTTAGTTTAACCGCTAGAGAGCTTTAAAAATGATTAGCTTTTTTAATGTTTTTAACCCCTTGTATAATTGCTGCCATTTTTTTTTCTGAATAGTTACTTTAATTTAGGAGCTATTTCCTTTCTTACAAAATTTTAGTTGGATGAACGGTTTAGCCACAAAATAGTATATTAGTAGGGAGGCCAAACTAAATTAACTCGTCAAATAAAGATTTTCGTAGGACTGAGTAGGTTTATACCGACAAGTGGTACCTTCGTAATCGGCGGTGTTTCCTGAGTATGAAAACTCCTGTTGTCGCGTTCTCAGCCTGTGGAGTGAGGAGCTATGACGTCACAAAGATGGCGATTCTTGGTACCAAATTTTAGTAAAGTAAAGCTAGGGTTTAACCCAAACATAAAAAAAAAGGTTCTACCCAGCGGCAAACTGTTTAGTACCCTCCTCTTAGTAAGTGGTAAAAAGTTGCACAACATGCGCTTCGGGTTTAGGCGGAGGGGGGTGAAAAGGTGGTAAAATGGTAGGTTTCAACAGTTTTTCGCTAATATCTCGCTAACTATGAGGTTTAGCGCAAACTTTATCTTATATAAAATTAATCCAAATTTAATTTTCAATAAAAATGGTCTTATGCATCTTTGCGTTCCGGCCATGTAAATTGCCTATGTTCAGAGGTATGACCAACCACCCGGTATGTACCTGATAATATATCTACATTGCTCCCCTCCTTTGTCGTTTTTATCTTCATTTTGCCTATATTTTCTTTTGAACGATTAACTCAATAACTACTTTACCTATTTATGCGAATGAGGTGTCGTATGACAGATATTTAAATGTCTAACATCCCGTTGTGGTTGTGTTAACAGGAAACAAAAATGCATGGAAGATGTTTGCCACATCGGTGTAAGATGTTTTAATCAATATAATTATGAAAGAGATGATGTTTACTTACAGTAACAACTTTATTTAGTTACATTCATTTTGTAATTTTTTAAATTGTGTGGGATTTAAGCAAGGCAAATAAGAATAAATTGAAGGCCACAGAAATGGATTATCTTAAAAGAAGTTGTAGAATATCACGATTAGAAAAAGTCAGAAAAGAAGATATACGGAATTGCATGGAAATATCAGAGAATATATCGAAAAACGTCAATTGGCTTGGTTCGGGCATACAAAAAGGATGGACGAAGCCAGATGAGAACAAAATTATAGTGGGTACCTCCAGAAAGAAGGAAAAAAGGAAGGCCTAGGAGAAGTTGGAGATATGAGATAGATGAAGCAATGAGAGCTAGAGATATAAATGAAAAGGATTGCTATATTAGAAGAACCTGGACACTGGGGACGGAGAAACGGCGATGCTCGAAGGCTTGGATTCCATAACGAAAAGTGCATTACTCAAGGTCTGCAAAATAGGCGCCAGCAGTAGCCGTGGCCTTTTCAACAGATGAAATCTTTTATCCACCGAGGAAAATTTTGAGCTTAGGGAATAAGTCGAAGTCCGAGGGAGCCAATTAGAGCAAATAAGGTGAATGCGGAAGCAAATCGTGCTTTAATTCGTCGATTTGACCATTGCAGTAACTCAAGTGTGAGATTGTGCATTTTCCTGGTAAAAGCAAACGCGGCACCCATCATGCGGTCAGCTTTTTCGTGCCCAATCCTTGGGTTAAAATATCGCACACCAGCTCTTTTGAGATGTTTACTACATTAGCTATTTCACTCAATTTCAGTCATTTGTCTTTCAACACCATATCGTAGATTTTGATAACCATTTCTGTTGTAGTGACACTTCTTTAGCATTCAGAGCAGTGCTCGTCTTGGACGCTAGTGCGGCCGTATTAAATTTAACCATCTAATTTTTCTCTGTCGTATATGATGGAGCACATTCACCCAGCACAGTTTTCGTCTATTCAAAATAGTTTGCACCTTTCAAGACTTTTGTAGGCAAACATTAAATAACCGCACAATGGCCAGTATTTTCCATTGTTAAACAAATACAACACGTTCTCTTTAAACAGCTGCTAACAACAAACTATTTCACAGATGGACTTTATATTATCAGTATTACCAATTCAAAGTTGACATTTTTGAATATACATTTATATTTATATATTTAAAATATGTGGAGGCTAACTAATTATCATCACGCCCTCGTATATAAATTGTGTTCAATTCATAGTAACAATTACTTCGCAAATAAACTTAACAAAAACTTTGCATTTCAATTGACTTTTATTCTAGGCCTAGGAAGTAATACGAACACATTAACACGTTAATTGGCTATTGCCGTGTCACGAGACGCATCTCAGTAAATTTGCCACAACTTTGTAATTTTTCATTAGAATCTAGAAATTTAAAATTTATAATTAAGTTTATGAACGCAGCAATATTTTAAGTAGTCGACAATTTTTTGCCAGTTATTTTTTACTGTGTTATTTAAAATTAAAAGAAAGTTAATTCGTGATTTTTTTTTAAATATCCTTTTAAATATAAGACTTATAATGAAGAAAGTCAGACACATGTTGTTAGACATTTAAATACCTGCCATACGACACCTCATTCGCATAAAAAGGTTCAGTCGTTACTGAGTTAATCGAAAAACCTGGTACTCAAAAAACGCCATCTTTGTGACGTCATAGCTCCTCACTCCACAGGCGACAAAGCGACAACAGTAGTTTTTCTACTGAGGAAACACCGCTGATTACGATAGTATCACTTGTCGGTATATTCCAAGCTAACTGGAAAATAATGACATTATCCTTGCCCCCTGCATATCTCCGTTACCCTTGACCGGAACGCAAAAATGCATAAGACCATTTTTGTTGAAAATTAAATTTGGATTAATTTTGTATAAGATAAAGTTTGCGCTAAACCTCATAGTTAACGAGATATTTGCGAAAAACTGTTGAAACCTACCATTTTACCACCTTTCCACCCCCCTCCGCCTAAACCCGAAGCGCATGTTGTGCAACTTTTTACCAGTTACTAAGAGGAGGGTACTAAACAGTTTGCCGCTGGGTAGAACCTTTTTATTTATGTTTGGGTTAAACCCTAGCTTGACTTTACTAAAACTTGATACCAAGAATCGCCATCTTTGTGACGTCATAGCTCCTCACTCCACAGGCTGAGAATGCGACAACAGGAGTTTTCATACTCAGGAAACACCGCCGATTACGAAGGTACTACTTGTCGGTATAAACCTACTCAGTCCCACGAAAATAATTATTAATTCACTTGGCCTCCCTACTATATTGTATGTTAAGAGCTGAAAGTGCATCCTTGCCGCTTGCGCATGAATATTGCTGGTTGAGGCAAAGCCGAAACCAGCAATCATGCAAAAGCAGCAAGCGCACTTTTAGCTCGAAATATACATACAATTTTTTCGACGACTGAGCATATTATTAATGGAAAATATCATATTTCATTTTATTGCAAATATTAATTGACAATCAAGTTAACATTACTCGCGCAGTCTATTAGACATGTTACGCGATTATTTCGACAAATGACGGGCATTGTCAAGGAAACATTCGGACGTGGGTACCTATTTTGTTCACGCGGAAACCCAAAACGCTCGGCGAGCGGCAAAGTGATGAAAAGGCACGTTCAGCGGCAAATGTCAACTTTCTGTTGTCAAATGACAGTGAGAAAAATCTACTTTCGATGTCAGTCGTCGAAAAAATATTTTCTAGATCCCTACAAGCCTAGTGTAAGTTACAATTACTGATTCAGCCTTGTAGAGATTTAGAAACTCTTTTTTGTGGCTAAACCATTTACCCAACTAAAATTTGGTAAGAGAGTAAATAGCTTCTAAATTAAAGTAGCTATCCACAAAAAAACATTGGTGCTGATTATACTGGGGGTTAAAAAAATATGGATGGATAATTTATTGTGACAAAGTTTTTAAACACTGTAATATTCGAAATTAGGGTTTATTCCACAAAAAGCTGTAGTTTACTGGTACAAACGCATGGCCAAAAAATGAATAAAATCTATCAAAGATTTTTCAACTTACTTGAAAAAATTTAAAAAAGCTAATCATTTTTGAAGGCTTCTAGCGGCTAAACTAAGCAACTTTGTATATAGGTAAGTTGAGTTGAATCATCATATTTTGGGCCAATAAACTTGTATTTTAACAGGGACTTCCCCTTTCTTCTGTTTACTTCGATAAGCGCACTGCACTCCAGCGGCAGAAACTGAAAGTACAGGGTGGCCAGATAAGAATGCAAAGTGCTGTATCTCGGAAACTATTCGTCGTAGAGACTTTCGGTAAAAATTTTTATGACTAAAGTGGCCAAAAGAAGACCGTGGAAAATATTTTCAGATTTCCAAAATGGTCACCAGGGGGCGTAACTGCCATCTTGAACCTTTAAAGTGATTTTTCACTGAAATCCACCTAGTAAATGTTACCAAAAGATATATGCTTATTAAATCTAAGCTTTACTCGAGTAATTTTTGTTTAACACTTTTTGACTTATCTATTAAAATAAAGTGGTGGGGAGTAATTCAATGTTTTTTTAAATAAACAGCTGTAACTCCTAAACCACTGAACGGATTTTAACAAACTTGGTCTCGTTGGAAAAAGCATTTATTGTTCCATGAAACCCATCTTACCTGTGATATGTCTAATTCTTAGTGATGCCGCTAGAGCGCGTTTTTTGATATAATAACAAAAAATTGCAAAATTCTCTAAAAAATTAAATGCAATATGACTTTTTTTTCATAAAAATGTAGTGAAATGATACCTAAATAGGGTAGTGAAAACCGTATCTCGATATCTTATTCGTAGCCTGAAATATCGAAGAAAGAAAATTTAGTTATCATATAATTTTAAAAAGACGTTATTACACCGATATTTATTGTTATTTATTTGTTTTTTTTTCAAGATTCAATGATAAAATTTCATAATTTAATAATTTTTAAATAATAAAACTATTCTTAGTTCAAATAATTTAAAAAAAAACGTGTAGGGGCATAATAAGAAAAAAGGGCCGATTTTGAAATAAAACTAATGCCTCTTTAAATGCTCGAACTGTTTTCCATCACACTCAATGCATTGTTGGAGCCGCTCATGCGTGGACATTACAGCAGCTTCAATTTCTGCTCTTGAAAGGGTACGAATGGCCTCCTGTATTCGGATTTTCATGTCGTCTCTCGTTGTTGGTGGAATTTGATAAACAATATCTTTCAACCGACCCCATAGATAGTCCAAACAGGTGAGGTCTGGGGATCGGGGTGGCCAAGGAAATAGACTTCCTCGCCCAATCCACTTCTGGTAATATGTTAGATCTAAATGTTCTCGCACATTTCTTGAGAAATGTTCTGGGCAACCATCTAGTTGCAAAAACATATTTTGCCGTAATTGCAAGGGCACATCTTCTAATAAAATAAGCAATTGGTTTACCAGAAAATCAAGGAACACGGCACCATTTAGTGGTTGATCAAAGAAATAGGGACCTATAATAGTTCCGCCGAGGATGCCACACCACACATTGAGACTCCAATGGCCTTGATGTTGGACCTCGCGCAACCAGTGAAGATTGTTGTCAGACCAATAATGCATATTATGCAAATTAATGTTTCCATCACTTCTAAAAGTGGCCTCATCCATCCAAAGAATTTCGGATAAAAATTCTCTATTTTCCCTAATCATGCCCAACATCCAATGACAATAATCTATCCGTCGGTCAAAGTCTTCGTGATTTAAGGCTTGATGTAAAACCATATGATATGGGTGCAGTCTAAAAATTTGAAATAACAAACACATTGTGAAACATGTAAGGTAGTATTTTTAGTGACATAAAAACTTACCTGTGATCCTTTAAAATGTTTAGAATAGTAGTATGTGATATACCCAACGCGCGAGACATTGCTCTCGTACTAACGTGGGGATTCAATTCCACGTCTGCTAAGACATTAACAATATTGTCTTCCGTTGTTCTAGCAGAGTGTGTTCGCAACTGAGGTCGAAAGCTGCCAGTATTACGCAAATTTTGCACTAAACGCGGAAAAAATCTCGCATCGCGTAAACGCCGATTTGGATATCGAGCTCTGTATACTCTTTGAGCCAATGCCGCATTTTGAAGACATTCAAAATATACCGCAAGTGTGTGCAACGAACACAAATTACACTGTCTCTATAAGTATAATTTTAATATTTGTTGACAAGTTGATTTTAGGCATTTATTTTTCCTCCATGGCCTACTCTTCATATTCTGCCTACCATTTCACTACATTTTTATGAAAAAAAAGTCATATTATTGCATTTAATTTTTTAGAGAATTTTGCAATTTTCTGTTATATCAAAAAACGCGCTCTAGCGGCGTCACTAAGAATTAGACATATCACAGGTAAGATGGGTTTCATGGAACAATAAATGCTTTTTCCTACGACTGCTTCTAAAATCAAGCTTTCCGCCTTGTTAACGTACGTCAAAAATTGATTGTTTTGGATCAGTTCATCGCGGCAGCCGTCATACGTAAGTATATAATCGTGAATCGTAATACATAGCAACATACATAAATTTTATATAAGCTTTCATGATTATATACCTAAGTCGGCTAGTGGTCAGCTATTTGAAAACGTCAAAGTTGACAGCTGTCACTGTGAATTTGATTTAAACTTTTTTTTGCGATTTAAAGTTACTTGTGCTTTATTTTGTGTATTGTCGGTGTTTAAGTGTCAAGAAAAATAAGAAATGGGCGATAACATATCCAATTCTGATGTAAAAATTTGTACGTCGCTGGAAATTTTAGAAATGGCAAAAAACACCAGTTTAAACCTATTTACGAAAATTTTACAGTTGTAGGAAAAATTTTGTATGCAACACGAGCGAAAAATGCATTAGGCGTTCGTTCGAGTTTTTTCGGACTCACGCCTAATGCATCATTTTTCGCTCTAGGTACATAAATAACTATTTCCAACAAGACCGAGTTTGTTAAAATCCGTTCAGGGGTTTAGGAGTTACAGCTGTTTATTTAAAAAAACATTGAATTACCCCCCACCACTTTATTTTAATAGATACATCAAAAAGTGTTAAACAAAAATTACTCGAGTAAAGCTTAGCTTTAGAAACCATATATTTTTTGGTAACATTTACTAGGTGGATTTCAGTGAAAAATCACTTTAAAAGTTTAAGATGGCGGTTACGCCCCCTGGCGACCATCTTGGAAATCTGAAAATATTTTCCACGGTCTTCTTTTGGCCACTTTGGTCATAATTTTTTTTACCGAAAGTCGTTACGACGAATAGTTTCCGAGATACAGCACTTTGCATTCTTATCTGGCCACCCTGTACATATATATTTCAATTGCACACAAAAATTTTATTAATAAATTTAATGAAATAGTAAATTTTACAAAACAAAAACAAAAAAGTTCATATATTACAAATTATTGCTAAATATAACCAAATATGCAAAATCCATAAGATATGCTCAAAAACGTATAAATATGCAAAATGAAACTTGGCTTAAACGATTTGTTTTTATATAATCAGTATACATATGGCAAAACTTTCACCGGCATATTAATTATACAAAATATGCATTTGCCATATAATATCAGCTTTATTTATAACATTTATATAAAACTTGCATTCACATATATTGTATAGGAAATAATATTGTATACAAAATTTAAAATGTATTTGTCTGCTATTCTAAAAAATGTACTTACCCAATGTCAATATGACTTTAAATTTGTGTTTTGAATAGACGATACAGTGTTTTTAATTAACCTAATGTTTTTATTCAGTATAGTTTAAATATTGTGCTGAATGCTCGTTCTTAAATTTTATATATTTCTAATGACCGAGCTTGCTTTATTAGGTCTGGAAAGAACATAAACATCTTATTGTTGAAATTATTATTTATTTATTTAAACTAAAATCCTTATACCTATTAGGTGTCGGATTGAAATTATTTATTCTAATAATAACAATAAATTTCAGTTTTATGCGGACTTTGTAACATGCAGCGTTACTCAAAGTAAAAAATCTGTCTTAAGATATATTTGTTTCCGACTCAGAGCAACTCGTCGCATATAGATTTCACTATAGTACTTAATAGGCTCAAAAATGTTTAAATTTCTTTAAACATTTCATAAAGTACTAGTAATAATTTTTTTAAATGATTTCACTGCATTTTAGGACGTGAACGGTCAAATAGCTGGAGGTGGAGTCAGTATCTACTACTCTCATACGCTGGGATTACTATTCTATAGCTACGCTCAAGGAAAAAGCTTTATTTCACCAGTTACACCTCGTAGTAATTGTCTCACAGTGGTATTTCCTGTCACACTACCAACTGCTACCACAACAGGTTCCAAAAGCAATGGCGGCAAAAATCCTGCACCACAGCCTCTGTGTCAATGGACCGAGATACCCAATCATCCAGGACTTATTTGCTGTGCTATGCAAAGCAGTAGGTTTATGAAAATGGCTTCATTTTAGAATATTACTAAACTAATTATTTAGGCAATAATCCTGTAATACTGATGCTGAAACCAGATCTCATTGCTGTACAAGAAATAAAAGTAGTGTCGTCAAAATCGAAAATTACAGATATGGTTGCCATTCGCCATACTTCTGGAACAGAGCAGAGAACAACTTTGATTTTGTTGTGTGAAGATGGTAGTCTTAAGATATATATGGCCAACATGGATCAGACAGGTTTGTTACTAGGTAAAACAAATTTATTTAAATGTGAGATTCCGTTTCTCTCGTAGGTTTCTGGATGTCTCCCACAATACAACCAGCAGTAATGCATCCACCCGTGAAAGCCCGCAAGAAGAAAGTAGTAAAGACTGGAAAAACTTCTAGTTCATTGATGTTTCCTATTGACTTCTTCGAACATTGTCAACCAATGAATGATGTTGAGATCGGAGGCAATGATCTTCTGCAGGTCTACAATGTAGCACAACTTAAACACCGTCTCAATACTGCTGGCTTATATGTAGTATGCACTAAACCTCTGGGCTTTACTATTGAAGCTACAAATTCCGACAACAATATGGTTATGACTGGTAAGATGCTTTTATGGGATCATTATTAAAGTTAAACATGTTATATATTTTAGGAATTCGGGTGTTGGTGGGAACTCAAGATCCACACAGAGCACCTTCTTTTATAGAAGTTTTTGGCAGAATAATTACAATCACTATTAGTCGCAGTCGTTGGTATGATATACCATTTACCCGAGAAGAAAGTTTACAGGCAGATAAGAAACTGACCATAATGTTTGGACCATCACAAGATCCAGAAACAATCACGATGCTTGATAGTTTAAAAGTGTAAGAGGTCATAATTATTTCATATAACACTATCAATTTATTTATGGCATGTGTACAGTTATGGTAAAACTAAAGAATCCTTTGGCTGGCCAGAGGAAAGCGAAGAAACCGCCAATAGCACATCGGTTGTTCCTCCAGTCGCATCTCTATCCAATAACGAATCTGAACAGGCTACAACTAGTCCAACACCACTTACCACACTCGAAAGGTAGAAAGTAAAGATCCTGTTACTATAAAAATTACATTATATTGGTTGCAGATTGGTTGTAGGCGTGTTAGAAGTTTTAGACAGCAGCTTTTCTCTTTACTCAAACGAGGAAAAGTTGGCTCCACAAAAACCCTTATGTATAACTGTAGCAACACAACTACTTACGTTACCATCGCCCCCATCTTTGCAGATACATTCAAAGGGTCTGTTATCTGCTCTTCATTTGTCAAAGCAGAGTTACCATAATTACAAGGTAGGAAACGTTGCATTAGATGATCACTGATATTATATTTCCCCAAAAACAAGAGATCTATATATCTAGCTTTTATTTTAAAAGGCATTATTTACATTTTAATGAAAAAGAGACTACTTGAAGACGGATATATATTGGAATGGTGGATTTTTCTTATATTTTATTATTATACTAAAATGTGAAGGTGTGTAACAGTACTGTACTGAATTTGCCGGTTTGTGTAGTGACGATCTTCAGTAAATTATGTGGTAAAGTTCAAGCAAGCCCCTTGTGTGAACAATTATAAGTGGAATAATATTTAAAAAGTGAAAATAAATCTTGAACGGTGGCCAACTCTTGCGTGTTAAGGGAAATTTTTGCGAATCAGACGTTAAAGTGATGGTACATTGAAGCGGATCAAGTGGCTTACTGGATGAGTATTAACAAAAGTAAAACTCTAGTACGACAGAACAAATAACATTTTAATAGAAAAACCCCAAAAGAATATAACGCTAATCTTGACATGGATGAAGCGTTTCATAACACAAAGAGAAGACAATCAGTCTCCAATAAGAATTGCTGATTAGATTTGTAGTAGAGTGGCTTCAAAACAAGAAGTACATGGGCGTGGCTACAGTTATGCGCCAATCGCCGGTACCAGTGGCGTAGCAATGGGTATTTTTAGGGGGGCAAATTAAAATTCCCATTTTAAAGGAAAACTTTTCATGCTGATTTATTTTTGGTTTCAAATGCTAAATAAATTAGCATGTCATAAGAAATACAAGCTTTTAATCATTTCCCTTTTTTTTTAAATAATTGGTATAAAATCTGTTGTCTCTTTATAATTTCACATTATAATGACAACAGTGCAGACATCTGAATTTTGAAAAATAATATTTTCTTTATTTAGCATTTTGCTAAAATACAACAACATAATTAAATATTATACATACATTCAATAATATACTAATAATAATTCATATCAACTTTTTCAAAATTTCTACTTTTCACAATAAACCTTTTAACTTTACCTTTAAAAATATTAATACTATTTGAAACCTTAATATTATCCTCTAAATTATTAAACATAACGATACCTTTTCTAAAAACTGAATTAACCCCTCCAGTAGTAACTGGAGTTTGCACATACAAGGTATACGTAATTTCTAGAATAAATGATCATGAACTTCATTACAATAAACTAAATATTTATTAAAATACGACGGTAACATTCCTTTTACTAATTTATATATAAAAACTAAAGCTTGATACTGTAATACCTCACTGACAACTAATGTAAAATATGTTCAGTAAAATAAACAAATGTAAATTAATTACATACAAATAGTAAATATGGTAATTTATTATACAAGGCGATAAAGTTAAATTTTATCCACAAGTAAATCGTTTAACGTAGGGACGAAGTCGAAACGTTAATGATTCAAGAATGGATAGTAATAACTTTACCGTTGTGTATAATACAATTTTTTTTTCTATAGGAAGAACTTTAACAATTTCAAAAGAAAATAAGGAAAGTCAATCACATTTTAAAATTTCAGTAGCTAGATTGGGTTGCTAGGATAAATAAAAAAATTAAAGTACTTTATCTACCCTTGATGTTAAAGTGCTACTTTATCTACTATTTTGAGTTGATAAAGTAGCACTTTAACATCTGCTACAGAAAAAAAAATCATAATTCATTAATTACTGTCCGACAAAGGAGCAACACCATTGTCTTCACTGTCATCGTCATCTGAATCACCCGTATTCACAGTGAAAGCTATCGTTTCTATTGCATGTTCCAACATATGGGCTTCCTTCATATATTTCTCTGCAACTTTATCTGCATTTTCACACACAGCGGCCCAATCTTCGGGAGTAATTGCGTTAAATTTTTCAACTGCCAGTGCTTTTACATCTTCTAGTTTGAATGTGACATTTCGACTGGCAACCCAGTTTTTTAACAAGGCCCATATTTTTTCGATTGGGTTCAGTGTTGGGTGGTATGGTGGTAAACGAAGTACGTTATGTCCATGTTCTTGTAGGAGGGTATCTAATTCGTAAACCTTGTGCCGAGGTTTGTGGATCTTAATCAATTCATACAGCTCTGGTTTAGTAAAACTCGCATCAAAAGGAATGTCTCGCACCGTTAGCCATTGTATCATGTCCTTTTTTAAAGTTCCTGACGTGGGATGTTTCTCCAGAGTCGTATTGTGGTAAGAAGCATTGTCAATTACTAAGACAGAAGACGGAGGGAGATTAGGCAGAAGTTGTTTCTTTACCCAGTTCATAAAATTAGTTGAGTTCATATCGTCGTGATAATCACCTGACTTCGCTCCTACAAGAAATATAAATACTTAAAAATGTAAATAATAAATTATTTATTTAACCTTACCAGATCGAAACATGAGCAACGCATTTGGTATAAAACCGTTCGCACCACCAGCATGGACCATTATGAGTCGAGGTCCCTTTCCAATTGGTTTCTTTAAGCCACGTAAACTATTATCAGACCATTCGTAAGGGGTCGTATGCGAACTATGAATGTATGATTCATCAGTATATATAATTGGCCGACCTTCTTCTTTATATTTCTTAAGCTGCCGTAAATACAAGTTTCTTTGATATCGGATATCTTGAGTTTCCATAAGAGCTTCCCGTTTATCAGCAGTTTTTTTTTCTCCACCTAAAGCGTTAAAGTTTAGAATCATATTTTAAATATTGTATTAAATGTTTCAAACTTACTTAAAACCCATGCTTTTAATTACAGAGTATAAGGTTGTCAAGCCACCTTCGAAGGGCACTCCACATTCTTGCATTTTTTGCCGAATTCCTTTTAATGTAGGCCTCCTTTTGTCGGTCAAGTAAAAGTTGTGGATAACGTTTCGAACAATTTCCACTTCTTCGTCTGCAAGCGAACTTTTAGGGGACGTGCGAGGTCTTTTTTTCCGTGGAGTTGAAAATGACGTACTGGCTCCAGCTTGTATGTCATTGGTTTCTTTAACAATCGCTCTATATGTTTTCTCAGATATCTTTGTGGCAGCGAGAAGGCGTTCTTTAAAATTACACAATGATATCAAGGGTGCTCCGTTTTCAGCTTCTGTCTTCATAAACTCCAACACGTTTGCTATTATTTCTCGTGCCTGGCTGTGAATAATTTTTCCTTTTGTGCCAACAGTGTTCGCCATATTTCTGGTATTATCACTTATAATACCATGAGTAGTCAAAGTTATGTCGACTATTTTTGCGGTGGTGTCACGAATGTCCATTGCGCTTTGGTACAATTAGGACGAGTGCGCTAGCACGAGTCCTAATCCCAAGCGCAATGGACATGAGTAGTGATACCACCGCAAAAATAATCTACTTAACTTTGACTAAGAATGGTATTTGAGGGACTATTTAATGAACCAAACTACTTTTTCAAATTAGTTTTCAGTAAATCTAGCAACAAACTATGCAATTTCTATAGTAACAGAACACTAATATTGACTTTTTCTAATACAAATCAAATTTGTTTAAAATAGTCACTTGAATACCTTCTAGGAAGATATATCCACTGATATTTTTTTGATTGGTCAAGAAACGTCAGAATTCTGGATTTTTATTGGTCTCTTTTTGACAGATGACAGGTGAATTGAATAGTCACTAAAACAAGATACAATTTATTTACAGTTTGCAGTGCATTCGTTTACGCGAGGCGTGTGCGGTAATCGTAACCTCAAATTCATACTGTAAACGAAAATTTTTACTTACATGAAAATAATCCCAATCCTAGCTGTTTAGTTCTGAAAAGTACTGTTTTAAAAAGCGAAAAAGAAGTAAAAAGTAGAGTTAAACGTTGATAAACACACGAGAAAACAAAATGACACGACGAACGGCAATGAACTGAATACAACAGCGGAAATCACCTTGTTGAACGTAATGGACTCGTCCGGACGTTTCTAGCGTTCTGCGCATCGATGACGCGGTGTACTTTACAAACTGAAGACCTTCTAGTACCAGAAAATGGTCTGAATTAATGTTCGCTCCTAGACAAGTTCTAACATTTTTCACATAATTTACATGAATCTTTTCAATTACTAGATGATCTATTTAATTTAGGGTTCCCCATCCGGACTTTTCCATGTTCATTTATGTATATTCTCATGCATTAGTGGGCTCGTTCAGATGACCGCAGCAGCTGAGTTGCTGTCTTAGCAGTGTTTATTGAACAGTTCCGCTGTTTATGCGCTGACTTCCAGCAATGCTCATTATTCCCAGGGGAAATTATTTGTGCTGACTTGCCCAGCGGTTCGGACGGTAGTGGTGGTGGCAACGTATTTTGGATATTTATAACCTAAAATCTATCACGTTCAATATTTTTGGAATTCTTGATTTTCGTGTCAGTAGTGCTATCTAAAAGTGAGGTTAAGCAGGACCTTCCACAAAAGTAGATTGTACGCAGTTTTATGTGGTTTTATGATACATCACAGCGGTTTGTTCAGAAAATCGGTAACCGCTTACTTTCAGTGTAGTCAGCGTTTATTACTGCTGTTTTATAGCAGCTGTGTTGTCTGAACGCGCCCATTGATATAGTCTTCACTATCATCTTTCTCTCAGCTGCAAAATTTATTACTCATTGACCATTGTTATTTATTGTTTCATGAAGGCTCTGTCTCCCTGTTATTTTCAATAGTAATATAACAAGGGCGAGACATACTTACCGATAATTTTGCACACGCCAAGGGTCAAGTGCTGGTTGCAATGAAAACTGTCCCGAGGGCTTGCGCGAGGGCAGTTTTCTAAGGGCAACCAGCACGATGACTCTTGGCACGGGCAAAATTATATGTAAGTGTGTTGCCCGCGTTTATATCGAGAGATCCAAAAAAAACTGTTCCTCAGCGGGCTGTGGAAATTCAACGTATGAATAATATGTTGGTGACACTGTACGTCAATGTTAAATTCGATGTTAGTAGGTTAGGTTTTCCATCAGTTTTGACACAAAATGACGCAAATCCTAACCTGCTAACCTCGAATTTGACATTGACTTACAGTGTCACCAACATATTATTTATACGTTGAATTTCCACAGCCCGCTGAGGAACAGCTTTTTTTGGATCTCTCGATATTTTGGAGATTATTACGCGAAACCCGTATACGAATTATGATTTAAAATTGATCTAACAATGCCAAAAAACTCAAATTGCTTCTTTCTTGCATTTCTATTTCTAATTATGACACCATCCACGGAGTCGATAATCATCCCTAGGGCGCTTATCGCTTGGTAAGCAGCCCACGGGCGCTTATCAAGTAATCAGTTCGGGATTGGTCGATTTTAAAAAAATGCAAGGCTTTCATTGGCTGATATCAGTCATGTGACAGTTGTGTGTAATAATCACGTTTATTTTTTTTTTTTTCTACTTTGGCATTCATATCATCTATCACTATTTTAATGTCAAAGCCTGGTCTTTTCTCATATATCTCTTCCTCGTGAATTTTTTGCTTCAATTCATCATCTGCTTCTTCAGTTGTTGCATGAACATTTATTATAGTAATAGTTGTATGTTTTCGTTTCAGTCTTATCATGCTCATTCTCTCATTTACCGTTTTATAGTCTACTACTGAGATTTTTAGTCTTCCTAGTTACATATAACTCTCTGTTTCACCTTTAATGTTTGTTTCCTGAATCGCCAAGATATCTTAACATTTGAGCAAACGAAAATGAAATCAAGCTTGGCTTTGAAATATTTGTTTGTGTTGGTGGCACTGTAAGTCTATGTCAAATTCGAGGTTAGCAGGTTAGGTTGTGCGTCAGTTTTCACACACACTGATGCAAAACCTAACCTGCTAACCTCGAATTTGACATAGACTTACAGTGCCACCAACACAAACAAATATTTCAAAGCCAAGCTTGATTTCATTTTCGTTCGCTCACATGTTATTTTATATTTCTTTATTTCACCACCACTAAAAGTAGGCCTTTTAGCGCTAGCTTTTTTCTCTAAAAGTGACGTTTTATAGTTTAGCGTGTTTAAAGAAATCAGCTGTTTACTTTTAGCCCATGTGCTAAAAGTGAAGTGAGGTTATAAAACTATAATTTCGAACTGGAAGTGAAGTTCTAAAGTTATTCTAGTTACTTCTTGAGAGGGAAAGTGTTTTTGAAATAATTAAAGTGTTATGTAATGAATACAGTGAGATGTGTAGTATTAATAATTACCTTTGATAACTGACTTTGACAGTACTGCCTTTGCAAACATTCGCTTGCGCTCCAAGGGCTACTGTATATTATTACATAAATTAGAAGTGTCGTAGATGCAAACCTTTGTGAAATCGATATTTATGGATTAATAACAGTAAAATTAAGGTCGTAGATGAAATATTGTATGCAACGCGTGCCTTCGGCTTTGTTTCATAATTTTCATGTCTTGTGCATAAATGTCAACTTTTAGCACTTGTTGCATAAATAGCTATTAGATAATTGCGTAATTAGATCTAAATTGTTTCTACTAGATGTACTGAACCAAGGCGGTCTATATTGTTCCAGGCCATGACACTGGGCCTATAAAGTGGCCTTTGGAATGGCCTACCACAATCTGGCAACACGGCTGCGCTAACCTTTAACAAAAAATTACTAGTTTTGGTCACTAAATGGGCAATCTGTCAGTGCACTATCCCTGTCAATGTGATGCATGCCAGTTGAAAAAAAATCTGTAAAATCACTACTATTTACATCGCAGTGTGTCACTTCACGGCAATATTCGATTTAAAAACAATTCCTAATGGGTAGGTAGGTACCTCATTTTCCATTGCAAGCAAATTGTTACTAATTTTGACTTTCTCTAAAACAGTAATTTCTTCAAAATAACTTGCGTGGAAGCTAGTGTATTGCAGTCAGAACAAGTCTCTTCATCTTATTACCCTTTATATCTGCTCCTTTAAAGTGCTTTTCGCACACAACACTAGCCTTTCCAATCCGTCAGTGTTCTAAATGCAAAATGTCTTTCCATTTTTGTACCACCGTTCCATTAGATGGAAACTCGAACACGTTAACATATGGAGCAACTGATGAAGCGTAAGTTGACTTGCAGCTTGGTATGTAACACTTCAACACTTCAAAGGCACTTTTGTAACTTACATGAACTGCCTTGTCAAAATAGTTTTTAATGTCAAATATATTTCAAACAAACAAAACTTAGTGTGTCTTGGAATGGCCTAGCACACAGTCTGGCAACAGAGCCAGTGTCATGGCCTGGAACAATATAGACCGCCTTGATTAAACCAATCGTTAGTAAAGTTCAGAAGTATGTACAAAGAATATTATTTCAAAGAAATTATTTAACCCTTAAACATTATCAATCAGTAACAGTATGAAATTATATTTAAATGTCTTTCTTGTAGTCACAATAGTTGTAGTATATTATATGAAATGAAAACGGTCTAATATAAATGTAAAAATTTGTTATCGATGAGCTGATTCAGGAAAGTTGGGATTTATTGTTATATGTCATAAAAATACCAAGAGTTTTTCTCTTTCTCTTCGTGTTTTTATTATATCTAAAACCCAATATTTCCTGACTCCGCTCATCAATACAAATTTTTTACATTTATAATATCCCTTACCGAGTGACACAAATTAATAGAAATTGTGTCTTTACATATCTACTCTCTATTCACAAACGGTTTAATTTTCGAAAATGTAAATAAATTAATAAATAATATTTTATTACTCGCGCGGCATGTACGCATGGCACGCCGCGTCACCTTTAATTGCAACTGCCTGGCCTCTATCCCACCAGATCATTGGCAGCAAATGTTTTTCTATTAGTATATACAGCGTACATACATCAAACAAGTAGAGCCACTCATGCCAAATGTTGAAACCTGTCTAGAGTGCCTGGGACAGTGCCTTGGGGGGTATTTCTAAGATTGACTTATCAGATGGCAGCACAAAGTTCTACCAATCAGAGCCAGTTACTGGCTCTGCTACTAATCATGATGTGTTCAAGTAGTGGCGCCATCTGTTAGTAAAATCGGAAAACTTGTTTGACATTCACCCTTCCCTTTTCAACACATTTGCAACCCTGCCGGTAGCGGTGGCCTCGTGGGTGCGCCGGCAGCAACCCTTTTTGGGGATTGGTAGTATCACAATAAGAGAACAAACAGTGATTTAACCTTAAACTAATTGTTGCGAATTTGGTTTCACGGGCTCCCGGACAATTACCTATCAAGGTTAAAATCTGTTTAAATTCTTGCATCTTATTTTCTCATGCTTTTTTATGTTTTTCTTTACTTCCTATCGTTGCTTTCTGCGTTATTTGCATACCTTTACTTTTTTATGCCTTTAAAAAAATGTTAGTTCATCTTACCTCTTGTAACATCAATCCTGGGACACACTGTATAATGATGATTAAATTGAGGCAGAGATTCTTTATAATCATGTTATAGCAATTAGCTCTAATTTGAACAAACTGTCTATTTTATTTTTTAATGAAAGGATAAACTACTTTTAAAATAATAATACTAATAAAACACTACTGGAGCTTGTAGTTTGAAAATATCACAAATTCGTTAAAACCCCTCACCACACAATATTTAACAACTGCTAAATACGTATTTCGACAACCAAGCTGTCATCATTCGTAGCTACGAAATACTTACACAGCAAAATGGCAACGATATGTTCGTGACCAAATCACAAATGGTTTGACTGGTTTTCGGTCAGCGTACATTTTATTTACAGAGTGTCGAAAAAAAAAGGGTAAAATATTTTTCCCACTTATAGATCTCATCAATACAAACAAAAATGTCGTAATAAACATGGGTCCGGAAACGCTTTGTTTCCGAGATACAGGGTGTTAAAAAAAAATTTTAATTCGTTTTTTTATGTTATCTAAAAACGCTTTGAGCGATTTTAATGAAATTTGTTTATAACTTTATGAGGTATCTTTTTAAATTATTACAATTGATGTAGTAATTCCAGTGGCGTGCCCAGGGGGGGCATAACGATTAGGTTTTTGCACAAAAAAATAACGCCCACGAGATTTTTTGCAATTTTTATATTTGCTATTAATGATCATGTTTTGGCACACTTAGATTTAAATTATTTATTCCAGGGGCGGCTGGGTTTTTTTTTTGAAAACTTTAATACTTTGTATTTCAGAAACAAAGCATTTCCGGACCCATGTTTATTAGGACTTTTTTGTTTGTCTTGATGAGATCTATAAGTGTGTAAAATATTTTGCCCTTTTTTTCAACACCCTGTATAATGTTACGAAAATAGTTTAACATCCAAGGATCGATTTTAGTTTTGGCAACAGCAACTTTCTGCAACATATTTCCTGTGAATTCTTTATCGGAAGCAAGTTTTAATGCTTTTGAAGCGTTTTCAATTGCTCGATGATGTTTACTTTCTTCATTTTCAAAGTATTTCATAACATTTAAAATGAGTGTTTTCGATTCATTCGAAATTCTTTTCATTTTGAAATTAAAATGGAAATACTGACAATGTCAAACTGACAATTGTTAATTATTTTAAGTTACGACTATTAGTTGTTCTGGTGATCTTTGTTTCACTTAGTTTGGGTAAGATGAAAAGAGAACATTTTCTACTGAGGTAAAAATTTCACTATACAACAAGAGACGGAAAATAATGAAAACAAATGGCAAATAAATTAAGACACAAAATAACCTGTAATATTGCCAAAATGAAGTACTATGGAGAGTAATCCATTCCAAGAAATGAGTTATGAATGCCCTTAGGTAGTTATAATATTCCTTGGGAATGATGATGGTGATAACTATTATTAATATTTCTTGAACTATATAAAATTTTAAACTTGTATGTTTTAAAATACAGTATGATTGAAAACTTTTAACCTCTAGAGCAGGGGTCGGCAACCTTTTTCGGACGGCGGGCCATTTTCAAAATAATTTTTTTTATGCGGGCCGCACATTCAAATGTAACTTAAATAGTGCTTTTATATCATATACGAGTATAAATATTATTAAAAATAAATATAGAAAAAAAAAATTTTTTTATTGACATGCTATAATTACAATAATGTTAGAGGACAAAAATTTTACAATTCTTAAAAGGGAAAAAAAAGAAAATACAATTCCAATTAAATATGTATAAATATGTAAATATAAAATATATAAATATAAAAAATATAAAATATTGTAGTGAAACGTCATACGGCTGTCAACATGAACGCACATATGAACATATAGTCAAAATTATACCCATTCGGAGTCACGTGACTTTTGTCTGTCTCTGTTCATCTTTAGTAAAATAGATGAAATGGAAGAAATTTGAAAAAAAGGCATGTCGATTCATAAAATTAATTTTAAAAATTTGACGTTTCTAATCTGTCAGATTATATTTTTCGTGTAAGTTATTGAGATAAGGGTAATAAAACCTAAAATTGTTGAGCCGAAAACTGGAAATTAAAAGAAACCATCGGACATGCGGTATAACGAGCAGTCACAACAATTAATTTGAATATTATGCGTTTTTTTTTTATGAAGAGTACAATATTAATAATAGTAAATCAACAGTTTCACCCTCCAACGCTGTTCGCCGTGCTTCTCTTGCGTTAAATATCTCGGAGAGCACAATTTACCGAAAATATGAGCCAGAAAGTGAAGAATGCAAAAACGGAAGTCGACGAAGCAGTCAAGACACTGTATATAAAATGTATGTAGCTAAAGAATTTGTAACCATAAAAAATCTAAAAAATGCTTGGTTGAAGAATCTGGAGATTTTTCACATTCAGTTTCTTCCCTAAATAGATTGTGCAAGGAAATAGGCTTCAAATGGCAATGTTCTATAACAGAATATGCATGCACAGAAATTGACTTAAAATTTGCTATACGCAGCAGGTTTTTAATGTAGCAGCTGACATATCTTTATTATATTTACATTTTACGACATGTTATGTTTTCTTTAACCTGTAAATTCAGTTTGATTTCATATAAGAGAATAAACCCGTAGCAACCTTGTTTTAGAAATTGGCATATGTCAGGATAACCTACAAAACGGAATGTCATTTATTTCCCTAAAATTGCATTTTTAAGAATCGACATACGTAAAATTACTAGATTATCACGTGACTCCGAATGGGTATAAATTTGACTATACAGTAGCAAACTGGGGAAATGAAAGAATTAGTGATGGGCCTATCCGGAATGAATAATTGGAAAGTTTCCGATTGTTCAAAAAATCGGAAGGTTCCTATTATTTCGGAACTTTTCCGAATTCGATTATTTTACTGTTCGGTGCACAAAATTCGGAACTTTCGGAATTCGATTATTTTACTATTCGGTACACAAAATGAGAAAACGAAATGCCAATTTGAACTGAACGGAATACGGAATGTTGTATTGACTCACTTGACTGCTATATGCTGGTTGGCGAATGTCGACGGGTCGCGCCGTGTGCGCATGTGTATGATACGTGAATGGCACTAATGGCAGTGGTATTTCGTAAATTAATTATTAGATAGTACACCTACAGACTTCAAATTCAAGTATTGTTTTATACTATCTATTATGTACTTTATGTGCGATTAAACTTTAAAATATCACTACCATTTTCCGACAGTCTATTAACGTAACTACTGTAATAATTTGAAAAAAATATTTTATTTCCTCATATCCCACTGTGCGACTCAAACTTATAAATTGTTTTTTAGGATACTGCTGGCTACTACTGGTCTAGGCCGGTAAATTTTATCTACCGGACTCGTTTGTAACAATGTAAACGCTAGTTACCAATGCAGTATCCTAAAAAATCTTATACGATACACGACCGGTAGAATTCTTATGGCCTTGCCAAACATACAGGTCTCGCCCTACGGTTCGACCTGTAAAGTATTGGCGCGGCCATAAAAATGTTGCTACCGGTCTAATAACGTAAATAGCTATTACTGACCGTCCTACAAACCCAAACAATAGATGCCAACGCAGATAAGGGCTTACGGCGAGACGGCGAGTGCTCTCATCGTAAATTTGCACGCACTTCATCTTCCTTCCGTTTGTTGTTATTTCGCTCGTTTTCCTTTGCTTGCATTTACGGAATGTAAAATAATCGGATGTTATTCCGATTTTATAACATTCCGAAATGGGACATTCCGATTATTGAAATCATCCGATTATGCCCATCACTAGAAAGAATGCTACACTTGCTAAGCGAGACGTCGTATTCGCTGAAGAGTGGGGATTAAACTTGCGCAGTAAAATAGGTTTCCCACTATGCTTCTGTTTGTCGCGCATTTTTGTCACCGGCCACATTTCGGCACGCTTACGCTCTAAGTTTGTTGATTTTTCCTAAAGTTATATTGGTGCTTTGGCGGGCCGCGCAAAAAGTTGCAAAGGGCCGCAGGTTGCCGACCCCTGCTCTAGAGGGCTGCGGAATTATTTTATCAAAAAATGTTGTTGGTAGTCATGGTAGTAAAAGTCACATTGGCATTTTATATCTGTCAGTTTAAGGTTATGTCAGGATTGTCATTTCAACAAATACAAACATTCTTGTTGAATACATAAAAATTTGAGTAACAAAAACTGTTTAGCCTGTAATATTTGCCGCTTCTTGGCGTAAGCAATTTGTGAGATATCGTCACACACCTTTCGTTGCACAAGTGTCACTGGGTCATCGCGAGCATGAGGTAATGGCAAATAATTATTCCCACCATATAAAACAACCCCCACTCCGAAAAATGCAAATATTTTGTTCCGCACGCATAGGATGTAGTGCAATGTATACATATATACGGCTTTCGCAGCAGAGGCACGAAAAATCCAAACCGCATATATACGGCTTTCGCATCCTGTAAAAGTTAAGTTTATCTGTCAAAATTGTATAGGTTGTATTATTGAGTACTTTTACTCATCACTGCCAACATAAATTCAATTTTTTAAGAAATCCACAGCCCTCTAGAGGTTAAAAGTTTTCGATCATACGGTAGCGTAGAACTTCTTTGTTTCATGTAAAATACCAATGGTAGTTTTACCATCCATTAAAATTTATGTTCTTAAATAGGTTATGTATCTTGTTCTTATATTTACTGCAGTACTTCTTTTCAGGATCATTCCCTTCTTCAACATGTCCTCAGTAGTTTAATAGCTATGACTGAAATGGATCCAAAGAATTACGCTGACATAGATGCCGAAAATTATTATCGTCTAGTAATGATTGTCCGAGGTATTGCTGTAGCGCGTCCCCAGAATTTGGTGAAGTTTGCCGATTCCCAGACTTCTATTCAAGATGTAGTTTTAGATGACCCACTTGGTAAATTAAGCTTGTTTGTTCTTTCCTTGTAATTTGATATGTTATTTTTAGATTTTAAAGTGAAAGCAAGTAAAAACCAACATCTTTTACTGCAACTTATGGATGTACTATGGATTTTACATTCGCAAAATCCTGAAAATCCTGCACTAGCACCTGTGGTTTTACCTGGGCTGAAACATACAGAACAACAGGTGCATGCTTTAGTGGAAATAGTTCATGCTTTCAATAGTTGTGATGCATACAGCAACATTACCATTGCGGTCTACCTGCAGCTGCTGTTATGTGAAGATCCAGTAATAGCGTTTAGTGCTAAACAGGCATTAAATCGTGTATTAAAACCCAAATGCAGACGGCGACGAGTATTTATTCCCAGCCCTCCTCATTGTGGTACTCCACCTGGAAGTAATATAAATGTCACAATTTAATTAAGTTGTATCTGAAATGTATAATTTTATTTTAGAAACCAGTGTAGAATCCGAAGATGACAAACCTCCACGAGCCACTCCTCAATCTAGTCAAGAAGATGATGCCCAATCAAGAGAAGGACGTTATGATGTTGATACTGTCGAATCTATAGCTATGCTTCAGCAGCCAGGAGTACCAGTGGAAAATCATAATATGAATCCCTTGGAGGCACTTTTAGGAGGTGCAGCTGGATTTCCACCACTGCTCGATATTCCTCCAGATGCTGATGATGAAACCATGGTTGAATTAGCTATTGCACTTAGTCTGCAAGAACATGAGCTGGGTGGAGGTATGCAGCAAGGACAGCAAGGATTACATAGTTTGCAAGTAAGTGCTTTCATTTAATAAGGGTTTTGTACTGATAAAACTATTCTACTGGTGTTATTGGCTTGATTAGTTTATAGGGTTGTCCCAGCAACACAATTTAAAAATACTTTTTTTTGTGTGTGAAGTACCTCGAAATCGTCATGAAAATACGTGAAATCGGCAGTGAAGTAATCATCCATTGTTAAACGAGCAGTATCGGTGTGCAGTATGGTCAGTGGAGCATGTATTTAAAAAATTTCAAGAACTGCAAACTCTCAAGGACAGTGATAGTGAACAGATCTTCGTTGTAGTGTTATTTCTTATTTCAATCAGCGTTCTTATTTACGTCGGCTTTAAAATATTTGTAATAGGTCTGCCAGTATTTTTTTTTATTAACTTAACATAAATAATGTACAATTATTATAATTGAATTTAATTACAATTAAGAACTGTTTTGTAGGTGGCAGGCGGTCAGGCTCAAGAAGGAGGCCACTACAGCGATACAACTGTTTCAGCTGCTGGATCAGATGATGAAGGTAGTACAGCTGCTACCGATGGATCCACATTGCGTACATCTCCAGCTGAACAAGTAAATATATATTTTTAAAAATAACATTTTGTGAAGTGCAATGAAAACTGTGTCTTATTATTCTGGATAATCCAATGTGACACAAGAAATATTTATCTTTATGTGTATATATTTATTCTTGTATATTATGTTATTTACATTGCATATAAATAATGTACTGGCTGTTCATATACAGGGTGTTTCTTAAGTCCACCTTGTCGCTTCTGGATATATATTGTAACATAAAACAAGTCTAAAGCTCCTCTTAAGGTTTTTGCCTCATATTGGTAGAAATGTTTTGAGAGCCTCTGAATTTTTAGTACCTATAGTTTGACCATCCAATTCTCGTTTTTTATTGAAAGGTTATATCAAAAATTTGTTTTGTGGAAACATACAGAATGTCCGAAATCTGTTTTGAACATACAGTGTGATTTTTAAAAAGCTCAATTGCAGCTGGCCTTGGGTAACCTGAACCAGTTGTCAATACTGAAATGTATTGTTGGTGACACTGTAAGTCTATGTCATATTCGAGGTTAGCAGGTTAGGTTTTGCGTCAGTCTGTGTCAAAACAGAAGTGTCTCCATTAACACAAACGTTATGCTAATTTTATTTTATTAATTTCGTTCAAAATCCTCTCCGTTCTATTTTTATTTTCTGTTTATTAAATTATTCCAAAGGTATCTTTGATGGAGTTACTTTTTGCTCATACATATCTAAAGCATCAAACAACCCTATGTTAATTATCAGGCATTGTTAAAAATGCAAAAGTTACATCTTAACCACATTTTCAAATTACACAAAGATATTCAATTGTCAATAAAATTGAGAACGGGAAACATACACGGAAAACAGAAACTAATTAATTACAAAAAGACGTTAACGGAAGGGTATTACAATGATTAATCATTTTGCATTTTTTAACCAATACGTACCTGATAATTAATGTGAGGTTGTTAGATACTTTATATATATTTTCCGTTGATCATTTATTTGTGGGTTTTATTAATAATGTAAAAAAAATGATGTATTAGTTACTCTTAGGGCCGGTTGCAAAAAGCAATGTTAAATCTGGTGTTAGCTAACATCGCGTCAAAGTGAACAAAAACGAATCAAATCTCAAATGCTTATGGTAACTAATACATTAGTAAACAAAATTTGATGCGATTTTGTTCACTTTGACGCGATGTTAGCTAACACCAGACTTAACATTGCTTTCTGCAACCGGCCCTTATTAATGAATGATTTTATATAATAGACAATTTTGGTATAGATAATCAAAGATTAATGTCAAAATTTGAGTGTCAAATTCTTTAAATGGAATAAAATTAGATTTTCTTCAAATTAATAATCTTTACAATTAACATGCGAGCGCGTTAAAATGTCTCGATTAACATACTTGTTTGTTAAATAAGTATTTCACAAGTGCATAGAAATAAATAAAATTTAGATGTAACCTTAAAAATAAAAAACAAGATTTAGATGGTCAAACTTTAAAATGGCATGTGTTTAAAAGCAGACAGGTAACTAAAGCCTTAAAATTAGCTAACGTGATTTTATAAGATGATGTCACAAGTGTCAAGCCAAGGCGGTTTATATTGGTCCAGGCTATGATACTGGGCGTATAAAGTTACCTTTCGAATAGCTTACGACAATCTGGCAACATGGCTTTGCTAACCTCTGACAAAAAATTACTAGTTTTGGTCACTAAATGGGCAATCTGTCAGTGCGCTGTGCCCATCATTGTTATATTTAAAGTACATTTTTTTTCTATAATAATTTTCAATGTCAACTTTCTAGGGGATAAGTTGAATTCCTGCAGGGTGCCTAGTTTTAATAATGTTGGTACATAGATTTTTAGTTCTTTTCTTCCACTAAAAAAATGATTGTCATTTTGACAGATATGTCATAATTTAATATCGCTTGCTTCATTTTTGCATTTAAAATATTTCTTGGTTTTCTTTGTTTATCCGATTTTATTGATGATGATGATGATGATGATTCTATGCAGAAAATGAAATTTGTCAAGAGTTCAAATTAAGAAACTATGACATTCAAAATTGACATATAATCATTATTTTGAAAAAGTTCTACCAACACGAGGTATTAAAAATTTCCTAGCGTTTTAATCACATATCTACCAACATTGTAACACTTTGACAGTTATTATAGAAAAAAAATTTATTTTATATAAAAAAAA
Organism: Agriotes lineatus; assembly: GCA_940337035.1. NCBI lineage: Eukaryota > Metazoa > Arthropoda > Insecta > Coleoptera > Elateridae > Agriotes > Agriotes lineatus. The sequence continues at coordinate 59,731,978 of OW679194.1, read as the reverse complement.
AGCTTAAAAATCGTTACTATTTACATCGTAGGACATCACTTCACTGTACTATTCAATTTTAAAATAATTTGTAATGGTTAGGTACCTAATTCTTCATTGCAAGTAAATCGCTCTAATAATTGTGACTTTATCTAAAACAGTTATTTCTTGAGAATGACAATTTTTTTTCGAAGATAATGGTATTGCACTCGGAACAAGTCTCTTCATCTTATCAAATTTAATCTGCTTAAAGTATTTTCACAAACAACACTAATATTTTCAATCTGTCAGTCCTCTCAATTCAAAACTTGTTACGATTTTTGTGCCACTGTTTCATTCGATGGAAGTTTGAACATGCTAATGTATGGAGCAACTGATGAAGCGTAGTTAATTTGACTTGCAGCTTCCTACAAAACACTCCATAGGCATTTTTTCAACTGATATGAACTGTCGTGTCTAAATACTTTATTAACGTCACATATATTTGAAAGTTTTTAAAACTTTTTTGTCTTGAAATGACCTAGTAGAAAATTTTACATCAAAGCCAGTGTCATGGGCTGGAACAATATAGACCTCCTTGGTCAAGCAAATGTGACATTATAATTGCAGTAGCTAATTTCAGTGGCTCTCAAAACTTTTCCTTTAAATTTTTAGCACTGTTTTATAAGAAAACTATTGATCTGGGACAAAAGAGGAGTTTTAGACTTAATTTTATGTCACAATGTACCTCCTGGGGTAGCGGTCGGTACTTCTCTACAATCCCAGTAGAGGACAGACCTACTTCAAGGATTAGCAACTCTGCCCATGTGAGCTCTTGCTCTCTTCCACCTCCTAGTACTGGAAAAAATTGTCCCTCACCTCAATCCTACCCACTCCAAGAATTACCTTTCCATATTCTAAACTCACCTTCCAACCTGCTAGGCCAGCGTGGAGGATTATGGCCAAAATCCTTTCAACATGCCAGGTTCTAAAGCAGATTGGGCAGTACCCCCAGGTATTGAGTTCCACAGTGACTATAATAAGTCAAGCAGCTACAAGGATTCTTTGGGGAGGGGAAGGGGGGGCAAGAAAATGCCTAACAAGAAGAAAATAACATTCACTCTTGCAATATATAACTGTAGATGCCTTCATGATGTGATGACAAAAAATTACCGGCCCTCAGTCTCCAGCAGCCGAAAAGTTGATGGATATAAACTAGAAAATGATGGCAACCATCGGTGAAACGGTAAAAAAGGTGGTAAGAATCTTCAGAGTCTAAACAGAACATGAGAATTTTATGAGAAAATAATCACATAACATAACTAGAAAATGAACTGGAAACCATCAAGTGGGATATAAGAGGTCTTAGTGAAATAAAAAGAAAAGGAGAGACATTATCCTACTAAAGGAAAAGACTATGAAAGTCTTTGTGGAGTAGATTTTATTATACGAAAAATACATATACAACTCGTATATAACATTTTACAGCCATATCAAATCAGGTAGCCTACATAACATTCCAGCTTAATAAGGCAAGCATAATAAAAATAATTTAAGTACTATATGCCCCTATAGCATCTTACAATGAAGGAGAATTAGAAGAATTTTATGACCAGATTGGAATCACATTAAACGAACCAGTTAAGGAAAAGCGCAATATACTACGATCATGGGAGATTTTATTGCAGAGCTTGACATAAAGAAAATTAAAAATGATAATGAAGCATAATCAGGAAATCATGGGTCAGGTAATTGAAACAAAAGAGGGGATAAATTAATAGAATTCTTAAATGAAAATAAGCTATGTGCCATGAACACGTGGCCAAATCATGGTGTAGAGAATACAAGGTGAAACGTTCCCGGAGATGCTCAGTCGTTCGGAAAGTAAAGAACCAATCCCCAATGGGTCTAGTCAGGAAATGCATCATCTCCGCGGTCATGGTGTAACCATGGCCGCGATTGTATATTGTTGCTGGCACTGTCAGTCGATGTCAAATTCGAGGTTAGCAGGTTAGGTTTTTCATCAGTCTGACACAAACTGACAAAATCTAACCTGCTAACCCTCGAATTTGACACAGACTTACAGTCTTGCCAATTTTAAGTAAAATTTTGGATTGCCAACAAACGCCACGTTGACGGAATTGTGTTACAAACCTCAAAGTGACGCATATATCAGAGGAATAAACGTGGCGGTACTCTTCTATATCTACTGGCTCTGTGGAGTTGGGCAGGACATCTAGCTTGAGTAAATGAAAACAACTAGACAAAATAATACTTCACTGGTGAACTTGGTATTACAGGAGAAACATTGGAAGACTGCCAAATAAGTGGTACAATGATATAAAGAAAGTGGCACACAGTGAACCTAAAAAACACCTTGTAGAGCATGTATCTATATATTAATCATGTTGACTAAAGACAATCCTTCCCTGTTTCTATTAAACAAAAAAGCATGGGTTGTAATCTATTTTTGCAACTATTACCACATATAAAATAATGACATACTCTTATGTTGATCGAAAATTATGGGATGAATTTTGTTAGTAAATCTATAAAAAAAATAATGAAAGTGTGTGATACAATAATCTTAAAACGTACTAGAAATCATTATTTCAATGTAGCTATTTATTAAATGTATCCATTGCATTACTAACAGGTGTCTAAAGAAAAAATTGGTCAAGAGTGCTTTGATAACATTTTTATGGCGCATATCAACCATAACATCACAGAATAAACATCTAACAGACTCAGAAGCGACAGTCTCTGTTTGGCAGGTGTCTAAAAATCAGCGCGCATGCTTAGCGGTAGCCGTGTTGCCAGCAAGTAGATTTGTGTTTCCAGCCATTGGTTTTAATGACTTGAACAATTTATGACTGTGTTTTATTACAAATTAGTAGAAAAATGAGATCTGAGTCCGTTAGGTGTTTATTCTGTGATAATATGCTACATATAATCGAGTGACAAACCACTGTTAATGTCAAATGATGGTTTTGTTTCATAACATAAACAAAACCTCACAATAATTAAATCTGCCAAATCACATTTTGGAGGTTAAACTTGACAACTCTACGTGCTAAAGCACAGAGTAAACACCTAATAGACTCAGAAGCGACAGTCTCTGTTTGGCAGGTGTTTAAAAATCAGCACGTAGCCATGTTGCTAGCGAGTAGATTTGCGTTTCTATGCATTGGTTTTAACGCAACTTGAACGATTTACGACCATTTTATTACAAATTAGTAAAACAATGAGATTTATTTGAATATGAGTGCATTAAAAGGTGATCGGTGGTATGTAATCATATGTAATTTTTTCAATATCCTGCTTGATCTACTGTTTTTCAATAGGGCTTGAAAACAAGTGCTCATTTGTTGGTTAGGTTACAACGAGGGTTTACAATTTTGTTCTTGAAGACAAGTGCTTATTTCTTGGTTAGTTTACAACGAGAGTTTACGATTTTGTTTTCTGTTGTTGTAAAAAGTGCCCAATTTAACCCCAACCTGAATTAGGTAGGTTCATCTGTTATATCGTTAATTGTTATTCTCTGAAGATGTGTATTGATAACATTAAAGCTTGAAACATAATTCAATTAAATAATGCTACAGAATATCCCAAAATATGAGGTTTTTTGTGTTCCTCTAATTTTGCCGGTGTGTTTATTACAGTGACATTCAAAAAGATCATTTAGATCACAGGTAGTAGACTTTAGAAAAAATTTGACATATACCTAACCTTCAATGTAAGGGATGCTCTAAATAGCACATTATTCAAACCAAGATATTCTTAAACTATGTAATCCGACGTTTCTCCTCTTCAAAGAAGTCCTTAACGCTTTGTAGTAATTTACGTTATGAGACCGGAAAGTAGTGTTTTGCAGGTCGAACCAAGTAGATCCCAGGGCTCGCTTGCGGCAGGCCCTCGAAACTTGGGGAGACCTGCAAAACACTTTCCGGTCGTGTATCGTACAATATTTTTTTACGCCAACCAAGTCCATCTTTCAAACTTGCGAATTCACTTTCGAAAACTCAAAAAAAAAATCTGGTGTGATACACTCACACAACTTCCTTTTACAGTGATCTTATAATTAGTCAAAAATTTCATTTTTAATTTTTAACCATTTGTTAAAAATTTTCAAAAATTACAAATTCTACAAAAACGGTACAAAATCGAGTGTTAGTTGAAGAGACAAATTTTCTCTAGAATTTTAAGGTGAATTCAAAAATGTAATAATATACCGGGTGTTTTATTTAAAATAGGAGTTAATAAAAAAAATAGAAAAAAAAACAAAAGAAACCCACTTTAGAAGTATTCAACTGGAAAATCACCTATCTCACATCAATACACATTAAAAATGTAAGAAAAATGTAAAATTTAAAAAAAATCGTTAAAGCCGTTTTTGAAAAAATCGAAAAAAACTGAAAAATCACAAGAGTAAACACCTACTTCCGGTTATGCGATTTTCTTCAAAAGCTTGCTGTCTCATCTACATAGTACACAAAACTTATATATGAAGTTTCAATGCCATACCTCTTTTCGTTTTTGAGATATTCTGTTCACAGACACACAGACAGACCAATGAAAAAAAATATGTTTTTTGGGATCAGGGGACTCTAAAACGTGAAGATCTGTTGAAAACTCAATTTCGAATTTTTGGGGTGAATCCAATACTTCCTTTATAGTAGTAAAAGGAAGTAATTATGACAGTATCTATTATTTGACTTATCCAAACAATAACACAAACTTGTTTCCATAGTAACGAAGGCACCAGGGACCGGCAAAAGCTTTTACCGGTCCCTGATGCCCATTTTCCAATCTTGACTGGCAAAACGTTACTTTCTGACGAAAAAATTCTCCAGAAAGTGCTTCGCCCTCGAGTCAGAAATTGTACTTCAGCAAAATAACGCATTCCTCTCCCTCATTGCATAATCTACTATTATTTCAAAAAAAGCAGATTACAAATTAACAAAAGGATAGTAAGCTGCTTGAATGAAAAGAAGTCAAGATATACATATGATAATAAAATAATAAATACCTCACTGAACATCATAACACATGAATTCTTCCACAGTATATGGTTCAAGTACAGTAAGAACAAGTCTGATTTCTCTCTTACATTGATTGAAATTATTTAAAGTTTTAATTCTATGTGGGAGCTTATTGAAAAACTTTATACATGAATAATATGCTCCCTTTTCAGAGAGAGTCAACCTATGTTTTGGATAAATATACTGTTGTCTTCTTGTATTATGATGATGAACTAAAAAACATGAGACAAAAAATTCTTTGTTTAAAAATAAATAGCAAACACTCATAAATATATAAGCCCACGACAGTCATGATGTAATACATTTAAAATGGCCCCGACAAGTTTCCCTGAAAGCTAACTTATTCAAAATACGAATAATTCCTTTCTGGATCACAAATGTTTTTTCAATTTCAGAGAAATATCCCCAGAAAATTATTCCATATCTCATAAGAGATTCAAAGTTCGCATAATATACAGTTTTTAAAGTATTGTAGTTACAATATTTCGAAAGAACTCTGAATCCGTAACATTCTATTCAACCTTGAGCACAAGTAACTAATATGGTAACTCCAGTCCAAAAATTCATCAATATAAACTCCTAGAAATTTGGCTTTATTGTTTATTGGCAGAATAATGTCATTAACAGTTATATTAGCTGGAGTAATGAAATGAGACTGTTTAGTCTTAAATATAACAACATTAGTTTTCATTCTGTTTCAGACTAGTTTGTTTTTTTGCAAACCAATCACTTGCACCCAACATCAAACTACCAGTCTGTTCAACTATATCACCATAAGTAGAAGCAGTAATCAACAAGTTAGAGTCATCTGCATAATTTGTGATAAACGAATTATTATTCATAATATGAGGCATATCATTAATATAGATAATGAATAATATAGGACTAGCAACACTTCCTTGAGGTACACCCATTTGAAGATTGAGAGAATCAGAAAAATATTGTTTTTTGCCGTTGTTGATTACCACCTTCTGCTTCCGGCCAAAAAGATATGATTTGAACCAAGACAAGGCTGGACCACGTACACCATACCTTTCCAATTTTGACAACAAGATCACATAATTTACACAGTCATAAGCCTTAGAGAGATCTAAAAACAAACCCAGAGGCATATCACCATTTTCAATACAATTAATTACTTGCCGATTAAACTGAAAAATAGCAGTTTGCGTCGATCTGTTTTTAATATACCCATGTTGAGTATTATTCAATATTTTACATGAAGACAGAAAATTTGTTAATCTTTCATAACTATCTCAAACATTTTAGAAAAAACAGATAACAAACTAATAGGTCTATAATTGTTTAAATCATTGTGATCACCTTTTTTATGCTCAGGAACTACAAGAGCCAATTTTAAATCATCTGGAAATATATCAAAATTTAGAGAATTATTAATTATAAAACAGAGAACACATTTAATTTCATCAACACATTTCCTACTTAATCTAGTAGGAACCCCATCACTGCCACTACGCATTTTGTCTTTAAGGCTTTTACAAACTTCCATTACATCGTTCTCAGTAACTGGACGAACAAATATTGTTTTATAATTTTATTTAATATTATTACAATTGAAAGGCACTGCTGGAATTGTCAATAACAAATTTGGTGCAGAATTTACCATAAAATTATTAAGATCATTTGCCATTTTCTGGGGATTACTGCTTAATGATGAATTGTTTTTATCCGCAAACGTCAGAAAAGTGACAACTTATTTGTCTTTATTGACAAGGTAAAAGTGTCACTTTATCTGCCTAAGCAGATAAAATAGCGACTTTTGCATACTTTATCTGCCTAAGCACACAAAATCGTTGCCCTCTTTCTTTCTATGTTTGTTCGTTATCTCCTCCGAGGATACTGGACCGATTAAATTGTATGATGGCTTAAAATTTTGCAAATTTTTAGACTTAGATCCGTATGCCGGTTTTATTTTCAAAGAGTACGAAAAAGTTTTAATTTAAATAAACCTTAAAGCAGCGGATCGGAGCATCTGTCGCCGTGGTTTATGGTGTGACAGCTGCTGTGGCCGTGTGCTATTAATTCGGGTGATTCAGTATGTTCATATATCATTACAGTAGCGCGTTATTTGAATAAGATCGGTTGGCGCAGAGGTACAGTGTTCGCCTGTCACGCGGGTGGCCTGTGTTCGATTCCCGGCCGATGCATTCTTTTTTATTTAAATTCACATTAATGAAATTTACCTAAATACGTTTGCGGATAAAATAGTATATGTTATTCGGAGTAAAAGTGACTTTATGTGGCTTAGCTGAATTATTTGCCTCACTAACGTTCGGCTAAATAAACTTTAGCTTCGCCACATAAAGTATCACTTTTACTCCTAATAACATAATCTACTATTTCGGGTTCCTTTTATTCTATTTATAATCTCCCAAGTACATTTAGATTTGTTTTCAGATCTCTTCAACAAGTCCTCATAAGCGTATTTTTTACAGTTCTTCAAGCGTTCTTTACATCTTTATACACTTCAACATACCTAGTAATTATCAACCCTAGACATTACATTAAGTATATCTAATACCCTCTTAAATTCCTTAGTTTTTACATCTAAATTTATTTCTGGTTTACTTTGATTTCTTTGCAATATTGTTCTTTCAGGGAAACAAACATTAAAATAAAATAAGAAAATTTCACAAAATAGATTCCACTGTACATTAACATTAGATTCTTGACATTTATATACATCCTCCCAACATTCATTTTTTAATTTTAATTTGAAGGAGAATATATTTGCATCAGAAAACATTCTTTTATGAATATATTTTGGCTGATTATTATTTTCCAGAGAGAACAATATCCTTTGGGCAGTGTGATCTGAAATGTGTATATTCATTACATCTGTTGTAAAATGTTTACTTAAATTCGTAAAAATATTATCTATACATTTATTTGACGTGTTCGTTAACCGCGTAAAATCTAAAATTGTTGGATGCAAAGAAAAACTTTTCATTACTGAGAGTAATTCCAACTTCATATCATCACAACCTAGCAAATCGATATTAAAATTGCCAGCAATAAAAATGACCGCCTGTTCATCGTGAATTTTTGATAGAATAAGTTCCAATTTCTCAAGAAACAAGTTTACACTGCAGTTTGGAGTTTTATGCACACACACAAACACAAAAGTTTCTACTGCAGCAAATTCACATTCACTCTTGACGGAATTTTTATTGATGTCACTGAGTTCTCTGCGTATGACTCCACATTTCACATAAACCCCACCATGTTCACCTTGTTCCCGACAGTATCTTGATGCTAAGTAAAAACCATCGATGCCATAAAATGAAAGCTGCTCATAAGTTTTCCAGTGTTCTGAAATACACAGAAATTTTGCACTCAGGATTTACATTCAGAAGTTGTAGTTGATCAGCACAGTTGCCAATGGACTGAACGTTTTGATGTATTAAAATTGATTTATTTACCTCTACTTGAACCAATAATTGCTATTCTGGGGAGTATTTAATTTTGTTTTGCTGTCGATTTACAAGTTTTTTATAAACAGGACAATTAATGTCAACAATTTTATGCTTCGTGTCAAGATTAAGATTTAAAGTTTTATTCATCTCCACACAATCAATACACTTCAATTCGGTATCTTCGCATTCACCATCATGTGAATTACAGCAACAGCTGAAACACATTTTTTCATATTTACAATCATTTGCAAAATGGTTAAAATGACCCCATCTGTAGCAGCGAACTATATTAATGTACTCATAAATATTACATCTATCCCAACCTATGTTTAATTTTCCTTCATCCATTACACTGTTAAAAAATTTTGCATTTACTTCAGCTATAACCATATATTTAGTTATATAGTATAAAACAAGCCATGCTTAAAACGGACCTGACCAAAAACTGCAGATTTTTTGTTTCGTCCAGTTCATTATAGTTAAATAAATAGAGAAAATTGTCACGTCACAGAAAAAGGGTAATGTGTAGACCTTGCAAGCTACGCCTTACAGAACAAAAACAGAATTTTCATCAAAGCACTCGTGACCCATTTTTTTTTTCGACACCCATGACCAACCCAAAAAATAGAAATAAGGAAATTGAAATATTAAATATCATTTCTACAACTGCATGTCATTTTCAGGGTGGTAGTGCCGGATCCGAGAGCGGAGGAAGTGGTGTGGACAGTATAACAGGCGAACATAATGTTTCAGGTCGTAGTTCTGCATACGGAGATAATATACAAGAAGCAATCACATTAGTATCACGTTCCGATACAAGTTCATTAGTCAACGCCAACTTCCAGGTAATATTCTGTTATGATTATGTCGAATTCTAATGCCAAGTTGCACCACTGTCGCAGACTGCAGAAGCTGATAATCTACCACAAGAAGTGGACCCAGAACAAGATTCAGAGAGTAGTAGTCGCTTGCATATATTACGATTGCAACTTTTGGAACGGCTTATCGAGTATCTTCCGAAACTACGAAACGTAGATGGCGTTAGAGCAATTCCGTTTCTACAAGTACGATATTTTGTAGTGTGTTAGAAATATATGATTTCTATTTATTTTCCACCAGGTAGTACTTCAACTTACAACTGATTTGGATGGGCAGTCAGAGCGCGATAAAAATTGTCTTAATTGTTTATTAACTGCTATTACAGTCGAGTTACAAATTAACAAACCCATCACCGAAGATGTTTCGCAAAGAACCAAGCAACGGGAGGTCCAACTTGTAATCATGCGCCTTTTAAGTAAGCTTTTCAATTATTTTAATGTACAAATTTTACAAGAATTTTTTAACAGGTGTTTTAATGTCTCGATGTAAAATTTCAACTTCCGTTAAAGCTAGCCCATTGGATAACTCAATTTTTGTTTCTCAAACCACTGCTACAGTATTGCATAAAGCAGACATTATAAGCTACTGTCTTAAGCTTTTACAATCGCTGTTGGATTACTGGCGCAACGCAGAGGTTGACGAAGGATCTCCTAACATTGGAGGAAATTTGTTGAAGGAACACTTGCCTCATTCTCCTCCTGATATGACTCCATTCTTCCTCAAACAGTTTGTGAAAGGTATTACTTTCAAATATTAAATGCTTTTCACTTGATCATGTTCTGATAGGTGAAGACGAGTTCAAGTAAAATTTTGTTAAATATGTAGGACAAGATTGAAATAGAATAGATATTGCATTGGCTAATTAAGAAAATACGTAAAAATACTATATACGTCATTATTTAACTCTAGAATATTTTTCTAGGAAATGTTAAAACTACAGTGCCTGATTTAATATTGGCAAATTTTCAGGTCATGCCACAGATGTATTTCAGACATATCCCCAGTTATTAACAGAAATGGCGTTACGGTTGCCATATCAAGTACATAAACACTCAGAAATATCAGAACCGATTTCAGCAGCATTTGACAATTCATGGTATCGATTTTTGTGCGAGTACATGATGACATCTCAAGCTCCATTTGTAAGACGGCAAGTTCGCAAGCTACTACTATTCATTTGTGGAAACAAAGAAAAGTACAGACAACTGCGTGACGTGCATGCTCTAAACACCCACATGAAGGTAAGCTGTATATTCAGAAGTAATACTATAAGTACTTCGATATTATCGGGTTATATGTCGATAACTTGTTGCACAATAATAAAAGAGTGTCAGTTTGACAGGTTAAATAGTCCGACCGCGTCAGCGGGAGGATTATTCTGTCAAACTGACACGATTTGTTATTGTGCAGGAAGTTTGAGACGTATAACCTGTTCGAAGTACGCATTGTATTCGATTTGATTATTTTGTGAGTAAATTTTAATATTAGGAACAAATAAATATTTTATTGGCAGCTCGATTTGTTTGAATTAACCTAGCTGAAAGTCATCTCCATGAAAATAACATCAAGTTGACAAAAGTTATGTATTGCGTTGCCTAGTGAAGTTACTATAGTATAATCGATTTTGTATAATCGAAATTATACAAGATAACTTAACTAAATCCAGCCTTTTGATTGGTTGAAATCTCTACGAATAAAATAATCAAGGAAATAATTATTAGTATGATACATGTAACTTGTTTCTCAGGCTGTGAAACAGTGTTGCACAAAAAGTGGTTATGAATCGAACTTAGATGTGCAACTCACTCTGTCTTTGTCTTACGATACCTTGGTGGAGTTGGTAGAACATCTAAAAGCCTGCCTGGAGATTGCTTTAGGGCGCACTGGCAATTGGCAACGATTTTGCATCCATCATGATGAAACACTGTCTTTCCTTCTTCAAGTTAGTTGCCTATTGGATGAAGGTAAGAATTATATATTTAAAATGATTTTATGATAAAAGTGCAGGTCAACATTTAATTTTTATTGTGTAATTGTAGGTGATATAAATATTTCCACAGCTTATGAAGGTAAAAATTGAGTGCTGGCTTTTTAAGTTACTAACTTACACGTGATTCAGATTTTTTTTACACACACTGCTTTGAAATTATCACCTCATATAACTATGAACAGTTTCACTGCTGAAAATTTCTACACTCTCTACACTTTTTAAATATGTAACGCAGATATTCTTTTAGTTTTTACACAACTTTATATTTGTTGTATGTATGACCTAACAAGTCCCTGTTTAAAAATAGTAGGATTCAAATAAAGCTTGTCGTTATTGTATAGAATTACACTCACAGTTGGTTAATTTGCTCGCTAATGGTTTTGTAAATTTGGTTGATAACCAATAAGAAAAATTATTTTCCAGAACACCGAGTTGTTATTTCTCAATAACAGTCAGTACTATCAACCTGACTGAAAAGTTTCTCATAACAGCCTAGGTCATTAAGAAATAACAGAATAGTAATATTTTGTGAATATTTATTCAACATGAACACTGAAAAAGCAATTTGTATTTCCCAAAATGGCAATTTTTTCTGAGAAGCCTTCTTTGCCGGACCCACTTTTTTGGAATTCTAAACACTGGTATTGCAAGGGCTTTCTGAAGTTGACACTTCGGATGTAGAATTAAAAAGTTGCCTAGAAATTTTGAACTTCTTATTAACTGAATGTTCAACATACTGCTCTGCTACTGCCAAAGATTTCCGTTCGCCAAATTTCTTTAATGTAAATAGATCACCTCCATTTTCAGCATAGTGGCAGATGTCCTCCTGAAACAATGGCTACTGTAGTTTTCTGGGTTTTCCAATTGTAAAAATTCAGCAATTCGTTTTGGTGTTCTCCCTATTTTATGAATCTCCACAAATTGCCTCGTGCATTTGCCGTTCCTGTAATCCACAAAAACACATCGCTGTTCCAAATTGGTAGGCCGAAGTGCTACATATTTTCGATATAACGCAGAGCCTTTGAAGGACTTTTTGCAGCAAGTACTGAGTATCCGGTGCTTCTAAAATAAATTGTAGTACTTGAGCCGCTGTAAAAATCTTCGCCTTTTTGGGTTTATAATTTTCCGATTTTCTTTTGAGAAGTGAAAACTTTTCTGTAACCACAACAAAAAATAACTGTCAATCAAAATAAAGAATGTAATATTATACTAGAGTTGTTGGGTCGACGCATTACCGTCAAAACGGGCGTGTCACTGAAGTTACAAAGTGTTTTTATAACGAGTGAAATCGGAGTTAAAAATAAGCGGAAAGTGTAGCGGCGGAAGGTGAAGAAAGGTGTAGAAATTAGCAATAAACAAAGACGGGGAGAGCAGTGGTTTTAGCGTGAAATTATATTTCGAACAAGCGAACATTATAAACAGTGATAACAGGGCGAAGGTCTCATAATCGCACGCCGAGATAGCATAAACAGTCGTTTCGCGTTCTAACGTGCAATTGGAAATTTTAGAAAGGCACGCGATTAGACCTACGCGCAATTCGTCAGGAGGCGGGACGTAGGCCACGGTCAAATTATCGCAACGGGATTGTTGCATTTGAAGAGCTACCAGTGGCGTAACATTCGAAAGGGTGACGAAAGCATTTCGCAGACATTAACAACAAGTAAAGAAAAATGGAGGATCTGTTGAAGAAATTAAAACTAAATTAGATAAAATGGAAAGCAGAACTGAAACAATGGAAGGGAAAATAGATAAATATCAAAAAGATATGGAAAAAATGACTATTATGAATACGCAACTCAGAGCAGAAAATCGTAAACTGCAAACAACAGTAGAGCACCAAGAAAAAAGAGGTTAGAGAAGGAAATACGAAAGAGGAAAATGATAATCTATGGAATCCCAGACACAGAGGAACAGTCGGATCTAGAGCTGAGAGAAAGGATAAGGCAGATTCTGAAGGAGGTAGGGGTCATAATTAACATGGAAACGGAGGTACAGGAAGTAAGAAGATTAGGAGGGTATATTAAAGATAAAATGAGACCAACGTTATTAGAATTGGTAATGTGGAACAAAAAGACCGAAATAATAGCCAATTCGAAAAAGCTAAAAGGGTCAAATATATGGTTTGCGGAAGACTTAACAACTAAGGAAAGGGAACATAAGAGAGAACTCTTAGAGTGCATGAAAGAAATGAGAAAGCAAGGGCATTTAGTTTATCTAGTAGGAAATAAATTAAAAATAAACTGTGAAAAATACACACTAGAACAACTACGAGAGGAACCGAAGGATGATAATTTTGAAGACCAGGTAGAGGGTGGGAACAAGAAAAAAGGAAGAACCATGAGTCAACGCTCACCACAAGAACTAACAGAAGAAAGAGAAGAGAAACAGCGGAGGAAGGAGGGGCAACCAAGAAAGAAACAAGCGGAGGAAAGTGAGCTATCCACAGAAATAGAACAAAAACCGCAGAAACCAAGAGTCTGGACACAAACTATCTTTCCAAGCGGAAGCGTAGTAGACAAAGAAGAAAGTAAGAAAATGGCTAAGGAGCGTAGGGTACAGGAGGAACAGACAACGGCAAAAAACCAATAACTAAATTCTCTGAAACAAGCAAGATGACGAACAAGGCAAGGTACATGGATAACGAGAAATCTGAAGTATATAAGAAACAAAGCAAAAATAAGCAAACAAAGAACAACAATCTTATAATAGGATTTTGGAACGTACAAGGTTTGAACAAACAAGGAAAGGTAAAACAGTTAATAAAGGAAGCAGCGGAAAATAAACTAGATATATTAATGATACAAGAAACTCATATCAAAGGAATTTCAACCACAAAAATCGGTAATTATTACTGGTTTAATGGAGGTGGCAAGCAAAGCAATTTTGGTACAGGCTTCCTAATTAGAGAAGATATAAAAGAAATGATAACAGATTACAAGGTAATTAACGAAAGAATAAGTTATATAAGAATTAAAGGAGTTTTTAGGAAATACGTAATAGTAAATGTACACGCACCAACCAATGACAAAGACATCGAGACAAAAGAACAATTTTACGACGTGCTGGGACAACTATTAAATAGTATGCCAAGTTTTGATATCAAGATAGTGGCAGGAGATCTGAATGCTAAAATCGGAAAAGAAGAAGAGAACTGGTTAATAACGGGTAGGGAAAGTCTCCATAATAAGACAAATGAAAATGGGCAAATGTTAGTAAACTTTGCGGCAAGTAGAAACATGATAAATATTACAACATGGAATAAAAGGAAAGACATACACAAAATGACTTGAGCTCACCCAGACAACGTAACAAAGAACCAAATTGACCACATGTTGATTACAAAAGTAACTATGAACTGTATAGGAAAAATAAGAACGTACAGAGGAGCAGAAATAGGTTCCGATCATTATCTAGTAAAAGCAGTATTAAAACAACAAAAACCACAACTAAGGGAAAAAATTATAAGGAAAAAAAAAACGGGACCTAAGTACACTAGAAAAATAGGTGGAAAGGCAGAAATACCAAGATAAATCGGAAGAATTAATTGAGTCAACAAAAAAGGCAGAGACAGTAGGAGAGGAATGGAAAAGAATCAAAGAAGTATTAGAAAAAAGTGCAGAGGTTATACAAAAAGGAAAAAGCAAATACAAAACAGTTTGGTTTGAATAAGAGTGTGAAAGAGAACTTAGGAAGAAAAAGGAAGCCAAAAAGAGAATGCTGGCAAACAATAACCAAGAGACAAGAAGATTATACAAAGAAGCTAGAAGCAGGGTAAATAGTACTTGTAGAGAAAAAAAGCGCGAGATGTTAAATAAAAAAATGGAAGAATTACAACAAAACTTCAACTACAAGAGCACCAGAGAATTTTACAAAAGTTTAAAAAAAGAAAAATCAGGTTACTCTACAAGAGTCACTTGTGGACTCAGAGATGCTCAAGGCCAGCTACGTATGGGAGACGAAAAGATTATGCAAATCTGGGAAAGTTTTTACAAGGCACTATTAGTAACGCAAGAAGAGGGAGAAGAAGAAGAAGCAGAAAAGCTTGAAACAGAAGAGAGAGAGGAAGAAAGATTACCAACATGGAGTGAATTTACAGAAGTAATTAAAAAAATGAAAAACAACAAAACCCCAGGGGAAGACGAGATAAATATAGAGTTAATAAAATACTCAGATGAAAAAGTGGTTACTAGAATTTTTGAGCTGGTTAGAGAAGTTTGGAGAAAAAAAATACCAAAAGAATGGACTATGGCAATTATAAGCCCAATTCATAAAAAAGGGGACCCAGAAAATACAGAAAACTACAGACCAATATCAGTTTTAAACACAATATACAAGATTTTTACAAGTCTAATCAATAAAAGATTACAAGAAGAGGCAAAAGAAGTAATAGGTGGATTTAAAAAGGGTAAATCAGTGGTAGATCACATTTGGGTGATAAAACAAATTGAAGAAATGTGTAACAGGAAAAATATAAAAGTACAAGCACTGTTCATAGACTTTAGGAAAGCTTACGACACAATCAAAAGAAAGGAAGTAATAAGAGCGCTAATAGAATTGAAGTTTTCACACAAAATAATTGAATTAATACAAAAAACATTAGAAAACACGGTAAACAAAATAAAATTTCAAGGAAGAACATCAGAAATTTTCATTAGTAACGTAGGACTAAGGCAAGGGGATCCCCTATCAACTACCCTATTCAACATAGTATTAGAAGCGCTATTAAGAAGAAGCAATATAAATACAAACTACTTCATACCAAGACATGCCTACCAATGCCTCGCTTACGCGGATGATGTATTTTTGTGTAGAACAAAGCAAGAACTCAAAAATGTAGTAGAAAAATTTCAAGAAAAAGCAAAGGAAATTGGACTAAAAATAATAAAACAGTACATAAAAATAAATGACAGGAAAACAATATACATGATCATAGGAAACAGTGGCAATACAGAAAATGAAATATTAACAATTCAAGCGAATAATGGAGAAGTACACTTAAGAGCACAAAACGAGACAAAATACCTAGGGGTGAAAATTACAAAGCAGGGAGGGTATAAAGATGAAATAATAGCAAGAATAGCTGCAGGATCAAGATGTGTAGGCGCCTATAATAAACTCCTAGGAAATAAAAATGTATCGAGAAAAGTGAAAGAATGTGTGTACAAAACCATCATAAGGCCGACAGTAATATTTGCTGCAGAAACTTGGGTGACGGATGGAGAAATGGAAAAGAAGTTAGAAATATGGGAGAGGAGAGTCTTAAGAAAGATAGATGGAGGTGTGAAAGAAGGAGAAAACTGGAGGAGAAGGACAAACCAGGAGCTACAGGAGTGCTACAAAGACAAGTCGATAACTGTAATAGTGAAACAGTGCAGGCTAAGGTGGCTAGGGCATATAGTGCGAATGAAAGAAGGTGATCTGGTGAAAAAAGTGTACAGTGCAAATTGGTATGGGAAAAACAGAAAAGGCAGACCAAGAAAAACGTGGCCGAACTATGTGAACAAAGACATAGCACTCTTAAATGTATACAACTGGAAGGAGGTAGCACAAGACAGGAAGCTATGGAAAGAAAAAGTTAAAAACATTAGTTAAAAACATTAGCCAAAGGCCTTCAGGCTTGTCGTGCTGTTATTATATATAATATTATACTAACCTGGAGATATCGACATTTTCATGTAGCTTTAAACAAGGTTTGATCATTTAAATTTTGGTCCACAAACTATTCGGGGGCAAAACTCTTCGCTAAGTGGTCCAAATAACACAGCAGAACACTTTCCTTCACACTCAATTTTCGTGTTTCTACGCAACACCGAAAAATCTTGGTTATCCTTCTCATACCTTCCGCTGGTCTTCGTAGGAAAATGCGTCTTCGTTTTCGCTTTGCTGCATTATTTTTTCTCGCAACTTAACTGATTTAGAAACAGCCATTGCATCGCCGCGATGTGGGCTCAAACTACTAATACTATTTAACTTTTTCATTTAAATTGCGCTAAAATTTCAATTTTTGTAGGTGGTTATGAAAAATATTCAACGACATACTGCTGTTATCGCATCTAACTAATTCGGATAAATTCATTATCCTCATAGTAGGAGAGCTGGTGACATTTTTTAGTGATCATTTAGTTACGGCCTATTTTTTGAGAGAATGTTGCTGGAGGCATGTATAAGTGTCATCTGTAAGGATTATCCTTGATAACGGTATCGGAGGGAGGCAGAACACCCCCAATTTCCACTGTCAGTATATGTCAAATTCGAGGTTAGCAGGTTAGATTTTGCGTCAGTCTGTGTCAAAAATGACGGAAAACCTAACCTGCTGACCTCGAATTTGACATAAATTTACATTAAAAAGTCCATAAGGGGCGGCTGTGGAAATTGTAACGTATGAATAATAGGTTGGTGGCACTGTAAGTCTATGTCAAATTCGAGGTTAGCAGGTTAGATTTTCCGTCAGTTTGTGTCAAAAATGACGCAAAACGTAACCTGCTAACCTCGAATTTGACATATACTGACAGTGAAAATTGGGGCTGTTCTGCCTCCCTCCGATACCGCTATCAAGGAGAATCCTTACAGATGGCACTTATGCATGCCTCCAGCGACATTCTCTCAAAAAATAGGCCTTAACTAAATGATCACTGAAAAATGTCACCAGCTCTTAGACTATCAGTCTGACTGCCTCAGCCACAAATTTATCCTCGCTTGTTAGATGCTTACTAACAGCCTTATGTTAATAAGTATTATCTCCTACAGGTTACAGAATCTAGATTGAAGCGCGGTGAAAATCGGATCTAATGTTAGAATCTAGTAATTTTCAAGTTTCGTATTGGTAACATTTTTACATCTATCATATTGACATTAAATTGTTAACCTTATTTAAGCTAAATGACACATTAAATCAAAGGCGTACGCAACATTGTGGTATGGTATATTATCAGTTCTTGAATGTTAATAGGATTGCGGAAATAATGATGTACGTTGAACAACCAGGCTCTGCTAAACTTTCTATCCCAGCAACAGCAATTTCCACACTTTAAAACACAAAGAATCTGTCATATGACGTTAGTCACTGCGCAAACGAAATCCCTCTACCCACCGTTGCTGTTTACTTGTCATTTAAAATATAACCTAACTTTGTATGTTTTTGACTTTCCACATATTGCCAATTCATCAAATATGATCACAGCGCCTTTCATGACCTACCTTGACACCCAATCTACTTTCTGTGACCTGTACTGCTACACTATTGGCATCTACACTTATAGTTTTCTTAAAATTTTGTCATTATGACTTTTTGTAGGTGGCGGGGTGACAGATAAACATCAACCGACATCAACATAATCTATAAAAGTTTGTTAAAATGTTGTAATTTCACCATTTTGTCGATTTAAAAAAAAAACATAATATACCCCTCGGCACTGAAGTTTCTTTTTATCCCTCATGTGGTTTATTTGCGTTGGCCCTACGGGCCTCTGCAACTAAATCCACATTCGTGATAAAAAGTTAAAACTTCAGTGCCTTGGTATACAAATAACTATTAATTATTATGTACTAGCAAGATGCCCGTTCTTCGTACGGACAACAAATGTTTGTTTCTTCTTCTAAATCTTAAATGAATTATGGAGCCCTCACTCAATATGCTAAACTAACAAAGGCTGCAAAACAATATTGTAGGTAAAGTGGAACAATATTCTTCTATGTCATCTTTTTGATGTCTACTATCTACTATATTTTTGAATTTCACTTCAATATTAGACATCCGTTTTCAACAATATGTTTTGTTATTTATGACATCACGGAAAAAGGGTAATGTGTAGACTTCACCCACTTATTTGCCTTACAATGCAGAAATTGTGTAGAAAACTTTCAAAATCAATTTGTTATTTATGCTAAAGATGTACAAGTACTTCTTAAATAATGCCAGGAGATACATGAATTTTGACGATTCGTTTAGATAAAATAGAAAATTCCTAAAAATTTTTTTAAATTGTGCTCGAAAACATTTGGCTATTTATAAGAGTAGTCTTGTAGGCAGGGCTGTCCAACTTTAAGTGGTCCAAAAATTTAAGGTTATGAGGGCCGCATCATAAAATTAATGTGTTGTATGCGACTTTGTGAGTGATTTGTAATAAATATAAAACGTATATACAGGCAGACCTCGCCGTTCGCGGCTTTGCAGTTCGCTGATTTGATTTTACGCGGGGCACTTTTGTGCTCCCTTTTCTTTGCCTCTCGCGGATGGTTTTTCCGTTCGCGGATGGAATTGCCAACTGTTTCAACTTTCACGCACTTATAAAGGCCACTAATCTGACAATAACTTTAATTCGCTATTAAAATAAACAAAAGCGCATAAAAATGTGTTTACTTGCGCATCGCTGTTTTGCGCTTCGCGGCATTCTTCTGGAACGTAACCTTCGCGAACGGCGAGGTCTGTCTGTATTTAAATACCAATTTTTATTTGTTCAAGAAGCTTAGGTTTTTTAGATTCATGCCACAAAGAAGTTTCAGAGATTATCGTATCAATATTAACTTCAATATTTGTTGTTGACAATTGAAGCAATTGAGAAAGTGATTTATCAAACAGCGAAGATCTATATTTGCACTTTATAAATTTCATTTTTGGAAAGCTACTTTTGCAGAAGTAAGTGCTTCTAAGGCCAAAGTTTCTCAATTTGGGATAACGTTCCTCTGGTAGTGACTTGAAAAAAGAATCTGACTACAAATCACACAGTTCCAGTTGAAGGTCAACTCTTACATTCTCAGTAGAAATGGTGAGCAGCTGACCAAAAACTGAAATATATCCTTCAATTTTCTTGAAGTCACCAAATCGGTTTTCAAGTACTTCTACGATTGTTTCAATGTAGCTCACATGAGTTGAAAATTAAATTTTATCAAAATCCTTCATATCTTCAAAATGCTGTTTACAGTTCGGAAAGAATGTGAAATCTTGCGTCTCTAATGTAGCCTTGAAAAGTTTTAATTTAATTTTTAAATTTGGCAATATTATGTTACTGCCCTTGTAGCTTCAAGTTTAATTCGTTCAGATAAGATTTCATATCTGTTAAAAATGCGTGGTGTGACAAGAATTTTGCATTTTTCATTTGATTTTCCAGCTCTGTAGTGTTGCACCACTTCATTTGTCAGGAATTTCCTTCCATAGAGCGAAGAAACATTGCAAATAGTTTCCAGCACTTAGCCAATAAATATGTGTGGAGTAACAAGTTCCCGTATGCAGCATCTATTTCAGCCAAAAAATCATGAAATTTTCTGTTAGTCAAAGCTCGATTACCCCTTCTTATAATATTTGTTACTTTAACAGCAGCTTTCATGGCATCTATTTGACTTAAGAATTTTCCACAATGCAGTGCATAACAGGACAGTTCATATTATTTTCTTTTAAGAGTCCAGCAAATCCCGATACACTTCCTATCATAGCCCTGGTTCCATCAGTGACAATGCAGGAACATGTATCAAACCCTCCATAGTCTGATACCACTTTTTGTACAGCTTGGAAAATGTCAGTACCCTTGGTTGTACCATGCAAAAAAGTAAGACTAAGCATTTCTTCTGCTACAGCGAAGTCCTATTGAATAGTTTAAACAAAAATCACAAGTTGGCTGATGTTGGATTGATTTTGTCCAGACATAGTGAAAAATACTTACATTTCTCAATTGTGTTGTACAACTCTTTAGAAACATATTGATCAATGTGTTCCACACATTTTGCAATTGTTTGATGAGATACTGCCAGTGTTTCAAATTTCTGGGCAATTTTTGTTCATTAAATTGTTTTGCCATTTTGATTGCACAATTCTTTATAAGCACTCCATCACTAAATGGTTTTTTATTATACCTGCATTAGAATCGCTGTTTAAAGCACGCCTGAGCGTGCGAATACAGCCGATTAAAGCTTGCCGAGCTTTAAAGGTTGTCAAGGAAACGACTGAATGCAACAACGGAAATGGACGCGACAAAAACGTAAATAATTGTCGTAACTATAGTCGCAATATTATTATGCCCTCTCGATTTATCACGACAACAATTATTTCTAAGTTTTTAGTGCGTAATTTATTTCCAGTATTGGAGGTATAATAAAAAATAGCGTAAAGTATTCGTGGATAACTGGTCTTTAAAACACTTGCTCTATTTCGAGCACTCCGGCTACACCGTCGTGCTCGAAAATTCGCGCGTGTTTTAAAGACCTTGTTATCCACTCATACTTTAATATACTATTTTATGCTTTGGAAATCTCTAGTGCTACTTTGTAAAAGCCGCAAGACTGCATTTTTGATCAGTATTAGAGTTTTTGGAAAAAAATATATTTGTTGTATAAGTTTCTTCTTATATTCCGTAATGATAACATTTCTAGACTCACAAGTATACTGCTGAAACTTTTTCTCATGCAACAAAGTGTAATCGCATTTTAAATGATATTCTTTAGGAACTGATAGTATTTGCATACACACAAGGCGCTGAAGTTTAATATTGTCATTATACACTCGTTGTTCATTTGCTATTTTTCTTTTTTGTGAAAACATTCGAAAATATTACTTGGCCGCGTACTGCACACAAGAACTAAACACTACGAAAAAACAATCAGAGAGAGGTGTCTGATCGCTACAGTACTATACGTATGTTCTATGTTATGTAATCTTCAATGATTTATAATTTATATTCCATATTCATGATTTCTGAAAGTACAGTATCGATCCAGGGGCCGCAGGCAATATACTGGCGGGCCACGTTTTGGGATAGCCCTGTTGTAGAGAATAGATAAAACAAATATAATCAGAAAATTAATTTTTTAATGACGACGCTTCCATTGCCAGGTGCCATTTATTTATCCAATTTGAATTGACATTTTGCATAGTAGAAGCTCGACATTATCTGCAACATAATGGAAAAGCATTAAGCTTGTAAAACTCATAGTTATGGTTATGAATATGAGATACTACAATTGTTTCAATTTTTTTTTCTCCTATTGGGCATCTTTGGTTCTCAAAATAGATGTTCTGGTATGTTACTGTCCATGCTACTATCAAAATCACCTATGGACGGTCTGACGTCATCCTAACGTTCGTATGGGTCAGACTGATTAATTGTGTTATTCACTACAACAACCTGTTTCATGCAAATTATAAAACTACAAAATTCTTAACATAGAATCTGTTTAAAAAAAAAATTTAAATTTTAAAACTAGTTTACATGATTTAATGTTTCTTCACTCCTTCAGAAATAACGTTTTAAAAAAATAATCAAGCTTAGGCAGGCTGTGAAGATTTCAAGAAAAGCATTGCGAATTAAGCAGTTAATCTTTTATTCCAACCAACAACACCAACAAAAGAAATTATTGTATAAAACGCAACTGCAAATCTAAAAAATTTTGTAATTTTACTTACGTTTTAATTAATATTTTTTTTCAAAAATATACGAAGATATTAAGAATATCGAAATCAAAACACCACTAAAAACAGATGTCAATTAATTACTTGACAGAACAGCACAGGAAGTAAGGTGCAAACAACTGAAATAGAGTGAAGGCACTTTTAATCCTCCATCTTTGTCAGAAGCATCGGATTTCACCCTAGACATACAAAAAGTGTACATTCTTATAGAGCATATGCTATTCCCCATGGAAAATCTTTCGTAACTTGAAAATGATATGATGACGTCAGAACGTTAAGAATTCATTAATGTTGTAATTAACAACTTTTAAGGATATTATACAAATACTGTGTTGGATACTATTGACGTAGCGTTTACTAATAGTTTTATTACATTTTATTAAACTTTAGGTGACAATTTCTAGAAAAATATCCACTTTGGTACACTGACAATGAGAAATATTAATTGTCGACTGTAAATACACGAGAGGTCTTTTTTATCCGGATAAAATTGAATTTTTTTACAAGAATTTGGTTGCTTGGTAAATTGACGACACAAACCGCCTATGATAACAAAAACGAGTCTGAAGGACGAGCTTTTTTATCTGGCGGTTTGTGGAGTCAATTTACCCAAAAGAAACCAAATTAGAGTTTAAAAAATGAAATTCTATCCTGGAGAAAAAACCTTGAGCGTAATTTGATGAGATAATTTAATGAATAATAAAAAATAATAGCTAGGTAATTATGAAAAATTCAAGAATACATTTATTTATTTAAAAATTACAATTGTTAAAAACACAATGATTAAAAAAATTTTTTTTTCTTCTAAATCACAACTATTTGGAGTTTTCAATACATTCAGCACAGATGAAGTCGATGTTTGCTGATTTCCCCTCATCGAATTGATTATTGTGGCATGGTGCTCATTATTGAGCTGCAAATAAGGTTTAATTGACCCTAAATTTGAATGGCCAGTCACTTTAATAAGTCGATTTGTAGTGAGTCCACTTTTGGATAATTCTGTCACGGCAGCAGCTCTGTGTGAATGATTTGTTATCTTAATTTTCTTGACGTTAAGGCCAATTTTTGAAGCTGAATCTTTCGTCCACTTGAAGATTTCATTTTGACCAATGGGGATATTTTTGTATCAACCCTTGGAACTAATTTTCTTCCAAAACGGGTTGGGTGTGAGAAATAACCTGTCACATGTTATGTGGTCTGATCTCTTTTCGAGCATTTTAGCCAAGAGTCTCACTGGACAGACATTTGGGTTCTACATTTTTAGTCAGCCATTTGCTGTCACATAGTTTTTCCCCGCCCCCTTGCGTTGTTTTGGTAAAAATCAGGTTGTACTCAAACCGCTCCATCGGTGTTCTGTCGTTTTCCTTCTCCTCTGCAAAATGAAATGTTCTGCAACTTACTGCTTCTCCTCCTCTTCAGGATAGCTCGAAGGCTGCAATGTGAAAAAATGTTCCTTGCAAACCTGTTGGTTCACCTTCGTTCCACAACTTTGCCATTGCAAAAATTTCAGATTTTGTGAGCGCCGCTGAACTTGACTTTCTCTCTTTGGTCGAGCTTGCAGCATTCTTTGTTTGGCATTTTTTGTGTCCCTGGCTTTTTTGAATCGCATGTCAGTGAATGGGTCAAATACAACTTTAAAGTCGTGAAAGTACTTTTCTTGCACCGTCTTTGCAGTGCAATTCCACATGGTTTTAACGACATATTCTTTATATTCACATCCGTCTGTTTTTTTCATGTTGAACGCCCAGTCTGCTAATATTTCTGCATGTTCTTCAATAGGTGTTGTGCTTTCGAAATTGTAATTTCGTTCATTGCAAAACAAGGTAAACTGTCGCCAAATTGACGTTTTTGTATTCACCGTGTTTTTCGGAGTCGTTTGTTCTACGTTGGTTTCGATTTCTTCTTGATTCGACGTGCCAAAACGCATGGAATTTGCCATTTTGCACTTCACTTACAAGTGGTTTGTCAATTTGTAAGATTGTTTATTCGTTATCATAGCAACAAACAATAATCAGATTCGAGAAAGCCTGCATGGAAGTTTGCACACATTTTATCTAGTAGCAAAGTTAGGGCTAACTTTATCCGATGTCAAAGTGACAAATACATTGCGGCTTATAGGATTTTTATACTCCATTTACTTGACATCTGCACTGTCAGTCCCTAGTACAAAAATGATATACACATGCCAACTTAAAAAAAATTAAATGTTTTTGTGAGGTTTTGAAGTCGCATCAATTTAATATTATATGTTTAATTCAATACTTAATTTTATTTAAGAATTGCTTTCAGTGTATGTAGCCGATACTATTGGTTTTGTATTTTAAATGATTTCTAAAACTGATTAAGTGAGAAAATTAAAACTAATATTTATATGTTCAAATGCATTTGGCTTCAGAGTTGTTAATGTTTTCTCTTTATCTAGGAGTTGCCCCAACCATCTTACAACTAATGCAGTGTGCCATTGTAACTAATATCAATAATAATTCTGGAAAAAAGACGGATTCTAGTAATAATAAGTCCAGCAACTCCCGTAAAGACAGGGAAAAGTCAGATGATTCTGCTGCAGAAGCTTTGTTCGAGGAAGGAAATTGTGCGACTCTTGTTGAGCAGTTGAATAAACAAGTACCTAGAGAAATCATTGCTCGTTTCATCAAGACATTTTTACTAGAAACAAATGCTACAAATGTACGATGGCAGGCACATGCACTTATACTTGCAGTTTACAAGTAAGTTGTACAGTAATTTTACTAGTTTAAATGTAACGAACATTTCGCAGGAATTCCAAATTACCAGAACAGGAAAATGTACTGAAGTTGTTATGGCATCTATGGCCACTGCTTCCATCGTATGGTCGTAAAGCAGCACAATTTGTAGATTTGCTGGGATACTTTTCTCTACGTTTTACACAAAATTCTGAAATTGCAGCACAGGTATGAGTGTGCTAGCTTTTGAGTCATAATTTCCTTTAAATATTTTTTTATAGCAAATAGTTGCATACGTTGATAAAGCAGTTGAGGTTCTAAGAGTACAGAATGAGTTATTAGCACATCATCCAAATGCAAATCTGTATGCTCACATGAGCCAGTTTGTAGAGTTAGATGGTTATTATTTGGAATCGGAACCTTGTTTAGTGTGTAACAACCCAGAAGTACCACTTTCTACTATTAAGTTGAGTTCCATAAAGGTGCGTTTTTTAATTATCTATATATATTTTTAAATAATCGTTACTGAATGTCTTAGGTTGACTCAAAATTTACAACAACAACTCAAATTGTCAAGCTGCTCAGTAGTCACACCATCAGTAAAATAACAGTAAGAATTGGAGATCTCAAACGGACAAAAATGGTTAGAACTATTCACATATATTACAACAATCGTAGTGTACAAGCTGTCGTCGAATTAAAGAATAAACCAGGTATTCATTTTGTATAGATCAGTTACATTTTAAACACGTAACCACTAATAAACTAATATTTTTAAAGCATTATGGCACAAAGCAAAGAAAGTTACATTGCAAAGTGGACAAACTGAAGTTAAAATAGAATTCCCACTACCAATTGTAGCATGCAACCTTATGATTGAATATGCAGACTTTTATGAAAACATACAAGCGAACAGCGAAACATTGCAGTGTCCACGTTGTAGTGCTGCAGTACCTGCAAACCCAGGAGTGTGCACAAACTGTGGTGAGAATGTATTTCAATGCCACAAGTGTAGGTAAGTTTCTTGTTTTCTTGTCTTTAATGGAGTATTTGTAATAATAAATACATTCCAGAGCAATTAACTATGATGAAAAGGATCCCTTCCTATGTCACGCATGTGGCTTTTGTAAATATGCTAAATTTGACTTCACACTGTTGGCTAGACCCTGCTGTGCTGTAGAAACTATAGAAACCGATGAAGATCGTAAGAAGATGGTGTCCAGCATAAATAGCTTACTAGAAAAAGCAGATCGAGTTTATAAACAACTAATGGCTAATAAACCTACTCTTGAGGTAATTAATTTTTAAATATTTTTTGACTACTATAAATGCTGTGAATTCAGAAATAGTTCAAGTATCATCAAAAGTTTTATATATGAAACAAATTTCAACAATTATAGCACAGAATAAACACCTAAGGGACTCAGAAACAAGTAGCCAATTTCAGCTATGGCGGCCATATTGAAATAGAATAGATCAAGAATGTGTTGGTGGCACTGTAAGTCTTTGTCAAATTCGAGGTTAGCAGGTTAGGTTTTGGGTCAGTTTTGACAGTGTGACAATTTAATTTTCAGAAAGGTCACATAGCGTCATACGTATAGCCATGTGCTGATGCCTGTGTGAACGTGTTTGAACTAGTGCATATTAAAACTACAAACCAGTAGAGCCATTCATAAGTGAACAATTACGAAGCCCCCCCCCCACCTATTTTTATCACTTTTTGATAGTTTGGAGGGATGAAAAGGATTATTTTAGCCTTTACATTTAATCTGAGGGGCTAGAGAGGTGAAAAGTTCTAAAACATAAACATTTGTAGCAAAGAGGTAGATTTCGGGGGATTTGCCTCCTTAAATTGTAGAAAACTCATTAAAAGTGATCGATTTTTCACAATTTTTTTACATATTCCAGCTTTCAGCCCCCATCATCCTCTCCCAAATAATAAAAATATATAGCAACAGTTCGGAAGATTCACTGTACCACGCTGGTGCTCTCAATACCTCGTGTGCGCAGGTTTGCACAGGAATTTTCCTTCAGTATATCTCTAGCGATCGTAGAGTCAACTTGTTGGTGTTCTAGGTGGGGATTCTGTGTTTCCAAGTTGTTTAAATAGTGTAAAACGGTAGAAATTTTTTTACTCCGGCTTTCTCCAAGTGAATTACAGTACGTGAGTGTGAGTTGTGATTAATATCGAGTATTTATTTACTGTTTAGTTATGCCACGCGAGTGTAAAATTCATGCCGATAGCTTCTGTTATGTTTGAAATTAAAAGAGCAACAAAAACCCCTTTCTCCGCTTCTTAAAACTGCTTATAAATTTTACTTTGATTGCCAAGTTGGCGATCAGTACAAGGATTGGACTTGAACAGTTTGCTGTACTACTTGTTATAAAAAAAATCTACCGTTTTACGCAATTTAAACACCAACACCAACAAGTTGACTCTACGATCGCTAGAGATATACTAAGGGAAGATTCCTGTGCAAACCTGCGCATGCGAGGTATTGAGAGCGCCAGAGTGGTACAGTGAATCTTCCGAACTGTTGCTACGAGGGGAACTAGAAAAGTTATCTACCTAACTACGAAACGAATTACAAACGGTTTTTTCAATAATTTTATTTTTCAATATAATCTCCCCCAACTTCAACGCACTTATGCTGTTTGTCCTTCAAAGAGTTAATGCCCGTTGAAAAAAAAGATTCTTCTTAAGTCTCAAAATAGTCCTTGACTGCCTCCTTCAAATGCTCGTCTGTTTCAAAACGACGCCCTCTGAGATTCTTATTTAGGTTTCTGAATAGATAGAAGTCGGACGGTGCCAGATCCGGCCTATAAGGTAGATGGTTTAGCTCAATAAAGCGGCATTCCTGCAGAATTAGTTTGATTTTGGCGGCCTTATGCACGGTCGCGTTGTCATGAAGAATGAGCGATTCACCTTGTGATAATTTTGGACGTTCTTTGACAATAGCTGTACGCAGCTTTGTGAGGGTGTTACCATAAATCTCTGCAGTGATTGTAGAGCCTTTAGGCATATATTCAATCAAAAGAATACCTTGCATGTTCCAAAAGATGGTTGCCATGAGTTTTCCAGCTGAAGAATGCGTGCGGGCCTTCTTTGGGGGAGGAGACCCCTTATGCACCCATTGCATAGACTCTAATTTCGTCTCAGGGTCCCAGTGATGTAGCCAAGTCTCATCACCAGTCACTATCCGCATTAAGAAGTCGGGGTCCGCTTCCAAAGATTCCAAATTGTTTCTACAAATTTGCTGTCTACGCAGCTTTTGCTCAGGAGACAATAATCTGGGAACTCACCTTGCTGAAACTTTACTCATGCCCAGTTTGTCGTGAAATATTGTCAAAACGCCAGGTTCGGATATTTCCAATGCTGTAGCAATGGTGAAGACTTTTATACGGCGATCCTCAAGAACCATGGCTTCCACTTTCTTGCTCATTTCAACATTTGTCGCTTCTGCAAGTCTTCCACTTCTGGGATCATCTTCTATAGATTCCCGTCCCCACCGAAATTGTTTTGACCAAAATTTAATTGTGAAATATGACGGAGCATCGTCTCCATACACCGCAATCATTCGTTCGCGAATCTTTTTCGGATTGTTGCCTTCCTTTGTAAGGAATTTTATTACACTTCGATGCACTAATTTCAAAAGACTCATTTTTAGACACAAAACACTCCACAAAATATAAAATTATTGGCGGATATGAATCAAATTTTTCATGCAACAATGAAATACTTATCACTGTTTGACATTACAAGCTGCGGCTTATCAATTGTTTCTATCATGGCTAGGTAGATAATTTTTCTAGTTTCCCTCGTATATATTTTTATTATTTGGGAGAGGATGATGGGGGCTGAAATCTGGAATATGTAAAAAATTGCGAAAAATCGATCACTTTTAATGAGTTTTCTACAATTTAAGGAGGCAAATCCTCCCCCCCCCCCCCAAATGTACCTCCTTGCTACAAATGTTCATGTTTTAGAACTTTTCGCCTCTCTAGCCCCTCAGATTAAATGTAAAGGCTAAAATAATCCTTTTCATCCCCCCAAACTATCAAAAAGTGATTAAAATAAGTTCGGGGGGCTTCCCCCGAAAACGGCGGGTGATGGGGGAAAACGGGGGTCATATTCGGATTCAGGAGGTCATTTTACATGAGCATCATCAGGAATGGTGCCAGGGCCGATTTTCATGCAGACCAGTCTTGTCAGATCATAAGTAAGAACATTTACAAGAACTTTAAAGTTCAATAAATGAGTATGAAAATCAGTGCAACATCTAAGATCAAATAGCACGGGTATGCTGGATTACATAAAAAGAAGATGCGAAGAATGCTTGGAGAAAGATCAATCAGATCTGATATTTTAAAAAAGTAAAATAACAAAACACGGCTGCACTTGAATCAATCGTGAAACAAATCTGTAATGAATTCAAGCCAAGAGATGGAAATAGATGATATAGATGAAGACGAAATGGAGCAAACCAAGACTGAAGACAATGATAAAGATGACATGGACGAAATAGAGAATGGAAACATGAATGATAAAAGTAAAATGGAGGAAATTGTAAGGACAATCATGGCAGCAGTGGTCTACAGCCTTAAACGGAGATGAAAAAAAGTAACAAAAAGACTGAGGAAGCAATCAAAAGTGAATTAAAGAAAACAATAAGATTAGAAAAGTGAAGGAAGAACTGATCAAAAAAAGAAACAAACAGAAAGCAGTTGCATCAAAGAATGGCTGCTCTAGAGGGGAAATTGGAAGAACTCTATAAAAATAAAAGAAGAAATATAAGGATTCGAAACTAAATAAGAGACCTTGAAGAATGATAAACCAGTTTTCTGGGAAATGAAATAGGAGTGAGTTCAAAAATAAAAGGTATATACACAGTAGAAAAAATAACACAGAACAGAGTAAGAAAAGGAGAGTTGGTGAATTATGAGGAACAAGTGAAATACTGAAAAAAATCTAAGTTAAGAAATATGAAACGATTTGTCACGACAGGAAACATAAATACAGAAACAGATAAGATTAAAAGCAAACCAATAAAGAAACGCAGGAAAACAAGTAAAAATTGGGTACAAAAAGATATGGATAAATGGAAGAGCTTATGAATGGTCCGACAAGGAGAAATCCCTAAGACTTAAAATTAATACAACACAACCTCGAAGAAACTAAAAATTCACACTAAAATAGCTTGACAAGCAAAAGGACTACAAATTATGGAAATCAAAGTACTGAAAAAAATAATACTGATTTTTAAAAATTTAAAGAAAAATTAAATTGTAAGATTAGGTTCATGTTATGTTAAAACTACTAGCACCAGGAAAGGTGAGTGAACTCGCAGAGGAATTATTGCCTTATAAAGTGGATGTCGTAGCCATTCCAGAACTGAGATGGGAAGGAAACAGGGAAATTAGTAACAAAAACTATACATTATGGTACTCCGGTAAAGGCAGGAAATAAGGGAACAGGATTTGTTGTAACAAAAAAAAATGTAGAAAATGTAATAGAATTCAAACCAATAAATGGGAGGATGGCTTACCTATGAATCAAAGAAAAGCTAAACATTCTGTCGATAATTAACATTTATGCTCCAACAGAAACAGCCGAAGAATATGATCAACAGGAATTTTATGAAAATTTTGATAAACTATGCCAAGAAACACCTAAACATGACACACTATTGTTTAAATAGGTAGAGAGGATTATTTCAAAGAAGTTGCATACACGATAAGATTAATAATAATGGCTAAAGATTGTGCGAATCTTCTGAATAATGAAAAAAACCTTACGAACCAAAACATTAAGCTCTAAATCTAAAATTTGTTATCGCATGGAATGTGCAGTAAGCTGATGTGCATGAAAAAGGAGGCTAGAATAAAATAATTAAAAACGAGATCTGATGAAGACCGGCAAAGAAAAGCAAAAATGTTAAAAACAACCAAAAAAGACGAATATAAGAATAAAGTACTAATATGATGTAGTCTCCTACGCTGTAGAAAAAATAAATTTAACTAAGAAAGAAGATCAACTTGTGGTATTCGAGTGAAGAATAATGGGAAACATATTAGGCACCAAGAAAATTAATTTAGAAGACTGATGAATTTCAAAATATTGCAAGATACCCAAGGTGAGGACATAGTTAAATTTGTAAAGGCACAACAATTATGATGGTATAGACATATCACATGAGCAGGAGAGGACAAGATGATAAAACAACGAACTAAATGAAAACTCCCTGAAACAAGACTTACAGGAAAAAAAAGGAAGAGATGTAAAGGTGAGGTGATGGCAGACATAAAGAAAATGGGAATATATGATACGAGAACTAAAATAATGGACAAACGATAATCAAGAAACGCAGCTGCTGCCAAATTTTGCCACAAACTGCAGACAATCATTGAGAATAGGGAGAAATCCACCCTACATAATGGATTTGAAGAACTCTTATTTAGGGCGGTTATGACTTTACAAGGAGTTGAATGCCTACACAGGGTGATTCTTAATGTATGCGACAAACCTTATTGGCCGATTCCTTGGCTTGTTTTGATCACAAAAGTTCATATAAACATTTGTCCAAAACGGCTTAGCCTTAAAGTTATAGGTTGTTGAATAACACATTAATAATTTTTTAAATAACATGATATAATATCACATCTGGCTACTTTCTCCAGAAATGCTCCTATTAATTTCCAAAATAATCGCATATGGGCCGAAGAAAACCCTCATGAAGCATTGGATGCCTGTCATCAACATCAATTTTCTATTCAGTTGAGTTGCTCGTGAGTGTTAGTATGCTGCGTATCCAAATCGGTGGATAGGACGAGGTGGTCCACAACCATGCCCTCCTCAGTTTCCGAACTTAAATCCTTTAGATTTTTTTCTCTGGGGTCACATAAATCACTTGTTTATACGACTCCCATTGCAAATGTTGATGAACTGAGAAATCGCATTGTTGCATCATTTCAGACAATTCGAAATGCCCCCGGTATTTTAGAGTGCACTTGCCAATCAATACAGTGGAGGACAGAATCCTGCATTGCAGTTGGCGGCGGTCATTTTCAACAATTTCTATAAGTTCATTTTGTTTATTACCCACATTTTATTGTACACACTTTTAATGTATTATTAAACATCCTATAACTTTTAAACTAAGTCGTTTTGGACATATGTTTATATGAAGTTTTATGATCAAAACAAGCCAAGGAATCAGCCATTAAAATTTGTTGTATATATTAAGAATTTCCCTGAATAATAGTTTCGACATATGTTTACTAGAAACATTATTACTTAGTATTTCTTCATTTTAATTATATACATGTAACTCACCACGCTTACCACACTTTCTCTAGCAAACATTTCTTTGTAATTGAACCAAAAGCATCTCGTAACTGTAGTAATCTTTTCGTATGTAGGTATTTTATTTTAGAAGCTTAACAATGTATAATCAATAGTAATACTATAAGTACTTCGATATTATCTGATTACAGTGAAAGTCATTTATAACGCAAAGTCATTTATAACGCCGTCGCTTATAGCAGCCAAAATTTGAATGATTGGTTGATCTTCCATTTAAGTCAATGTTAAAAAAGATCGCATTTAGCGTCGCCACTTATAGCGGCAAAGTCGCATATAGCGTCTGCATTTACATGTAATATGTTAGCACCAGGTTCGGTTATAGCATCCGCTGTAGCAGAAGTGATGTCATATGCTATCACATAACTTAAACACCTCAACAAATATTTTTTCCGTCGACCTCCCTATAAAATGTGATTTTACGGACACATTTACGTACCAAAAGTGCCACTTGTTTGGACACCATTCATTTTTCGTCTGCAAACACTTTTCGTCCGCAAACGCTTTTTGTCCGCAAACGTTTTTCGTCCTCAACAACTCTTATAATTCGGACTCCACTTGAATTTCTTTTCAAATTATGTCGGTCGTCGGAACAATTTAATATGCACCTGCTTTTTGTGTTTATGGTCTTGCCTGATTGCTTGCCTCGGCTATCGCCTCAGCCAGCAATTGCAGGCATCGTTCATAAAAAGACAATTTTTCGTCCTAGATGCATAAACAACTATTCTGATTATCGTTAATATCTGCTGCAGCAGCAATGATGTCATGTAATAATATAACACTAGCCCGTCAGTTCGTGTTTGCGTGTAGTACTTACGTGTAGTGCAAAATGGCCGTACGTAAACGGAAAGTTATCTCAATAGAAGAAAAAGGTGCAGTTATTGCTAGACTAGACAATGGCGAATCTAATGCCACTATCTCTACCGAATTTAATTTGTCGCATTCATCAGTGACCACTATATGGAGAAACCGAGAAAAACTTAAAGCCGCCTTCAATGCACCTACATACCGGGTGGTCACTTTCAAACTGGAACATAGGGATTTAGCATTGTATTTAACAGTTTCATGACTTCCTGCTTGCTAATTCAACCTACAGAAAATGTTTTGGTATCAATGGAAAGAGAAAATTATTGCGCATCTAATGGTATCAAAAATGTAATTGTTTTTGGCAATTTTCATTGAATAATATTAATTAAAAGTTTTCATGTTTTTTAAATGAGTTGCCTTGACTTGAAAACAGTTGACAGCTATACTCAAATTAATTTGTTATTTGATGACATTCAGAGTTAGTTCAGTCACAGAATAATACAGAATGGCCTGTCGACTTAAAATTCAGCTAGTTTTTTCGTTGCGCATGCGCGAGTTCTGGTGGTGTGCTGTCAGCTGTTTTCCATATTTTACACGCGTACTTGTAGGGGTCAATGACCCCTTATAAGAAGGTTATGTTTTTTGTGCAAGTGGTTTTAAAATATTAATTTAATATGAGTGCACAGAAACGATCTTTTGGTGGCACATGGTGTACTGTGCATTTCCATATAAATTGCATGGACTTTAAACGTACAGATTATTTCTGTTCAGTTTAAAATTGAGGCGCATACTTTTGAATTTACCGCCTCTGCACACCACTAGGATCATGGCGGACCATTTCAAGGTCACAAAAATTGAGTATGCTGACATCAAAAGCGCCGACACAGAGAGGCCATTCTGATTTAGGGTATTATTCTGTGGTTCAGTAGTGTTTACTTTATAAAATCAACGATTACTCGAACGAAGAGGAGGTTTTCATGAAAATAGCTTTATTAGCATTATTGCTATACATAAACAATTTCACAATTAATAAACTATAATTCTTATGGTTAAAAGATACCTATTACAGTGAGGTTAGTTTGCGGAGAGTGAGGGATTTGTTTCAATGCAGGACCTACCTTAATAATCAAAAGTTAAAAATAAGTGTTCGAATTTAAATTTCCAACAATTTCAAACGGTCCGATAATTTTGTTAACTTAAATCTCAGCTCAAATATTAATTTTTTGAGCATATTGGGTTCTTGTACACAGATTAATTCTTGGTTTTTCTTGAGTCCAATATCTAATATTTTGCACATTGGATTCGTTGTTTAAAGTAAAAGTAGATACATTAATCCGTGAAAAATATTGATGACAAAAAACAACGATCTTGATTGGCACGTTCTTGCATTCCTTCACAAAATACATTTCTACTTTCTTTGTCCGTACCAACATTCCTGCGATTACCGTTATTAAAATTTTTATGAAAGCCAAAATTAAATAATAAAACACTAACCACCTCTAGCTTCTGATTTTACTGAACTATTAACAGTTTCTTCAAATTTCCGGACATATTCGTGTATTGTATTTTACGGAAAACAAATCTCTCACTCTACGCAAACTAACCGCACTGTAATATGTTTTTACGATAGAAACTCTCACTTCGTTCGAGTCATCGTTCATTTTATAAAGTAAAAACTACTGAACTAACTCTGAATGTCATCAAATAACAAATTAATTTGAGTATAGCTGTCAACTGTTTTCAAGTCAAGGCAACTCATATTTAAAAAACATGAAAACTTTTTATTAATATTATTCAATGAAAATTAACAAAAATATTTAATTTTTGATAGCATTAGATGCGCAATAATTTTCTCTTTCCA
Organism: Agriotes lineatus; assembly: GCA_940337035.1. Taxonomy (NCBI): domain Eukaryota; kingdom Metazoa; phylum Arthropoda; class Insecta; order Coleoptera; family Elateridae; genus Agriotes; species Agriotes lineatus. Next base: position 59,696,544 of record OW679194.1, on the reverse strand, counting down.
CTGATACCAAAACATTTTCTGTAGATTGAATTGGCGAGCAGGAATCCATAAAACTGTTAAAAACAATGTTAAATCCCTATGTTCCAGTTTGAAAGTGGCCACCTGGTATGTTTACGAAAGTTTAATGTATATTTTCTTTTAAAAAAATTTTATATCTTGTGATTCTGTTAATTTAAATACGTTTGATTATTCTACGTTGCATATTTATAGTAAACATATGTGCTTGTGTTATTTTCTTGATTTCTGATTATAATTTTGTTGCTACCTGATATAGCGCCGGTCAGGTATAACGTGCATATGACCGGTCCCTTCGAGGACGTTACATTAGACTTTCACTGTATATGTCGATAACTTTGTTGCACAATAATAAAAGAGTGTCAAGTTTGACGCGCAGCGCTTAAATTTCAAGATACATAAACCTTCAGCTCGTGACATTTAAATCTGATTTTGTTGAGTGAAATTTAAAATAATTTACATGGAAACGGCAAAATATTTAAAAAAATATATATCCACTTCAAGTGGTATTTGGGACGACTATTTAACAATATTAGTATACCAGGTGAGTTTTTTAAAGTGTTTTAAATATTTTTATGCGATTTTGATGATGTAATAGGGATATCGGGGAACATATTTAAACGTATTTTTGACATTTACCGCCTCTGTGTTTTGTAAGGGGGGGGCGTAACTTTGGAATTTTAAATAGGACGATGTACTTTTGTTTCTAAAATTCGAATCTACGTTAAAAACTACATATGTGTACAAAACATTTTTTGATTTGCTTTCGGTTACGGAATTATGATTTAATAGGTTATAAAATTAAAATATGAAATAATCGTTAAAACGTCAAAATTCTTAACTTAAGTAGAACTAACGCATTTCTATACTTACTTACTTAATCTCATCCTCTTGTACCTTTACAGGTGTCGAGGTTGTCGAGTTGACAAAATTTCTCCACTTCTTTCTATCTTTCGTCATCTGCTTGGCTTCTTCCCAAGTTGTTTGCCTCTCTTTCAGGGTTTGCACAATGCCTTCATTCCAACTCTTTCTTGGTCTACCTCTGGCTCTTAGTACGGCAGCTGGGTCTTCCAAGTTTTTTTGGGAAGTCTTCTCTCTTCCATTCGTGCGAGGTGTCCAAACCAACGTAACTGCTGTTTTTGAATTTTCGTGTTCAGCGGTATCACTCCCAGCTCTGTCCTTATGATTTCATTCCTTATCCGATCAATTCTCCTCCGTCCTGTTATTTTTCTGAGGTATGAAATTTCTGCTGCTTGTAAACGACTTTTTCTGTTTCGGATTTAAGGCCCAGGTTTCACATCTGTACTTTAGCATTGGCACATACACTGCACTGTACACTCTAATTTTCGTCGACCAAGATACTTCCTTTTTGTTTACAAAACCCTTGTTCATTGCAAAAAACAATCTATTTGCCACGTTTACCCTGTTGTTTATATCTTGTTTTTTCTTTAATTTTTCCACAGCACTCCTCCATTACTTCAACTATTACATTCTTGAATCTAGTCCACATATTCTCTAACTCCTGTTGGTCTTCACAATTTTTCATATTATTAATTTTTTTATTTATACATGTTCTAAATTTCTTCCCAACATTTGCACTTTAATTTTAAGTTTTTTTTTCTGCTTTGTTATTTTTATGTTGCTGTTCATTCTTTTGTACTGGCATTGTAGCCGTTACTAGGTAATGATCGCTTCCTACTTTGGCCCCTCTTTTTACCCTTACATCTTTAAATAGATGCTTATTTGTGTCGTGTGTTATAATGTAATCTATTATCGACTTTTCGTTTCTAGAGGGCATCTCTCTTGTAATTTTATGAATAGTTTTGTGTTGGTATTTTGTGTTTAGTATTACTAAGTTGTTTTGTATACAATAACGTAGTAGTTTTTCTCCACTGCTATTTAAGATGTCTTCTCCAAATAGACCAATAGCGTTCCCGTATTTGCTGCTATTATTTCCTACCCTTGCGTTGAAGTCACCTAGTATTATTAATACCTCCCCATCCATCTCTTCGGTTAGTAGCTGCAGCTGTTCATAAAAATTGTCCTTGATAATTTTGTTATTGTCGTTGAGACCGTATACAATGACTAAATCTACTTCCCCAAGTTCCGTTCTTTTGAGCTTAATTTTTATTAGTCTTTCATTTACACAATTTCATTTAATAATTTTATCTTCCTAATCCTTTCTTATCAAGCAAACTACTCCTGCTTCCGCGTTTCGCATTTCTATGGAAACTAATAATAATGCTGAAATAAGTGAACTTGTTTTATTAGTATTTTTTTTTTATTTTATCAAAATTTAGTTAATTATTATTACGTAATTGAAAAAGCAAATCAAAAAAATCTTTTGTACACATATGTAGTTTTTCACATAGATTCGAATTCTAGAAACAAAAATACATTATCTCAAAACAGAGAGAGGGGTAAAATGTAAAAAATATGGTTAAATATGTCCCCCCATATCTCTATAACCTCAACAAAATTCAATGAAAATATTTAAAACCGTTCTCGAGATATTGCCTTGTAACACTTGAAAAAACTCACCCGGGTATATCAATTAAATTAATTGAAAAAAATAATCCCGCAATTAATATAATTAATTATAAAAATACAAATTTTAGTTGTTAAAGTAGTAATTGTTAAGGCGACCTTTAAACTTTTTTAACGTAAGCCAAATTTTGTTTATGTTTATTTTCACGTAACTTAATGACATCACTAAGGGCAGAATATCGTTATTTTGTGTACCTACATTGTTTTTGATTATTTTGCACGGTGCCCAATATTCAGTGATACACTATTCCTATTGGTTGAAAAAAGCAAATCTCTGCAATATGATTGGCTTCTATATTATAACGTTGAATAGTCAGTTAAATATTAGTTGCCTCCTAGATTTGCACAATAAATAAATGTGACATTGCAGTTGCTTGAACATATTCAACAATACTAGTAATTTAACAAATATGGATTATTTAAAAAGTTTGAAGAGAATTTTAAAATTGAAATTTCTTATATTATCTGCAACAAACAGGCAAATTTGACTAACTATATCAATAGGATTGGTAATTCATAAGGAATTAATATAATGTTTTTCAGTCTTTGGTTTTGAAAATATCTGAACATCGTACTGATCGCAAATCAGAAGATGGCAATGTAGCTTCTTCGTCCAATGCTACAGGAAGCGTGGCTCCTGTGCCGTCTGGTGGAAGTCAAGTTAAGGTAACATCGTTACATGTTCAAACATATATATATATATTTAACTCTTTGAAAAACATGTGTATAGGTGAATAAAACCATACAGATGTTGGCCCAACAATATTGTAATGAGTGTAAAACCTCATTTGAAGAACTCAGTAAAATAATACAACGTGTTTTGGTTTCCCGAAAGGAGCTTGTTGCATATGATCGTAAACACAGGGACATGGATGCTCCAAGGTTATCAACTTCTGTATTTCATTCTCAGGTAATTTCTTTTCAAAATTGTTTTCTAAAATATATAATAACATTTTCTGCAGCCTGGTACTAGTAAAGATGTAGAAATGTCTCCACCGCAAGTAATAGCTAGCTCTAATAGTCGCTGTTATGGCTGCTCTTCAGCTGCAACAGAACATTGCTTGACACTTTTGCGTGCACTAGCCACAAATGCACCGACACGGCAAGTTTTATGTTCAAAGGGACTGATTCAGGAGCTGGTTTGGAACAATCTTAGGAAAGGAAGTGTGCAGGTATGGAAGACTCATACACCGAGCAAATTTCTTTCTAAAGGATGCTCTTTTAGATGCAAGAGGAAGTAAGGCAACTTCTGTGTGTTTTAACAAGAGATAACTCTGAGGCTACAGAAGAACTGTGTAATTTGCTTATGGAACGTATTACATTAAGCCTCAATGGACATGTCAATAGCACTGATTTGGGCATAGGCGTAAGGTATGAGATACAATTGTTGGCAGCTATGGTACAGAAAGAGGATGATTGTTGGGAGTTAAAACTACGCTGTTTAATGACGTTATTCCTGAAAGCTTGTGAAGACTCTCGCAATCCTCTTGTAATGGAATCTGTAATTTTACCATGCCTAAAGATCATGCAGAGCCTCATGAAGCCTCCAGAGTCATCGAGCAAAAAAGCCAAGGTAAGAACGATAGAAAATTATGACAAAATCTCACAATAATTTTTTAGGACAAAACAAATAATAGCATTAGTTCTATAAAAACAACAGATGGTATTTCGGTAGACGTTTATAAATGGTTGGACAAGGAACCACAACACACTTTCGTTGGATGGAGAGCTTGCATGCCCCAAAAAATTGATGAAGCTGTTAGAGGATTATCTGCTAGTCGTGAAGAAGTACATTGCTTTTATTTAGCAGAGAAATATGCTCTTCGATGGAGGAAAAAGATACGGCGGGCCTATAGTTTGAGAGCTGTAGAATTGAATGACTCTGCGTGGCTGAAATCAGTGTTGTTTAATCCAAGTTCTCGACTAGCACGCCAAGTCGCATGTAATATAGTAGAGTTAATGTGCACTACTGTAGAACGAAAAAAGGAGGTAGGTCATTGTGTATGTAAGTTGAAGTACAGTAAAAGTTTGTCAAACTTCGTGCCTTGTACCTAAACCAGTCATTTTCGTTTTTAAATTGGCAGTGAAGAATGTAGAAACCGTCATTAAAATAGGAGAAATAGGCAGTGAAGTGATTCATTACTTTATTACTTTTTGTAGGTGGCGGAGGTTGCAGAAAACCTACAACCATTGGTTAAATTTATTTTTGATTTTACTATTTTTTACTTAAAAATAAATGTGTTCGTTGGCATTAAATTCCCCTTATATCCTTTGTGATTTCTACATTCATGATAAAAAGTTAAATTTCAGTACTTTGGCATACAAATAACTATTTGTGAAACCAAGTACTGAAAGTTACTGTTTATTGCATGCCAGATGTTTTTTAAGCACTTTTCATATTCAATTATGCATTTTTTTTATAAATATAAAATTGATACATACTGAGTAAGCAACCTTATTTTATTATCGTAAATATAATTGCAGATACTTTTACTCCTCACCTGCTTTTTGGAGGAACTGAGTTGTGCCGGAGAAAGTTCAGCTGAATTTTTGACATTATATCAGAATTTGATTCAGGAAAGCCCGTGGAAGCAATACCTTACTTTACGTGGTGTCCTTAATGTATTGGCCGAGTTGGTTACCCAGGAAATTAAACAGCTACATCGCCTGGAAGAAACCACTCTCACTTCTGACTTGGCTCAGGGATACGCATTAAATCAGTTAACAGAATTGCTCTCGTCTTTTCTTGATAACACTGCTATTCGTCGTCAATACAAAGGTCGTCTCGTCGGTGCTGTGCTTAATGGATATTTATCTCTTCGCCGATTGGTTGTGCAACGAACACGTTTGATAGATGATACTCAAGAAAAACTGCTGGAATTACTAGAGGAAATGACTTCCGGCACTGAAGAAGAAACTAAAGCATTCATGGCTGTATGCATCGATACCGTGGAAAAATATAGTTTGCAGGACGTGCTTACACCTGTATTCATATTTGAACGACTCTGCTCTATAATTTATCCTGAAGAAAATGATGTAGGGGAGTTCTTCCTCACTTTAGAAAAAGATCCGCAGCAGGAAGATTTCCTTCAAGGCCGCATGTTAGGCAACCCTTATTCTAGTCTGGAGGCAGGTCTTGGTCCCCTTATGCGGGATGTGAAGAACAAAATTTGTCAAGATTGCGAGCTAGTGGCTTTACTAGAAGATGACAATGGCATGGAGTTACTTGTGAATAACAAAATCATGAGTCTCGATTTACCTGTTAAAGATGTTTATAAAAAGGCAAGCATTGAATTGGTATCGAAGGTAGTTTTTATTAAAATGACTATTGCAGGTATGGCTACCTGAAGGTGGAGAAGTTGATTCGATGAGGGTGGTTTATCGAATGCGTGGATTGTTAGGGGATGCTACAGAAGAGTTTGTCGAAACTCTTAGCAATAAATCACAAAATACAGTAGATAATGAAGAGGTTTATAAAATGGCAAACGTCCTTGCGGATTGTGGGGGCTTGAAGATTATGGTGACTCGTTTAGGGGCCATTCAAAATGTCTGGAGAGCCCGTCCTCTTTTGCAAGTATTATTAAAACTGTTCAGGTTAAGTGTCAAAGTTCAAAGGGTTCAAGAAGTATTGATTCAACCAGAATTGGGTGCTATGGAAGTTTTTCTGCGAACATTACAGCTTTGCCTTGATGGAGAACCAGACGGCAATCAAGCAGCTGTCACAGAGCAACTTTTAGATGTAAGAGTTTTATTTTGTGTTTTATTTCAACACGTGATATTTTGTTGAAATTGCAGATAATGGAAACAGTTCTTTCGATGGCAACAAGTAAGCCAATAGAGTCGTTCGAGAAATTTTCTCAAACATTTGGAGGACCCGAATATGTCCGTTCACTTCTGTCATGTACCAATCAATCGAGTGTACGTAGTAACCAATCGGTATTGGTACATCTGACTAGAGTTCTAGCGGCGTTAGTGTATGGCAATGAGGAAAAAATGGAAATTCTTTTGGAGCACTTCAAATCTGTATTAGATTTTAATAAATATGATTTCGAACACATACCTGATGATCAACAAAAATTGGAGATGTTTTGTGTATTAACAGATGGCATTGAAAAGAATGCCATTGGAAATACATTGAAAGATTACATTGTATCATTGGGAGTTGTGCGAGACGCTGTGGAATACATCACCATGCACGCACCCTGCGTTAAACCTACCCTTCTACGCACCGATAGTGATGAACTCAAAGAGTTTATATCCAAACCGGCATTGAAATATATTTTACGCTTCCTCACTGGTCTCGCTTCTAGTCACGAAAACACCCAATTAGCTATAGCTGCTGCAGATACGATTCCTATCATTCATCGTCTAGAACAGGTATCGTCAGATGAACATGTGGGATCCTTGGCGGAAAATTTGTTGGAGGCTTTACGAACGAATTCCACTGTGGCTAATCGTATTGAGGATGCACGTGAATTTACTCGGTCCGAGAAGAAGCGCCTTGCTATGGCTATGCGTGAGAAACAACTTGGGCAGCTTGGAATGCGTACCAATGATAAAGGACAGGTAATTAATCAAGTAAGGGTTATGATAATCCAAGTAGGTAAAGTGACACCTGAAATAAAATTCTTTGCTATGAAAAAGAGAACTTCTAAAGCCAGATTTGCATCTCTTCTGCCAATTTTTGAATTATTTTTTCTTTATTGAAATAATTTAAATGAGAAGGGACGGTTACAAGTCGTACAAATAATTTTTGGAAAATTATTAGAACTTACAAAACTGAGCTAATTGCAATAACAAGTAGATTAATTTATACTGGGATATAAGTGTATGCTATTTGTTCAATGATGGCTATACATGCCCCAGCCATCGTAGTTGTTCCTCTTTCACTGAGTAAATTGATTTAGTTTTTTAGACAGCGGCGCAAGAACTACTGTAATTATGGGGGGGCAACATTTTTTTTCTGAGGGTTTTAACATAACTAAGCGTTATGTTCGACTGTTTCATAAACACATTATTATACTAGTATTATTCAGCGGTAACAAAGTGCCACTTAACTCCATAGAGTAAAGTAAAATGGCCGACTGTCAATGTCCAATAGTTCTTAACAAAATAAATGTCATTTTATTCAAATCAAGAAATCGTGTCTTCTCGTTCAGAAAAAGTGGTTTTCGAAGTGATGTATGTCTGTCAGTTCGTAAGCCTGACAGTTTATTAGTCTGTATATGTTCTCTCTACAGGCCAGATGGTTTAATTGAGCGGCTTCAAAATTTTTATCTGTTTTTAATATAAATTAGGAGATCCCAGTAATTTTTGGTTAAAATCGGGTAACCGGAAATAGTACTTTACTCTTATTTTTTTCTGTTTTCCCGGAAAATTTTCTAATTGTTTGATAAAAATGAATAATAATAATTATCCGACACCCTAAGGGTATATTGTCTTTAGTTTTCTGCAGACTTTCTTTCCTTCTAGGAATGTTGTCTTTGTTGTGGTAAAACTGTCTCCCCACTCGTACTTTAATTTCATTATCAAATTTACAGTTATTGCTTACGTATACTCCTACATATTTGTAATTATTCACCTGTTACAATTTTCTTGCTTTTATTTCAATATCTTTTAATTCTGTGACTAATTAGTGTTTTGCTTTTTATGCATTAATCTTCATATCTTCTTTCTTTAATTCTGCATTATGTTAGTAGGCTGTGCCAAATTTCAATTTCAGTTTATTAATTTTGTAGATACAGGGAAATCTAAAATAAACTTGATCTTGGGAGCCATTAAAAAATCTAACTTGCCTAATCTGCAGCATGCTTTTCGTTGGCATAGAATTGTCAATTTTTTTTTAAGTTTAAAATTCATTTTCCGCATCTTGTTTAACTTATCCCATTGATATTTTAATGTTACCTATCAATGTAACATATACATTTTTTGCATAGTGATCATTAAAGACGTCTTATTTTAACAACAAATCGTGAAGAAAGTACCGCTTTTAACGCAAAATAGTTAGTAAACTTTTTTTAACTATTTTATTGAAATTGTGAATTGTCAATTTGACAGTTGTAAATTCCAAAGTCCTTTTCGACTAAATTTTGAGTTAAAATCCATTTTTTTTCTATAATAATTTTCTAGGTCAACTTTCTAGGGGATAAGTTGTATTCCTGCCGGTTCCCTAGTTTTAATAATGTTGGTACATAGATTTTCAGTCCTTTTTTTCCACTATAAAATATTTGTCATTTTGACAGATGTCATAATAATGGGTAAAACGAACAGCATAGTAAAATATTGCAAATTTATTAATTATTAAACTTACAATGTTTGAAAATAAACATAATTAACGTTTGATTTCATGTAAAAAAATTAAATTTGTTAAGAGTTCAAATTAAGAAACTTGGACATTCAAAATTGACACATAACCATAATTTTTGAAAAAGTTCTGCCAACACGAGGTATACAAATTTCCTAGCGTTTTACTCACATATCTACCAACATTGTAACACTTTGACAGTTATTATAGAAAAAAAAACGTACTTTACAAGATATCACTATACAAAAGAACTGTAGTCTGTTTTTTTGCTTTATGATTCAGAGCAGACTTTGCATTTGCATTTTTGTAACAGTGTAGGTATAGTTGGTTACAAAGAAAAAACGCTAGTAATGTCAAAAACCTATTACAACTGTCAATATGTTATCTTATAAGCACTATTATACATAATGAAAGCTAAAATGACTGAACCATTGACATTAAATAAGGTATTGCTTTATTTTAAGAACGTTTATTTAAACAGTACACAGTAAACTGTACAGAAACGTCATAACATTTTTAGACATCGATTTATCTTATATGTTTTAATGTAAAAATATATTATTCACAACTTGCTGGTGATTTTTGTTTGCAGATCTGTGTTGTAGAAGTTATTATTTATGCTAAACATATAAACGGGATTAACTGTTTTTCAACATTGCCTAAAAATGTCACCGTTTTTACACTTGCAATAGTACCTTGCCATTATTGTCCGAGTACAACAGTAAGTCGAGATTCTCGTTTACGACGTCGAGTAACCGACAGGTGCGGCCTCGACTCGCGGTAAAAACGGGGATTTTAACCAAAGTACAACGTAAACAAAGTGAGAAAAGTGCAGATAAGGTCCAATTAAGTGAAGAGTGCCTCCAGGACAAAATACGGGTCACGGTAACGTAGTTTATTAGATACAAACACCAAAATAGTGCATGTAAAATACATTCAATAGACGTACAAATTGCGCACACCGGCATACGGCAAAACCACATTTAACGGTGCATTATCGGTCACGGACACGGACGCGATAGCGAGGTTGCAAAATCGCGGAATCAGTGAGATAAAGGAGCGGCGACGATTAGCTGTCGGCCGCGCCTCGCCCCTCTCGTAAAATTAAATGCTAACCAAAGTGAAGTGAAAATTAAAAACTGAAAAGTTAATAATTAGTGAAAGAAGCGAACAGAGGAACAAAGGAATCAACAAGGATAAAGACGTCACAGTCACGCGCGCGAACGTCACACGAAGACAGGCCACGATTGGTTCATCCCAAATCAGACTAAATAAACTAAAGGAGTGCATACACGTGAATATAAATAAGCGCCGGAAATGGAAAACGAAGATCTAGCAAGAATACTCCAGGAAGGGCTAGCGGAAATGCAGCTGCTACAAACAGAACTGCGTAAAGAACTACAAAGGCAACAGCAGGAAATAAAAAGCAGTCTTAACAGAAATGAGCAATTTAAAAACGGAGATAACAAAACGAGAAGAAACAATAGACAGGGAAAGAAATGCATTGTATAGGAAAATGGAAATTCTAACGAATAAATTGCAAAATCAGAGTCCGCCCGACGATAAAAACAAGGGCAAAAAGAGATTAGTATACACCGCGGTAGAACTCTTACGATTACAAAGAGAGAGATATAGTGAAAATGAAAATGAGAGCTGGGCAAAAATAACTGCGGAACTGAAAATTAGAACAAACGGGAAGAGTAAGGAACAAAAAATGGTGAAGAAACAAAAACGATGGAAAATGGGTACATGGAATCTACAAGGATCAAACTATGAAGGAGCAATAAAAGAACTAGAGTTAGAGGCAAAACGGTACGATTTAAAAGTTTTAGCTTTACAAGAAACAAAGCAAAAGGAAAATTTTGAAATATCACTGGAGGAGTATATATTCTTCAACAGTGGAAGCGAAAAACGGGTTTTTGGAACTGGCTTTTTAATATCGAAGGAGTTAAAAGACAAGGTCAGAAGTTTTGTACCAATAAGTGAGAGACTGTGTTATATAACAATCAAGATGGGGAGGAATACTATAGTCATCATCAATGGTCATGCCCCAACAGAAGATAAGGAAGAAGAAATTAAGGATGATTTCTACGACAGTTTAGAAAACCTTTATGACCGAATAAATTGCAGTCAAACCAAAGTAATAAAAATAATTATAGGCGATTTCAATGCCAAAATTGGTAAGGAAGAAACTTTCAGGCCCACAATAGGCCAGTATAGTAAACACGCTGAAACTAACGAAAATGGAACAAAACTAATCGGATTTGCAGCTGGAAAAAACTGTAGAATTGTAAGCACCCTTTTCCAAAGAAAGGAGATATATAAAGGTACCTGGGTATCGCCGGACGGCAAAACTATCAACCAAGTGGATCATGTATTAATACAAACAGAACATGCGAAAATGGTGATTAATGTAAAATCAAGAAGAGGGGCAGACGCGAATTCAGACCACTATTTAGTGACAATTTTAATGGCAGGCAACTATGAGAAAACCGAAAAACAACCTAATAAAGCAAGAAAACCAGAATACGAGGTAGAGTGTTTAATGCAAGGAGAAAAACAAAAGGAATATGAAGCAAAAATAGCAGCAAAGCTAAAAGAAAAACAAAAGAATGAAGATGTTATCGAAGAAATTTGGAAGGGGATTAAGGAAACGATAAAGAGTGCAGCAGACCAATCGCTAACAAAAAGACAAAAAAAGAAAAAGACTAACAAATGGTTTAATAATGACTGTGAAAGGGAACGAGAAGAAACTACAAGCAAGAAAGAAAATGATATGTACAGGAAAGCCGGAAGATAAAGCAGAATATTCAAATCAAAGAAGAAGGACAAAAAGAATTTTCAGAGAAGCAAAGAGAAACTTCTGGCAAAGACGAACAGAGCAGACAGAAGAATACTATAAAAATTGAGAAATAAAAAATTTTTACCAAGAATTAAAGCAGACTAGAAGAGGTTACCGACAAACACCAATAGCTTTCAAAGATGAGAAAGGTGAAAGAATAAGTAACGAAGAGCATATAATAAAGGGTTGGAAAAGGTATTTTCAAGAGCTATTAAATGGAGAAGAGGTCACAAGTCAAGAACAAGAAGAGCACAAGAGAAAAAACAGTCCTGAAATAATAGAAGCAGATGAAATGGAAATAGAAATCATAGAGCCGCCAACAAGAGATGAAATAATAGCCACACTAAAAAATACAAAAAATGGAAAAGCCCCCGGGGAAAATGGAATAAAGAATGAGTTAATCAAGAACGGAGGAGAGGAGCTAATTACTGAAATGCACAACCTAATCACCAAAATATGGCAGCAGGAAGAGATCCCAAGAGAATGGACGGAAGCGGTAATAACCCCCTTATATAAAAAGGGAGAGAAGTCGGTCTTCAATAATTACAGAGGGATAGCGCTTCTGGACACAAGTTACAAAATACTTGCAATAACGCTAAGAAATAAATTACAAAAGTATGCAGAAAAGGAAATAGCAGAATATCAAGCAGGATTTCAGACCGGGCCGCTCAGTTACTGACCAATTATTTATATTAAATGAAACCCAGGATATGTGTCGGGAATACAATAAGGAGATACATATTGCGTTCATCGATTTCCTAAAGGCTTACGACACAATAAAAAGAGAAATGATTTTCAAGGCAATGGAAAATTTAAGAATACCAAGAAAACTGATTAAACTGGTGCAGATGACACTTCGAAACACATCAAACAAAGTCAAATGGAAAGGTAAAACATCGGAGAGTTTTGATGTCAATAACGGAGTGAGACAAGGCGACCCACTTTCAACGAGCCTTTTTAACATAGTTCTTGAATACGTATTAAGAAGAAGCAAAATAAACAGAACGGGAAGTATAATAAATAAAAAACATCAATGTATGGCTTACGCTGATGATCTAGTATTATTAGCGAACAATAAAGAGGATCTGGTGAAAATAACAAAGAAAGTTGAAGAGAAGGCGAGGGAAGTGGGTTTGCACATCAATAGCAAAAAATCAAAATATATGGTGATGAGCAACGAAGTTAGCACAACAGGAAACGAAAATTTAGTGATTGAACGACAAGGTGAAGAAGCACTGGAAATGGAAAGAGTTAGATCAGTCACATATTTAGGGGTACAGATAACAGATGATGGAAGAGAAGAAGAGGAAGTAAAAACAAGACTGATAAGAGGAGATAAAGCAGCAGGAGCTCTAGCATCCATCCTGAAATCAAAATATGTATCGAGAAAAGCAAAAATCCAAGCATACAAAACAGTACTGAGGCCAATCGTTACATATGGATGTGAAGTGTGGAAGCTGGGGATAAGAAAAGAGTCAAAATTGCTGATATGGGAAAGAAAGATCTTAAGGAGAATATACGGCGGGCATAAAGAAGGCGATGTGTGGCGAAGAAGGACAAACCAGGAGTTAGGGGATTTGTACAAGGAGGCGACAATAGTACAGTATGTAAGACAGCAACGAGCTAGATGGTTGGGCCACGTACAACGCATGGAGAACAACAGAATGACAAAAATAGTGCTGAAGATAAACCCAGTAGGGATAAGGGCCAGAGGGAGACCCAGAAGTAGATGGAAAGACGAAGTGCTACGAGACCTGAAGAAAGTGGGAATAGAAGACTGGAGAAAGGAAGCTGCCAACAGGAAAGAGTGGAGGAAAAAAATTCAGGCAATGGGCCGTCACGGCCTGTGAAAGCCTTATATATATATACAACAGTAAGTCACACCCTGGTAAAAATCCTGATGTGCATCCTGCATGGATTACTTGTCAAGTCTTGTGTCGTGGGTCCACCTACGCCATTGCAACCGTAGCCGAAATTACATGATTCTTCTCACACAATTTTTTTCCATTCACAATTTTGTATTTATAATTCATATTTTTTAATGTGCAGTATAATTTTGAACAACTCCCAGTATAATTTAGGTCCTCTCTTTCACATCGCAATAAATTATCCAAAGTAAAAAAATCCCAAATTGTGTTCTTACTATCCTCTCTGAAACTATAGTCCTGCCAAGTTAGAAATTCCTTTTCCTTTTTCATATTGTCATTCCGTTGTGGCTGGAGTTGTGATTTTGCTTCATTTACAGTCAGTCTTATAAACGTCACTAATCTGACGTTAACTTTAATTCTCTGTTAAAATAAACAAGAGCGCATAAAAATTTGTTTACTAATGAATAAAATGTCATAAGCACTGACATTTTGATACGCTTTTGTTTATTTTACCAGCGAATTAAAGGTAATGTCAGATTAGTGGTCATTATAAGACCGGCAGTTAGAATATTAAACACAGTTGAATTCAAAATCTAGCATTATAAGAAATTGTTAGAAATTTTATATCTATTTAATTCGTAATACTTACATCGAAGATTTGACCAACTCTTCCAATGATTGCTATTTTACTTAAGTTACCATTGATATCTTTTATATTAGTAAAACAGCGTTTTATAGACTCTTTAGTTTTACTATTATTACTGCTTTTTCGTGGCATTTTATTAAGCTGTACCAAAGTGTCAACTTGACAATCCCGTGAACATTGATTTTGACGTTAATTATATTTTGTAACTAAACTGTTGTACACTACTAAAATAATATAAATGCAAGGCCTGCTCTGAATCATAAAGCAAAAAAACAGACTACATGCTACTACTTTGTCTTCAGCTACAAATTCTTCGAGCTCAAAACCTCGGCTTGAATCTAGTTTAGCGACCAACTCCGATCGACATGTGCTATACACCATTCGACGCATCTCATCGAGCTGAACAATATTGCTGCTGGGGACATTTGAGGCAGACCAATAGTTACTGAGATACAGTTCTTGCTATAGAAAAAAATATTGTATTATACACGACGATAAAGTTATTTCTATCCACTCTTGAATCATTAACATCTCGACTTCGTCTCTATATAATAAATTACTACTGTTTAAAATAGTCACTTGAACACCTTCTAGGAAGATATATCCTCTGATATTTTTTTGATTGGTCGTCAACATTCTGGATTTTCATTGGTCACTTTTTGACAGATGACAGATGAATTGAATACTATCCATTCTAAAACTCGTGAACTGTCAAAACGCTGTCAAGTTGGTACTTGGTTTAAATTCTGGTTTGAAACTTCTGCTTACTGATTTTGGCAGCACTGAAATTTTTGAAATTTATAAACTTGACTCGTCACGCTTGTAAAAGAATAATCTCCAAAATTTTTAAATTTTTGTGTATACACTTCAATTGTAATGGAACAGAAACGAAAGGGGGTTTTATTATTGGAAAGGGAAAAAAGGGTAGACCTAGTTAATTGTTACAAGCAAGAACTTCGCTTAACTTGTGACACATGTAACATAACCTAACTGTAATATTACTAGAAATCACTAGATTCAAAGTACATTCCCAAAAAAACTGTACTTTCCAGGTAGACTAAGCAAATATTTAAAATATATGTCATTGACAGTTCAAGAGTTTTGTGAATGGATAATAGTCTAATATATTGCTTATTTTTAAATTCCAGAACCTTAACATAGATATTCCTTGGTAATCCGGAGAAATTTAACAGATTTCTCTATAGTTATTGCAGCCTTTTATGTCCCCTCCCATAAATGTTGGTGCTTTTAACTCCCTTTTGTCATTATTATTTCACTAATCATTTCATTTGCCGCTGTACATTTTGTCATTTCAGGCATGATCTCATCAAGTCTGTTCGTTTGACTGCTCTAAACTGTTCCGAACAATTTAGAGCAGGAAAACGGCGTTCGTTTGAGATGGAGCAGCTGCTCCGAACTGCTTTCTTTTGATTAGGTGCAAATTGCTCGGAACTGCTTGGAACAGCTTTTCTTACTCCTGGTCTTTAGGTGGAGTAAAAAGTAGCAGACTTGCGCAGTCGTGTAAAACAGGTGAAAGTCAGCTGTTTTGCGCGTCTTCCGTCATACCATTTCATTTTAAAACTAGGTCACAATCTAAACATACCGATTTATAGTTTTTTATGGTTGTTCGTGCTTGCTTATATTTACCCAACAGCAACATCGCACAGTTAATGTCCTCATCTTCACTTGAAGACGAAGAATTGTTTAAAAATACGTCTACATCATCCTCCACTAGCGTCATTTTTACAATTTCATCCATAATTTCGCAGAATAATAATATAAACCCGTACAAGGGCGCCTCGCCAGAACTTAATTTATTATATTTAAGGTTATGTTATTTGTTTTGTCAACAACACTAAACTGCTCCAAACTGCTCTAGAACCGTTCGTTTGTTTCTGCTCGATTCTGCGCAATTAGTTTGCTCGAACCTGCACTAAACTGTTCTGGTGACGTCACGCCAGAGCTGTTCCGAGTACAGACAAAAAGTACTCGAGTACTGAGTACAAATACTTTACTTACAATGTAATCGAGTACCGAGTACAAGTACACAATGAAAGTATTCAAATACCTATACAAGTACAGAGTACTGAGTACAGAGGAATGCAATGGCAAAACAATGGTAAAAACAAAACACAAAATTTTTAAAGTCCTACTTTATTGGCTTTCAAAATAACACGATTTTCAAAATTTTCATCTGTCAGGGCATGGCAAAGTGGTCTGTTTACCAGTGTCACGAAAAAAAATCGTTCTACTGCGGTCAATGCTGGCAAGCATCAATAAAATGAAAGAAATTTTCTATAATATTGCATAAAAAGAACACGTTTTCTTCCTGTATATCGAAAACTGTACGTTAGACAACATAAAATAAAATAAAAGTAATACACAATCTCTTTATCATTCTGCAAAACATCAAAAATTCATGTCAATGCTATACCTTTGTAAACGCACATGCTAAGTGGCCGAGGTGATCTGAATACAGCGCAGAACTTCGTTAATGATGCTTTTACTACCTACCTAACGTTTAGTAATTAAGAACATATTATTAATTTAGGTAAGTGTATTCGAGTACACGTAAATGTATTCGAGTACTTGAAAATGTATTCAAGTACAGGGGTATGTACTCGAGTACACGTAAATCCGTCAAATACAAGTACAAGTACATTTTAAAAAATGTATTCGTGGACTGAGTACCGAGTACACTAAAAGTACTTAGAGTACAGTTACTGAGTACTTGTACTCGAGTACCGCACAGCTCTGCGTCACGCTAAGGTGTTCAGAGCAGTTTAGAGCAGGACAAACGAACATTCCTATCTATTCGTAGTAATTTTCGTAGTCTATTCTTGGCTATGGATTTTTCTAGTTCTTTAGGTATTTGTTTCTTGTCTTATTGCTCTTTCAATGTTATGTTCTTCTTTTTTTTTCTGCCTCTTCTATTTCTTACTCTTCATCGCTCTTCCTTTAAAAAACTTGATCTTATTGAAAAAAAATAAGAAATCGCATTATGAAAAGTAACATTTAATAAATAGGGTGTCCAAAAGCTTAAAATTCACCAGTGTATATTTTAAATTAGGACGATATTAAGTGGATTTTGTTATTAGGTAACTGCAAAATCTTCAATTCTACAACAAATGGAAGAATTGGGTGAAGAAACAGGTTTAGTGTGTTGCATATGCCGAGAAGGTTACAAATATCAGCCAGCAAAAGTTCTCGGTATATATACATTTACAAAACGTTGCAATGTTGACGAATGTGAAGCCAAACCTCGAAAAACTATTGGTTACAATACGGTGACGCATTTTAATGTCGTTCATGTGGACTGTCATATGAGTGCTGTCAGGTATGTTAATCGACATTTTAAGTTCCATTTCTTATGAAAAATATAAATGTACAGATTAGCTCGAGCTAGAGATGAATGGGAATCAGCTGCACTGCAAAATGCGAATACTAAATGTAACGGATTGTTACCGTTATGGGGACCGCAGGTTCCTGAATCTGCATTTGCTAGCTGCCTTGCACGACATAACACTTACCTACAAGAGAGCACCAACCATAGGGATATAGGCCACAATTCTACAATACACGATCTCAAGCTGCTGTTACTCCGATTTGCTCAAGAAAAGTCTTTCCATGAAGATACAGGTGGAGGGGGGCCACAGAGCAACATGCATTTAATACCTTACCTTGTACATATGGCCCTTTATGTGATTAATACGTAAGTGCTTCTTTCTGCTTAAATGATATCGTTGATGTGAGCTTTGATATGTTATCTATTTAGAACTCGAGTGAGCAAGAGAGAAGAAACAAGTCTGATGTTGTACTTGGAAAATTCAAGTAGCGAAAAATGGATAGAATCATCTTACGAAGCGGAGGGTCCATTATATTGGATTGTTCTATCTCTTTTGGTACATTCTCCGGAAATGTGGTCCGCAAATAAACTCACCCATCTTCGACGATTGATTGTGTTGGCGCAGGCAAGGCATTGCAGTTCAACTGGCCCTTCTAAATCCCTCTCCGATAAGACTGTTAAAGAGTATTCTGTGTACAAGCCTTATCTTGTGTTATTTGGCCTTATTGATGGCATTTACTATTATTTCTTCAAGGTAATTCATGTTGTTGTTTAAATGTTTGTTTATCTAATTGTATTATATACAGAATGTAACTGGAACGGACGAGCAGTGGTCCAGCAATTTAGCTGATTATATACGACATAGTGACGAAGCCTTGCTGAAAGCTTCCGAACGACTGCTGGGTGTATACACTGACGAGTTGTTGCCTTGTACCTCCTTTTCGGAGTTCTGTGATGTCGCGGGTGAGTAATTTGTCTTGCAAAATTTTGGCATTTTTCAATTTTTGTAGTGAAGAGCTAAAACATTAAGGTGTTTCATTCTGCGTTATAAATGTTTGTAAATTAAAATTTTAAATGAATGGAAATGTACATGAAATCAGTTTGTAATCAAACAAGGCTTGTTTTCAATGAATTGGAAGAAAATTGGTAAATTTTAAATTAGGTTAACAATTGACACTGTCGAGCAAATGATCAGTCAAATATAGAATAATTTTGTTGTGATTTATATACTAATTGTATTTTGTTGAATTACAGGTTTGTTAAATGATATATCTGACCCAGAGAATTATATAAGAGATCTTCTTAGTGGGATTTAATAAATTCTCTCTATTCATTATTTTAGTATTATTAAATTGCATAAGAATAAACTGTAAAGGCTGTTACAATAACATAAATTTGCTTTATATACTACAGCGTGGTAAGCGCTGTGTACTGTTTCACTGGAATGATTATTATTGTATTGTTGTAGTAGTCATATTGTAAATTATTGTACTTTAACTTAATTAAAATAAAGTTTGATCTTTAGTTTGATATTTTCATTATTTTTGTTCTCTTACTCTACACTCATCCTCTCTGTTAGGTTCCATACTACTAAATGAATGTACACATACATGATCATAGTTGTTTCGATAATCTTTTGTAACATTTTTGTGGTCTGGAAAAATCAAATTTATTAGTTTTTAGCCTAAAATATACATTTTACCATATTATACATAATAGTTCTCTGCTGTGATTCCATCGTGTCCTGAGCTTTTGTGATTTTCAGTTTCTTAATTATGGTATAAATTTCTTCTTCAGTTAGCTTTCCAATCTCATATTTGTTTGCTGCCTAATTTTTTTTCTTATTTTTGTTCTTTATATATTTCTTTTTTGCTTACTTTGTAGTACAGTTGTATGTTTGGAACTTCATCAACTATTACATGTAATAGGCGTTCATAAAACAAAGTTTTATTAAATAATAAATGCGGAATAAACTTGAGATTGGTGAAGAGTAACCAATGCTCCAGCAACTTAAGGCTGGTTTAGCAGTCGTGTTTAGGATTTTACCATCTTTCTCTGCCGCTAATGAGTGTAGTTTAGTGAAATTTTCAGGGTTAATTACTTTCATCATTCCGAAGTGCGACTGGGGAGTACTTTTTTAAAAAGTGCCTGAAAAACCAAAAACAATTTTTTTTGGAAATATTAAAAAAATTTAGTACCCAGCCGCGTTTCGATACATATTTTTAAGATCATTATTTGTAGTTGCAAAAATTTATTTCAAATAGTAAGGGAGAAAAATTGTCAAAAACATTACAATATTTTCGAGTGGAGGCGTGTCCGAACAGCCTAGCGGCTGTAGACGTGGGAGGAGCTCAACCAACGCTGCCGCGGGCGTTAGGGTTGCCAGATGACTGGTTTTCGACCGAACACTTCAGGTTTTCAGGTATCTGTCCTTTTTAGAACAGCTAGGAAAATTTGAAAGATGCCTTTTGATGTTTCTGTTACTTTGTAATTTCCGTGCAATGTGATTAAAATAAATCTGCAAAAAAAGTGTCTCCGGTTTTTTTTTCTGTTGCACGATAATAAGTGGGATAATGAAAGCGACCTGCCTATTTTATAGTCTAACAACAATATACCTTAAATTACTATAAATTTTATATTAAAGTATGTGCCCGAATTGGTTATTTTTTAACTGTTAAGTTGGTTAATTCGTCAGGAATAAAAGCTTTTACAAAAATATACTTAAGAAGAATAATTAACAACTAAAGTATTTCACAGAATCAGTAATGCGTTTTTCATACTGGGAATTAACGCTCTAATTTGATTATGAATTTAATTCCGTAATTTTACTTACATTTCTTCAATGTGTAAATATTTCTGTATTACTTCTCACGCTTTTCGGTCAGCTCCATTCTAAAGTTATTCAGAAACACGTTGGATGCACACTGTTAATCGGTGTGGGCCACAAGTTGTAGTTGTGCAAAATTATTGCAAAAATTCTATTGCACCGATTATTACCGCGAGGTTCAAGCGAACGCCCTATAGATCCCGTTTCCTATAGATAACTATATGTAATTTACATTTACATAGCAACCTGAGACAGGGAAGAAAGAAGATCGGACCTAATCCAGAAATTGAAACCACCTCTGAACAAGGCATAGCGATTCCCACCACATCAAAAGAAGGAGATAATTTTAATTCTACACCATCAAGGTGGGTTCTTATTTTAAGCCGTTCGGGAATAGATAAAAAATTATTCTTACAAAAGCGTTAAGACCTGACAGTCTCTACATTTTTGTTAAAAAAATCTCACACCGTCATCATTGAGATTTTATTCAAACCGGATGCAAGAGACTTCAAAACTGATATTGCAGTTGATAACCGAAAGTAGATTTCTTTTTAGTAAAAACCATAGTGTACTTCAACAGCGGTCGTGTGTAAATATCTAAAATTTGAGATATGATGGGCCAGCTTCTTATATTCTTAGAATATTTTTGTAAAAATCTAGTTTTGCAATTTTTTCCAAAATGTTGGATTCAGCTTGGGAATGTATGGAGGAAGCCGGAAAGGAAGAGGCTCTACTTGCACGTGAGGTTGGAGATGTTGATAGTGATGGTTTTCCTCTAATTACTGTAATTGCGGACGGGGCATGGTCGAAACGTTCTTATAAAACCAATTATTCTGCTTTATCTGGTGTTGTAAGGACAACTATAGTTGAAAAATGAGAGTATTTTTTTATCATTCGTTATCATTTTAGGGTTGTATTGTAGGTGCTAAAACCGGAAAGCTCCTTGTATATTGCCGTTCGAAATAAATTTTGTTCTATTTGCGCTAAAGTTGCAGCTGAAGATATTCCAGCACCAACCCACACGTGCTATAAAAATTGGACTGGTACGTCAACATCTATGGAGGCAGATATAATTTTAGAGGGTTTCCGAAAAAGTGTGGAAATGCATGGTCTTAAATACACAAAACTAGTAGGCGATGGCGATAGTAGCGTGTACAAGAAAATCGCTAATGATAAACCTCCAAACTTTTGGTTCGTAGGGTAGAATCCACCAATCATCTCCTTCGAAATTATTGCTCAAAACTTCATGAGTTGGCAAAAAATAAGATGAGCTCTAGGAGTAAAGTAGTTCCAGTAAAATTAAGAAAAGAGTTGAAGGTACGCATCGAACGTTTGAGATGGGGAATTAAAAAAGCCACTCAGTACCGGAGTAAAGAAGAAATCGCTGTAAAGGATCAGATGAAACTGCTTTCGAAGGACATTACTAACTGTCCTAGACATGTTTTTGGGGATCATCGAGAATGCGAACAGTATTTTTGCAATGGACGTAGAGAAGGGGAAATCGATTTTACTGCTGAAATGGAAATTTGTGACTAATGGACGATTTGGTAGCGTGTGGCAATAGACTTATACAAAATGCGTATAGCTTGCTACTAAATATGAATAATAATTCCGCAGAATGCTACAATGCAGTAGTAAATAAATTTTTCCATTAAAGGTGGATATTCAGTTAGATGTAACGCCGCTACCCTAGCATTCAATTGTAAGGAAAGGAAGAATATTATACAAGAATTCACAAAAAAATTTGTTTACGGAGCCCGGGGAAACACAAAAACGTTTCTAACCCAAATGAAAAGAAGACTTCTACAACGATTGGCAAGAAAGCAACTATTCCCATCTCAAAAGAAAAAGCAACCTGCCCTTGGACCTGATGATGACTACAGCAATGTCGATTATGAGATTGAACTTGATGCTGTAACTGTGGCACTTCGAACCGCAGAGCTATTTTCTTATTTCGATAAACCTAAAAGGGAGCTTGCTGCTATTGAAAGATCAACAGTTGGCCAAAGTTCAAATCCGCGATGGATAGAGGAGCGTGCCAATAGAGTGACAGCCTCAAATTTTGGTCCAATCGTTACTCGAAGAGATGAAACTACTTATGATGTGTTAGCCAAGAGAATGTTTTCCTCGAGTTTCCAAGGCAACGAATCTACAAGATGGGGATGTGATAAGGAACCTCTGGCTAAGAAAGCATTTTGTGATAAGTACAAATTAAAAATTTCGGAATGTGGATTATTCATTCTTTATGAACATCAGTTTTTGGGAGCAAGTCCAGACGGTATAATAGGAAACGAGAGTTTAGTTGAAATTAAATGTCCTAAAAGCATAGCTAATATGAGTCCTGAGGAAGCCATCGATAATAAAAAACTGTCTTATATGCAACTGAAAAATGGACTACCAACTTTAAAAAGGTCGCATAAGTACTATTATCAGATACAGGGGCAACTGGCAATAGCTGACAAACAGCTCTGCTATTTTATTGTGTGGACGCCTCACGGTTTGCTTGTGGAAAAGTTTTGTTGTTAATGTATTTTATATCGCTACACCTATAATAAATTTATTAACCTGTCAATTTTAGATTTTTAGAGATGCTGATTTGTGGACTGATAAAATGCTACCCAAGTTGATTAGATTTTACAATGATCATATGACACCCTTGATTTTAAAGAAATTTTGAAAAATAGATAATCGTTTTCATTCTCGTTTTTGATTATCCATTCACGCCAAGAAGGGGGAGGGGGGGGGGGTACCCCGGGTGAGTTACTATATTCCGTTATTTTTCAGATCAGTAAGTGTTTCTTTTATTTTCATGTACAATGGCCTATCACGCCCTACCTGGTCCAGGGAATATGTAACCTTCGTGTTTTTTCTTACTTATAAAGCAACTGCAACCAGGGACGGAATAGCCATACAATAAAATAAAATAATTAGGTACATTAAGTATACATAGGTATGTATTTTTAAAATAAAAATTATTCAAACTATGTAATTTTTCTGAATAATACTTCCATATTATGCACACAAAAAAATGTTATCGCAAGATCATTAAATCTGGTCGAATATCTTAGTTACCAGCACGGTGCATCGCTCCTATGGTATATAAAAATCTGGTGTGATACACTCACACAACTTCCTTTTACAGTGATCTTATAATTAGTCAAAAATTTAATTTTTAATTTTTAAGCATTTGTCAAAAATTTTCAAAAATTACGAATTCTACAAAAACGGTACAAAATAGAGCGTTAGTTGAAGAGACAAATTTTCTCTAAAATCTTAAGCAGAATTCAAAAATGTAATAATATACCGGGTGTTCTATTTAAAATAGGAGTTAATAAAAAAATAGAAAAAAAACAAAAGAAACCCACTTTAGAAGTATTCAACTGGAAAATCACCTATCTCACGTCAATGCACATTAAAAATGTAATAAAAATGTGAAGTTTGAAAAAAATCGTTAGAGCCGTTTTTGAAAAAATCGAAAAAAACTGAAAAATCACAAGAGTAAACACCTACTTCCGGTTACGCGATTTTCTTCAAAAGCTTGCTGTCTTATCTACATAGTACACAAAACTTATATATGAAGTTTCAACGCCATACCTCTTTTCGTTTTTGAGATATTCTGTTCACAGACAGACACACAGACAGACAGACACACAGACAGACAGACACACAGACCAATGAAAAAAATTATGTTTTTTGGGATCAGGGGACTCTAAAACGTGAAGATCTGTTGAAAACTCAATTTCGAATTTTTGGGGTGAATCCAATACTTCCTTTATCGTAAAAGGAAGTAAAAATTATAGCCAAATATTCGCACATGCAATTTCCGTAAATTAATTCGACATACCTACGTATAAATCAAAACATTCAGCGGAAAATAAATATTATTTTTACCCAATAAATCATGTCAGATAATTCTTTTACTAAAAATTTATACGGCGTATTCCTGGTATGCTTTTCTGTTGCAATTCTTAAAAATAATATCGAGATTAGTAGAAATGGTTAGTGCACAACTGCGCGGATATGCTTCCTAAATTTACGGTCAAGTTGTTTATGGCTCTTGCTTTCAAGTAGCCACGTGGACTTGACGAACGCCTGTCAGTCTGATATTCGAACCAACCTTTGGAGCTTAAAAGGCCATAAATTAGGAAGGGAAACGTTTGGGTGATGAGTTCGTGCCTCTATCCTCTTTCCTTGCATATAAAAATGCATTCAGATAGCAAAACGTATTTTTCTACTAAATAAGTACAAGAAAAAGTGCTACGCCCATTCCAAATGAAACCGTGTTTTAAACGGAAGAACACCCTTAAACCGAATACTAAGATCAAAGGATTATCATTGAAAACAAAAATAAGACTACAAAACAGTAAGACCAACTTACTATACAGGCTGAGTCATTTTAATCTTTGGACGCGTTTATCCAGTGAGGGAAGCAAGATGGTGAAAAATACCCCGGGACAAAATTGTTCGGGGTGAAGGGGGACAACTTTTAGGACCAAAATCCACTTCCCATCGTACTCCCCCCGCGGGGTGGGGGGGTCAACTTTCAAATTTCAAATGGAACCCCCCATTTTTTTCCATGGATTCGGGTTCCTGATAAAAAAATGTGAAATTTTTGTCCGAACAATTTTTCATGAAAATGCTTTCTTCAGTCAGTTTTAGCGCATCTTACAATCCCACCCTTGGCGTTACCCAGGAACAACGACGTGGACGTGGTGGGATTTTGTTCCCATCGGGGTGCTTTTTTCGCGTGAGTCCCCTTGCCTCTCACGTACGGGGTGTTTTTTTCGCGTGAGTCCCCTTGCCTCTCACGTTCGGGGTGCTTTTTTCGCGTGAGTCCCCTTGCCTCTCACGAAATGATGAATTGCACACCTACGCGTTGAGCAATTGCTCGAAATTCCCACCGTTATTCTGAATACATAAATGCAATACCCTACGCGGTATTGCTGCACACGCTACTCGGATTCGCTCCATCATGTCTTCCCTGGTCGTTGGAGCTCGGCTATTTACCACATTTTTGAGGTATCCCCACAAGTAAAAATCAGGAGATGTCAGATCTGGTGATCGCGCAGGCCATGCTCTGGGACCTGTTCGACCAATCCATCTCCGCGGAAACTGGAGATTTAGGTAATTGCGGACAATACGTGCATAATGTGGTGGTGCACCGTCCAGTTGAAGCCATAATCTACGCCTTGTTTCAAGATCAACATCTTCTAACAATCCGGGTAAATGATCTCGGAGAAAAGATAGAAATATCTCCCCAGTTACATTAACCTCAAAACAATAAGGCCCAATCAAGTACCCGTTGACGATGCCACACCACACGTTCAAGCTCCAGCGGTGCTGATGGTCCACCGGCCGATACCAGTAAGGCTGCACCTCCGACCAATAATGACAATTATGTCGATTCAATCCGCCGATATTGTTGAATGTCGCCTCGTCAGAGAACATCACATAATCAAAGAATCGCTGATCAACTTGGATCATTTGCAACGCCCACTGACAGAACTGGACGCGCATTCTCATATCGTTCTCTGATAGCTGCTGGGTCAATGTGATGTGGTAGGGGTGAAATTTTCTGGCATTCAAGATGCGTATTACCGTTCTTTGTGAGATACCCATTTCTCTTTCGATCTGGCGACTACTTATGTGCGGATTGATATGCACAAGAGCTAATACGGTGAGAACACGCGCGTCATTTTCATCATAGACGTGACGTGGGCGTTGCCGACGTAGACGCCCTTCTCTAGCTCGTTGAAGGAGATTCCGGATTGTCACCTCACTTGGATGTCTTCTGTCAGGATACCGGTCTGCATAAAGCGCAGCAGCAGCTGCGTAATTCAGAAGACATTCGCCCAACACTAAAATCATGTCTACAATTTCCGAAGGTGGATAATCGGCCATATTGGGTAAAAATATTACACCGAAGCGATCAAGCAAAGTATATTGAAAATTTTTCGCAAAACAATGTTGAGAATGTCGTGATTAAAATGACCAGAGCGCGGGGAAGAGCCACTACGGGAGGGGAAATTGAGCGAGCACCGCGAAAGCGGGGCGGAAGCGTCAGTTGGTGGGAGAGCCGGCTGAGGCTGGTAGGAGTTGTGGGAGAGCCGGATGAGGCTGGTAGGAGTTGTGGAAGAGCCGGATGAGGCTGGTAGGAGTTGTGGAAGAGCCGGCTGAGGCTGGTAGGAGTTGTAGACGGCGCGCGCAACTTTGGTGGGAGAAAGGCTCGCTGCTCTTGTGCCTCTTGTTATGTGCAGAAGGAGAGAATAAGGCCGAAAATCGCACTTTGTTTCCATGCGCTCTGCGATTAACTATGTACTCTCAACTATGTACAGCTGATTGCAAATAAAAGTGGGACAAGTGTTGAGACTACTTTTTGCGTTTTTAATAACGTGTGAAACTTTCTCTAACTTATATTTCCGTAGGTGAATACATAAAATATTATTAAAGATAGAAGCATAAGAAAAGGAACATAATTACGAGTATTTAATATGTTATTGTACTTCATATTACAATATTACATATTAGCTGTCCCAGTTTTATTTGCAATCAGCTGTACATCACGAGCGTAGGTCCAATCTAACGTTCTGGAACCTCAATCCTGGAAATTTTTGTCATTTTGGTGAAGCATTGACACTTTTGGCCCTGATGACAGCTACCTGACAGCTGTGATGACATCGTGTGGGGACAATTTTATGGCTGTAGACCTGGTAACTCCATATCGAGCACTAACAATCATATGTGCTGTTTCGGGAAAATGTCCATTCACTGTAGTTCTTAAATAGGGCGGGGGGTCATAATTCTGACCGAAGGAAGCATTTTCATGAAAAATTGTTCCGACAAAAATTTCATATTTTTTTATCAGGAACCCGAATCCATGGAAAAAAATGGGGGGTTCCATTTAAAATTAAAAAGTTGACCCCCCCGCGCGGGGGGAGTACGAGGGGGGAGTGGATTTTGGTGCCAAAAGTTGTCCCCCTTCACCCCGAACAATTTTGTCCCGGGGTATTTTCCACCATCTTGCTTCCCTCACCGGATAAACGCGTCCAAAGATTAAAATGACTCAGCCTGTATATAAATGCAAAAAAAATAGTAACGTGGGAAAGGAAAATGTTGTGGAGCCTCTCAGTTTTCCGTTATTTTGGAAAATTCCTGATTGCTAGCTCGCCTTGGACGTTAATGGACTGTATGGATTTATTTTCTTCACTAAATTATACACTCGTTGAAAGCAAAAGTAGGTAATTTATTTGCTATAAATTTACACGAACAGTTTAACATTTAAACATGTGAACAATAATTACTTTCGCAGAGCGGACCTTTTCGCGTGCTGTCTCGACGACAGACGGATTTGTAAGTGAATTTTTAGAAACGGACGCCCTCCTGGCAGTCCACTGCGCACAGTATGAATTCAGAATGCAAGAGAAGCGGCAAAAGTTTATAAAGTCCTTAACATACCGCCCGCCTTGGAAAGGGTAACCTTTCAAATAAAACAGTACAGAGTTGACATGTAAAAGCTAGAGTAAAACATGTAACATGAACACACATATATACAAAGCATAATAGTACATGGATCTTAATCTAGTACAAGAAAACCCGAACAATGGGGAGCCAAAAGGCTTTACGAAAACTGCGCTGAACGCTAACGCACTAGTTCACAACACTAGGTAGCGGGCACAATTTAGCGAAGGATCGCTTCACGATCCCTGATACAGTGTTCACTGACGCCACACGCGTAACGCCGTCAAGGCCAGGGTGCAGCTCGGTGACCCGGCCTAACCTCCACTTCAGAGGGGGTAGATTGTCATCCTTGATGAGGACCATGGAACCAGGCTGGAGGTCCGAAAGATGCGTGCGCCATTTGGTGCGCTGTTGGAGTTCCGAGATGTACTCCTTGCTCCATCGTTTCCACACATTCTGGTGTAGTTGTTGTATTCTCTGGTATTTAGACAGCCGAGACTCGACTATCTCAGTAACGTTGGGATCAGGCAATGACACCAACGGACGACCAATCAGGAAATGAGCAGGAGTCAAAGGCTGAAGATCGTTTGGATCAGAGGACAAAGGGGACAGGGGTCGGGAGTTTAAGGTCGCTTCCACCTGTGCTAACAAAGTGCTAAATTCATCATAATTTAGACTAGCGTTACCTATAACGCGACGTATGTGATGTTTGGAGGACTTGATTCCGGCCACCCACAATCCGCCAAAGTGGGGACTGTGCGCGGGTATAAAATGCCAAGCTACTCCGTCGTTCGCGACTGATTCGGAAATAGAAGGGTTTTGTTCCGCGAGAAAATTGCCTAATTCGATTAACTCGGAATTAGCGCCTACAAAGTTAGTGCCGTTGTCTGAGTAGACATGGAGCGGTTTGCCTCGACGAGCCACAAACCGGCGAAAAGCCATTAAGAAGGTTTCAGTAGAAATGTCAGCGACCAATTCAAGGTGCACTGCTTTTGTGACAAAACAATAAGCTGTAACTCGTTGTAAGCGAGCCAAACTTGAATACTGATTGAACGGAAATGGTTCAACAGAGATTACAGAAAAACTCTGAACTTCTTTTTTGAATTCTGGAAGCTCAGCACGAACATGTTTGGAAGTAGGCCAAGATGCCTCACCTTCGCTTAGCCAGGTGGGACCGTGCCACCAAAGGCTTAACAGACCCAGCGGGTCAAATATCTGCGATCTTTCAGACAAGATGCTACGCTTGGTAGCCTCACCACTTGTAGAATTTGAAATATGGGATATTTCAAACAAGCTGCTACGATTGGTAGCCTTACCACTTGTAGAATCTGAAATATTGAACATGGAAGTAGGCCAAGATGCCTCACTTTCGCTTAGCCAGGTGGGACCGTGCCACCAAAGGCTTGACAGACCCAGCGGGTCAACTATCTGGGAAATTTCAGACAAGCTGCTACGATTGGTAGCCTTACTACTTGTAGAATCTGAAATCTGGGATGTTTCAGGCAAGATGCTACGCGTGGTAGCCTTACTACTTGCAGAATCCGAAATATTCTCTACTGATAAGAATCTTTTCGGAGCGATTTGCAATGAATCACCCAATACCTCTACAGGCTCCTTGAGAGGGATAGAGACAACGAATCGACCATTCGCTTCTCGTTGAGTATTTTGCACGAAATGTGCCTCACAGGCGTTCTCTTCATTTGTGCGAACCTTTTCCTCTGGGTAATGTTCGAGTTGCCAAAACCTAGCAATGGAATTAGAAGCATCCTCGATCGTGCTAAGATTGCACTGTACAGGGTACGCAGAAGGGGGGCCTGTAGGGCCAGAAACAATCCAACCAAAACGAGTCTTTTGGAGGATGGGAAGATTTGGGCCTAGACCAATTTGTCCAATACAAAGGAGCTGCCAGAAAATGGGCGAACCAATCAGAATGTCGATGGTGCCCGGTTGGTCGTAGGACAGATCTGATAACTTGATGTTATCAGGAACCTTGAAGCTGTTTCGCTGGACGCGAAAACTTGGGGTAACACCCGTAATCTCATCGAGAACAAGACAGGATAGGCCAATGCCGTATGAAGTGTGAGGGGCTTGCAGCTTGATATCACACCTAGCCTTGATTTGAGAAGTGGCTTTACTTAAGCCAGAAACCGTAACGTTGACTTCGCGAGTTGGAAGCTTCAACCTTTTACACAAATCTGAACGTATGAAGTTCGATTGGGAACCGGAATCCAACAGGATTCGCACAACGTGAGGCGTACCATCATCAGCGATGAGTTTAGCGGTAGCCGTAGGTAAGAGTACCTGCAAAGCATTCGAACAGAATGCAGAAATCGATTGATTTAGTTCAACAGGGGTTTCTGCCGACATCGCAGATCCTGGTTGACTAGAAGAAGCATTTTGAGGTTTATCCTCATGAAGAAGGGTGTTGTGCCTTGATTTGCACTTTCTACACGTATATTTGGAGCTACAAAGGCTCGCAAGGTGACCCTGAGTTAGGCAATTAAAGCATACGCGGAGCTCTTTTGCCTTTGACTTTCTGTCAAGAACAGACAGCTTGACAAACTTATCGCATTTGTACAAGGAATGAGATCCTTTACAAAGTGGACACGAAGGGGTACCCGACACAAATGATTTAGAATGTACCTTGGAAGACCTTTCGGGTACAAGCTTAACATTTTTTACTTCCAGAGTTTCTAGAAGATTTGCTGTATTTTGTAAGAATTCCTTGAACTCATCAAGATTAGGCAGGTCAGAACTTGACCGGTTTCTAAGGACCTCCCATTCACGAAATGTAGTGGGGTCCAGTTTTTTAGAAACTACATAAATTATAACAAAATCAAGAAGCTCGCTTTCGGTAGCTAATGATTTGATTGCTGCAAAATGTTTGAATAACATATCGCTAATCGTACGTAATTTAGTTGCAGATTCCTTACTGCAAGATTCAAGTTCAAAAATAGCCTTGAGGTGGTTATGAACCAGAATTTTTGGATCATTGTATCGATTGCACAATGCCTCCCAAGCTAGAGTATAATTACCCGCAGTAAACTCTAAACTTTTTATAATTTGGCTTGCATCACCCTGTAAACTAGCCTTTAAGTAATGCAGCTTTTGAATATTAGTCAGCGTTTGATTCTCATGAATTAAGCTACTAAATATCTCACGAAATTCTAACCATTCTGAAACACTTCCTGAATATTTGGGAATCGAAATGGCAGGAAGGCGTACAGCTTGATTATTGCCATCTGAACTACAATTTGAATGCGTTGATCTTACGCTACCGTTAGGAGATCCAGAACGATCTGGTGCAACATCAGACTGTTTGTTGTATTCATTAATCAAATATTTAGCTTGTGAGATTGCAAAATAATAAGAATCTTCAAATTCAACTTGATGTTGCATTTCAAATTCTGTATCCTTACTGTTTTCTAAAATTTGCTCATGAACTGCATAATATTCTGATAACAAGGTGGCTGTATCATTCAATCTTTCTTGCAATTGAATAATCTGAGCGCTAGATAAGAATTGATCTTCATCATGAATTATTTGCAAAGATTGCACGTAATTTGAGAAACGCGTAAGCTTGCCCTTGATAGAGCCACGTACTCTGACAAGCGGATCCATAATTGTTGAAATTAAAACAACTTAAGGATGAAAACTGTTCGTACGCCACTGGCGTGAATTTTGTACGCTTCTGGTACGCGGACCCAACGGGTCAACTATCTGTGATATTTCAGGCAAGATGCTACGCGTGGTAGCCTTACTACTTGCAGAATCTGAAATATTCTTTAATGATAAAACCTTTCGCACGCCTCTGGCGCGAATTTGGTACGCCTCCGGTATTCGGAATGAATCACGACGCGGATGGCCGTGTACTACGCAAGACCAAATTGCGCCACGAACGCGAGACTGTTTTAACAACGCAAACGGCTCTGCAATTTGAAAATGCAGGGGTTATCGCTAACAAACGTAATAGCTTGGCATTTCACGCAATTAAAATGTTTATATGAATCATAAACCATTTGTTTACGCAATAATACGCAGCTGAAATTATGCACATGTATAACACAGATGATAGAAAACCAAATATTCATGCATAGGAAATCACAAAAATAGGAAATTAGGCTTACATTGATATTGGTGTATGTGCCGCCTTGTCGGTTTTCCTCGTTGCTGTGGTTCGTACTACCGTCTCGCCTGCAGCTGCAATGCCCACGTGCACGAACTTGGCGCCAAACTCGGCGTTTGGCTATCTACCGTCTGCTGTCTTCCTTCCTCTCGTTACGGGCACCGCATGTGCCCTCTTCGTTCCACGCGTTGCTGCGAATATGGAACGCTGCTTCCTTGCGGTCGATTGCATGCGATGCAATACAAAACTGAATATGCTTTTGTACTTGCCAATGACCAATGTTGTCGAATGCTGTCGCGATTGGACTCGCAATGACCTAATGTGGTTTAATCCTGGCTCTGTAGGACCAATGTTGTGGAGCCTCTCAGTTTTCCGTTATTTTGGAAAATTCCTGATTGCTAGCTCGCCTTGGACGTTAATGGACTGTATGGATTTATTTTCTTCACTAAATTATACACTCGTTGAAAGCAAAAGTAGGTAATTTATTTGCTATAAATTTACACGAACAGTTTAACATTTAAACATGTGAACAATAATTACTTTCGCAGAGCGGACCTTTTCGCGTGCTGTCTCGACGACAGACGGATTTGTAAGTGAATTTTTAGAAACGGACGCCCGCCTGGCAGTCCACTGCGCACAGTATGAATTCAGAATGCAAGAGAAGCGGCAAAAGTTTATAAAGTCCTCAACAGAAAATTTTACGCATAATTTATAGAGGGCGAAAAACCTATTATGGATCGGAAAGACATACAAACAAAGAAATTTATGAACCAACACTAACTGCAATAGTGAAATCAAGAAGGTTATAGTGGCTAGGCCATCTAGAACGTACGAATGAGACAAGGACAGTAAAAGGGATGGGAAGAAAGGAAGACCAAGAAGAGAGAAGGGAAGCAGGACTTGGAGGAAACAAAGAACTGCAGGAAGAAAACAAAAGATAGAGAAAACTGGAGAAAAATCACAAGGCAATAGCAGCGTACATAAATCAAACAAGTAGAGACACTCCCTGTTGGTTTCTTTGATGTCAAAATGCCGATTTGGATGACCTTGAACGGCTCCTGGGGGGGGGGGGTACTTTCCGATGGTACTAACAGATGGAGCCACTACTTTATCACATACATAGATATATTAAACAAGATACAGCCATGCGCGATAAACGTATGTTCATGCTTAGAAAACATATCAAAGAATTCGGTACATCTCTCCATTTCATTCTGCCACGCATTTAATGTATTTGTTATTTCTTTTTACTAGTTAGCCATAAGTCGCACGAATTTCGAGTGCTTTGTTTTGAAGTGTCATTAAAATTTCAAATTACGCCAAACTCGTAATTTACATAGTTTATTGAAATAATAAAGAGCTCAATTAATATTTATAATCAAAATGAGGACTTGTATTATGTATTCTATTTCTTATAGTCCTTTTTATGAAGATTTATCTTTTAAAATACCTAAATAATACCTACTTACTACCTGTACTTATTCATCTTTGGCACCTCAACGCTGACAGGTTATGGAGGCCGTGGATTAGTTTCTAGACTGCTTTCTGTCTTGTTTAGAAACTGCGGGTGTGTCCTGGCCTTTCCTATAATTTTTCCAGGCTTTTCAACCTCAGGTTTTCCTTAAGTTGTACCATGGTTTTTAGGTCTTACAATATGCAATCTACCAGTCAAACTGCTGTTTTTATGGTTTTGATTCAGTGGTCGGAATGTAAACTTTGACGAACCGGAACGCTGTCGGGGGGGACCGGGGGGTATGCCCCCCGTGTTAGCCGCATGCGAAAATTTTCGCGGAAAATAATAATAATGTTGATAATAATATGTGTTTTTTCCGTTAATAGTCGACACAAACCAGTTTAATTTAATATTTTATTTCAAAGTGAAAAGACCCTAATTAAAAAAAACAAGAACGGTATAAATACAACAAAATAAAGTTTATTCATTTCCTTCTAGAATAACTCAATAATAGGCAATAAAATCAAAATAATTCAACAAAATTCAAAACTCTAAATATTGTAAGGTAACATAACAGATAATACATTTGCTCAATTCATCGAGAGCATCAGACTATTGTGCTAAGGTTGCTGACAAATTGTACCGATGCAATCATTTTGTGAACGCCGCTATATTTGCCTCTTTTTTTTCCATCTCTTTTTGGAAAATTTTTCACGAAACGGAACGGATGTTGATGAAATTTCACGAACCGGAACGCCGTTGCGGTCCGTTCCGGTACATTCCGACCACTGTTTTGATTGCTATATTGAGACAACAAAGACTATTTCTGGCACCATGTAACACAAGTTAAATGTATTTTTCCGAATTTCTCTCAATATCGCATCAAAGTACCATTGCTTGCATAGAAAAGTGGGACAGTAAAAAATTCTATTTTGAAAAATTTTTTGGTGGCACTGTAAGTCTATGTCAAATTCGATGTTAGCAGGTTAGGGTTTGCGTCAGTTTTGACACAAACTGACGCAACACCTAACCTGGTAACCTCGAATTTGACATAGACTTACAGTGCCACCAACACATTTTTCTATGCTAGCAATGGTACCTCTCTAAAGGATAGCGCTATACGTAATTCAATCACTGAGAGTGACAGCAATAGAAGGTATGTCATTTTGAACTATGTCGCCGCATGGCTGTATCTTGTTTAATATATCTATGATCACATATGATTGGTAGCAGAGCTAGTAACTGGCTCTGATTAGTAGAATTTTGTGCTGCCATCTGATAGTCAAGCTTAGAAATACCCCCCGAGTTGCTGTCCTGGGCACTCTAGACAGGTTTCAACATTTCGAATGAGTTTCTCTACTTGTTTGATGTATGTTTGCTGGCAATAGGCCTAAATGGCTTGGACAAAGCCTACATACATATGGAGCGATTTTTTAAAAACTCAATTGCAGCAGGCCCTGGATAGCCTGAATCAGTTGGCACTACTGAAATGTATTGTTGGTGACACGATAAGTCTATGTCAGGTTAGGTTTTGCGCCAGTTTTGACACAGACTGACGCAAAACCTAACCTGCTAACCTCAAATTTGATAATATACCATATCTTCTTCTTAAGGTTCCGATAGCAGTCGGATACCTAATCTAATAAATATTTTTGTAAATGTTACTTGCTTCTTACTAGTTCTAGAATTAACTTTTTAAAACAACCTATATTAGGAATAAACCAACTCGATCGTGATAATGTATTTAATACACTACTGATCAAACCAATGAGCCTAAGATTCATAACAACTTTAAACAAAATATTAATAAATGTAATACAATAAAGAGCTTAAAGTAATGAAAATTAAATATTTTTGCTAATTCTGGTTACTACAGTATAATAAATATAAAAAGATATTAACGCATGCATGTATTAATAGATCCATGTATTAACGATACAAGTTTGATTGGCAAACTGAGGCGGTGAGCCGAATTTTGCGGCAATCAAATGAGTCTCGCGAAGTGCCATAAGCAAACGTGTATTGTTCAATATTTTATCTTCATAAATAAATTCTGGTTTAATGTATTTTTTTATATAAAAAGAGTGCGGTAATATCCATTACCGCACTGAGAGTGGTAATGAAGCTCTTAACAATACTAAAATTAATTTGGTTAATAGCCTATAACAACACCGTTGAAGATTTCTCCAAGAACTACCCAAAACTGCGAAAGAATATTTGCTGAAAATTTACAACTTAACTTGGAGTAGTCATCAGTTACTTTAAAAAATGGACACAAGCCAACATACTGCCAATACTGAAACAAAGTAAACCCCAAGATCAAATATCATCCTACAGATCCATAACTCTCACGTGCACAATGTGAAACCCTTAGAAAAAATAATAAATAACAGGCTAGTTTGGGCTTTGGAAAATAAAGATCTGCTAAACCCAGCTCAAAGTGGTTTTTGCAAATCTCGGTCTTCTTCTGTATTGTAACGACCTTGGGGTCAGGCCGTTGTCTATATATGACTCAGCTTCCCGTATGACGCGTGAGTCAGCGTGCCGTGCGACGCATGACTCAGCCTTCCAGATCATTCCAGAAAGTGTAACGACCTTCGGGCCGGATTGCATTAGAACATTCCAGAACGACCTTGCGCACGAACACGTCAGCGTCGCTGGATTAATCGAGTAAGGTCTGGACGATTCTAGGATGACTCACCCGGCCTGTATATAAACCGGTGCAGTGGGAAAAATCGGCAGTTCGAATTCAGACTCGAAGCGCGCGCGATATAAATGAACCGTGTGAAATAAATAACAGATAAATAACCATATAAATCATTAGTGTTTAAGTCGTAAATAGCCAAATAAATAATTGATGTTTAATCCAGCGCATATAAATAAATAAATTTATCGTTGTTAGAAATAGTGCCTGTAGGTTGTTAGTTTAAGTAATTTGTGTTCTGCCTTGTTAATTCGTGTGTTTGTAAATAATAATAATTAATAGTTGGAAATAAATGTTTAATACAAGAAGCGTTGTATAATTTTTAAATAGCCCGAACGTAAAAACGTAACAGTATCCATATACCCTTCGGGTGTCTGACGCAAATCTCGGTCAACAAACGATAACATAATCAATCTACAAACAGAAATTCATGAAGCGTTTGCTAGCAATCAAAAATTAATTGGAGTATTTTTCGATATAGAAAAAGCTTTTGACATGACATGGCAGTATGGTATACTAAAGAAGTTGTATGTTTGGGGGTTTCGAGGAAATATAATAGCGTTTGTTAAACATTCTCTGGGAAATCTAACTTTTCGAGTGAAAATAAACTGCACCTTTTCAAGCACAAGAGCACTACAAAACGGAACACCGCAGGGATCTGTAATAAGCACAACTCTATTTGTAATCACTATAAATGACATCATCCAAGACGTAAAGGCCCCTGTAAAAGCACGCTTGTTTGCAGACGATGTAGTTATATATGATCAAGGCAAAACCTTAACTACCGTACAGAACTTATTACAAAATGCTATCGACAAAATAGAAGAGTGGGTCAAAACAACTGGTTTTAAATTTTCCACAGAAAAGACTAAATGCATTCTGTTTTCTAAAAGAGTGCCGAATATAATACCAACGCTGAAGCTGAATAACACAGTACTCCAATTTGTAAGCAAAATAAAATTTCTTGGTGTAATATTTGATGAAAGGTTAACCTGGAAAGTCCATATAAATCATGTAAAACACACTTGTTCGACAGGACTGGAATTGATGAAAACACAGGAAAATCATCACTGGGGAGCGAACATAAACCAATTGCTATATACAGAAACATAGTCAGATCAAGGATTGATTACGGAATTATTGCTTATTCTAGCTGCAGAAAAACCTATTTTAAAGTAATCAAAACCATACAAAACACAGCATTAAGAATTGCCATCGGATCCTTTCGCACCAGCCCGATAGAGCCTATATTGTATTGCAAAAGAACTGCCAATAGAACAACGCATCAAACAGCTATCCCTTTTTTATGCTGCTCGCATTTCAATATCCCCAAAAAATCGCAGTTATAACAATACTTTCTCAAACCGCTATAAAATAGTTTATCAGCTTAACCTTCAAGTACTGTGTCTGTTGTGGTGCATTAGTACTAACATGACGTCTCAGAGACGGGCATATAGTTATTTATGAATTTATTACTATTTTTTTTTAAAACATAAAGTACTATGCAATGATGTATCAAGCATATTTTAATCAGATAAAAAATATAAATTCATAAAAATATTAGCATTTACAGAGTCAAATAGGAAACCGTGTTTAAATTTGTAGGTGTTAACTTAATTACAGAAAAAGGCAATTTTCAATATTTTTTTTTATTATCAGCAAACATATTTCAACAGACAATGGTATTCTAACACAACTTCACTAAAAAAAAGTGAGAAAAAAAATTTCACATCACCCTAAAACTATACAGAATTAGTGCAAGATGAACATATTAGGGTCACTAAGTATAGCAGAATTTTCATCAATATTAGGTTCTCCGTTACTGTCCTCACTGTCTAATTCATTATACTACTGGAACACTTGCTGCTCAAGCAACTGTCTGTTGATCTAACCGTATTTGAGCAAGTTGGTTTTTGATCTATCATGCAAAAATAGCGTGTAAACTAACGTGACGTCTCTGAGACGGAATTTATTTTTAAATACAAATAACTTCCACACAAAACATCCCACCGCAGCGAAATTTTAAAAACTGAGTTATTTTTAGGTAGTTTGAAATTAGATGAAGGATCAACCATAAATCTTAACTAGAGGGGGAAATATAACACGCGCTTCGAACATTTCCGTCTCTCAGACGTAACGTTAGTACTTAAGGGTTAAGAAAAATGTCCAGCCTCCATTCTACTGATGCATTAACACGTATCTCGAAGAAATTCAGTACGAATATCCACCTATTCCTTTTCCTCGTGAAACCTCTGTTCCACCATGGACTATGCTCTACCAATAATAGATACCTCCCTAATAGTCCAGTCACTATGTCATTTTTGCTTGAAAGTGAAGCGAAATTTGAAATTTCTTTTTTTGGGGTATTGGTGAGGTCCAGCAAAGCTTAACTTCAAGTTGTCGACCAAAATTTCCTATGTGCTATTTCCGCTATCTGGATAAATGAGTGGGTTTGATTTTTTTGCCATAAATCGGTTCGCGTTAACACTACGTGAAAATAATGTAGACATCTTTTTTAGAATTTTGAATACTCTAGAATTTATATTCTATTACTTTTTCGCGTACGAGCGATATTTGTCGAGATATCGAACGCGAAAGGAGAGCGTGATGGGTCGAGATATTTTTTCGAGCTTCTGGGCTTGTCTCATTTTTTTTTCTATTTAGCGAAAAAGTAGCCATTATCAAACTTGAAGAGGTTGAAAATAGCTTCAATTTGTCCTATTATAAATTGATATGCGACTAAAATTACGACTTGTAAAGCAGGCCAAAATTGTCAAGTTGGCGCGTAATTTTTATTTCATGTATCGTACTATTACGTAGATGACATAACAAACTTCATTGAATTATTGGAATCATTACATTTCATCAAGTAGATAGTATATAGCATTATATGATTATATATTAATACTAATAATAATAATAATAAAGGTCTTTATTAAATTATTGCAAAATTACACAGAAAAAATGTTGACTAAAACGTAATATTGTCTTGGGCGAAGTTCAACTAGATAGAAAAACAGATCTATCCACTGTTCTTCCACTTAACCCGGTAAAAAACAGAAAGAAGTGTGTTATTTTGACCCTAATAATTAATTCATTAATGTTTATCCATAAAATTTTGAAAATAGCTTTTTTAAATTTTTATGTA
Organism: Agriotes lineatus; assembly: GCA_940337035.1. Taxonomy (NCBI): domain Eukaryota; kingdom Metazoa; phylum Arthropoda; class Insecta; order Coleoptera; family Elateridae; genus Agriotes; species Agriotes lineatus. The sequence goes on along the minus strand of OW679194.1, from coordinate 59,657,260 downwards.
CAATAGCCTTTTACCAAAGAGCATATAATGAGAAGAGACTCAGCGCTGGACAGTATTAGCGTATAGCTTACAAACTTTCTCCCACTAGGCTCCCAGGTCTTATCCCTCTGACGGGAGGGATCCCAGTTAAACAGCTCGGAGCAAAACCATGATTCTAGAATTCGTTGGTTTAAACTGAAGTGCGATGACTGTGATGTTGCCAAGTTAACTCAACCTTCGAACTTAACCTGGGTTACAAAACGCAGGTAGACAAAATTTCTCATTGTCTCTTAGCCGATTTTATAAGCACATAATTCCTAATACGTTTACATCAAGTAACCGTTGGTTGCTTTGAAATATAGCAATTATTTGTTTTTATCGTGGTTTTTGTTTGAATACCTATTTCTTTGTAATTGCAATCGCAAAACAAAATAATGCACACTATAATGCGAAATACGCGCGAAATATGAGTTGCCACGTTTGCGATTTGTAGATTAATAGCTATAAGGGCATTTAAAATCTGTTAAAGGGTTTATAGTAAGCAGCTGGACCCTATTGAGGTCAAGCTGTGCTGTCTTGCATACAATGCTTGGGGTTGAAAGAGCGGCGCTGCCCTTGTCTCGCCCACGCATTTAAATGGACAGGAAATGCTTATTTATGACTGTAAATTTAAACGGTAATCTAGAATAAGATAATTGTGTGCTATTACATGAAAGTAGTCTTTTTTAACGAAAAATTGTGAAGAAGGTAACACTTTTTAACGCAAAATCTTGAAAAACAACACTTTTTTAAACTATTTATTTTATTGAAATTGTGAATTGTCAATTTGACAGTTGAAAATTCTGAAGTCCTTTTCGACACAATTTTGAGTTACAAGAGATCACTATGCAATAAATAACATGTACAGTCGGCGCCTTAGAAATTGGAACAATACTATGATATTGTAACGACCGTGCCCTTAGGCAGCTGCAAGCTACCGCCGCCGGCAGACAACCTTGGGAAGAATGAGTCATTGTTCCGGAGCTTTCGGGAACGCGCTCGAGGTTAAACACTCGCGAATATGCGTCATGCATGTGCCAGAAAAGCGAGTAAAGCCTCGATTGTCCGGGAATGACTCATTCGTGATATAAATACGTGTCAGCAGGAATCGACAGTTCAGTTCGAATTCAGCATCAGAGCGGCGAGCTCCCAGATAAATAAAACGCGTGAACATAAATAATAGAAATAAACAACCATATATAATCGTTAGTGTTTAAGAGTGATATAAATAAATCCGTATGTAATAGAAATACATGTACCGATAGTCGTTAGTGCTTGTATTAATTTGTAATCTGCTTGATAATTCTCGCATGTGCTTGTAAACAATAATCGTAATAATTCATTGTGTAAATAAATATTTGAATCCATGTTCGTCGTATGATTTTAAATAGCCCGAACGTTAAGGACGTAACAGTGGTGTCGGTGTGAGGTTTTGAACCGTAGGCTATAAGAAAATTATTGAACAAACATTAAATAAATAAATTATTTAACAAGTGCCGATAAAACGACGGTCAGATAAATAAATTGAAGTGAGTATTGTGCATGCCTTTGACGCGATTTCAAAGCAGCAAAATGGAAGCCCAATTAAGCCAACTTTTGCAACTGATGCAAGTTAGCCAGAACAAGGCGGAAAAAGCACAGGAGGAACTTAAGAAAGAGATCCAAGTTAGCCAGGAAGAATTGAAAGCCGGTCAAAAGAAGGCAGAGGAAGCACAGGAAGTACTGAAGGAACATTTGAGAGCCGCGCAAGAGGATCTTAGAGAAAAACTTGAGGAAAAACTGAGAGTCACTCAGGAAGACCTCAAGGATGAACTTCGGGAAGATATGGAGAGAGCGTTGGCCGGAGTTCGGAGTGACATACTGGAGCTGCAGTCACGAAGTGGCCAAGGCCAGCCAGCTCTCTCTGAATCTGCTGGCTTCTCTTCTCCAATTGCAGTGAATCAGCCTACCTCATCGCGAGTTGCTGCCCCTGAGGTTGCTCTGTCCCAAGATACTGCCCCAGTGAGGCCCGCAACATCTGGCTTGCACATGAAACTGCCCTCTTACGATGGGAAAACGCCATGGTCAACATACCTGAAGCAATTTGAAGCCGCAGCCGTTGCTAATGGTTGGGGAATGGCAGACAAAGCGACCGCATTGATCCTGACATTGCGAGGGGATGCTCTGAATGTTTTGCAAATGATTCCAGAAAATCAGCAGAGGGACTTCCAGCAATTGGTGAATCGTCTGGAACGGCGTTATGGCAATGGTCATCTTCAGCATGTGCATTGTGCCCAGTTGAAGAACAGAATTCAGAAGTCGGGGGAGACTCTGCAAGAACTGGAGGCCGATGTTGCTCGATTGGTTCGGCTCGCGTATCCATCGGCACCGGAGGACTTCCTGGAGCAGCTAGCCGTCCAAACATTCGTAGATGGAGTTAAAGACGCCGATACTCAGCAAGCGGTACGTCTGGGGCGCCATAGGACACTGGGAGAGGCCTTAGCCCATGCATTGGAATTTGAAGCGGCAAGGAGTGCTTCCAGAGGACATGGTCGTGTCCGCGGTGTCGCCACGACGGAGATGGCGCCTGAATCCATGGAGGACATGTTGCGACGACTTATAAGGCAGGAGACGAGGGAGAAGGGGCCCCGTTGCTGGAGCTGCGGAGAGATGGGTCATCTTAGGGCTCGCTGTCCGAAGAAAGGAGCCCGAGTGTCTGACGAGCCGTCGGAAAACTAATGCGGGTCGACAAGAAGGGGCGAGAGTCGACTCGTGATTGCCATGCCCCGGAGATTCCCATACATGTGTCGTCCGTGCAGCGCCAGCCTGATAGTCTCTTCATTGATGGGAAAATAAATGGAAGAGTTCGGTCTCTGCTGTTGGATACTGGAGCGACGAAGTCCATCGCCAGGTCTGACGTAATACGAGACGAGGGTGAGCTGCTGCCCACCAGGACACGCCTTCGCACTGCCACGGGAGGCGCAGTGACCACGCATGGGGAGATGGATGTGAAATTGAAGATTGGGAATCAAACCCTCAAGCATCGGGTCCTGATTGCTGACATTGCAGACGAGTTCATCCTAGGAATGGATGTCATGAATAAGTGTGGGTTCACTTTGGACCTGGGACGCGGCGTGTTGCACGTGGGTGGGGAGGAGCTTTCCCTACACCCAAGAGAAGAGATCGCAGTACGAGTGGTATTGGCGGAAGATGTTACTCTGCCTGGACGAACCGAGAGGGTCGTGGATGCATACCTGGATGGTGATCTCCGGGGCAACGTAGTGCGCATGATTGAACCCGATTATGACAAGGAGCTCACTCATGGTATCCTGGTTGGGAAGACGTTGGTAAAGACTGGGCTTAAGGTCCCAGTAAGGATTATGAACGTCAACAGGGGACCAGCAACTGTCAGGAGAGACACAATCCTGGGAAGGTGCACACCGGTCTCCGCCGTTGTGAGAACGATCACTAGTGGCGGCGGCCGCAAGGCGAAGGACTGCCCAGAGGCATTAATTAACACCGTGATGTCTACGTGCAAGGGCGTGAGCCAGCAAGAACGGAAGAAGATCGAAGATCTGGTGGCCCGGTACCAAGACGTCTTCGAGTGCGGAGATCATCCCAGCGGCCGTACCGACGTAGTTAAACATAAAATCAATACGGGGGATGCTCAACCGATACGCCAACATCCAAGAAGGTTGCCCCTCGCCAAACGGGAAGAAGCTGAGAAGATTCTCCAAGATATGCGAAACCAAGGGATCATCGAACCGTCCAGCAGCCCGTGGGCCTCCCCTGTGGTTCTTGTCAAGAAGAAGGATGGCTCAACGAGGTTCTGTGTTGACTACCGACAGCTGAACCATGTGACCAAGAAAGACAGCTACCCTCTGCCACGAATTGATGATACCCTGGATACACTCTCCGGTTCTCGATGGTTCTCGACGCTAGACTTGAAGAGCGGTTATTGGCAAGTCGGAATGGAACCCGCGGACAAGACTGCATTTACTATCGGAACTGGGCTCTGGCAGTTCTCCGTCATGCCGTTCGGTTTGTGCAATGCCCCCGCCACGTTTGAGAGGCTGATGGACACCGTCCTGAAGGGTCTATCTTGGCAGACCTGCCTGATATACTTGGACGACATCATAGTGGTGGGAAAATCCTTCAACGAGCATCTGAAAAACCTGGAGGAAGTGTTCGGTAGATTGCGAGGTGCCAACCTGCGATTGAGTCCAAAGAAGTGCCACATCTTCCAGAAAGAGGTACAGTACCTAAGGCACGTCGTATCCCGCCAGGGAGTAGCAGTAGACCCGAGTAAGGTGAAGGAAGTGCAGGATTGGCCAATCCCGAAGGATAAGCATGAACTGCGAAGCTTCCTGGGCCTCTGTACTTACTACCGACGGTTTGTGCTGGGCTTCGCGAACATCGCAAAACCGTTAACCCGTCTAACGGAAGAGGGACGACAGTTCGAATGGAGTGCTGAGTGCGCGGAGGCCTTCGAGACGCTCAAGACTGCCTTAACCAGTTCACCTGTACTTTGCTATCCACGTCAGGAAGGCCAGTTTATCCTCGACACTGACGCTAGCAATGTCGGAATGGGTGGTGTTCTGTCCCAGGTCCAAAATGGGCAAGAGAAAGTCCTGGCATATTTCAGCAAGGTCCTGTCCAAACCAGAGCGTAACTATTGCGTAACCAGGAGGGAGCTTCTGGCAGTAGTCAAGTCCGTGGAGCATTTTTATAAATACCTGTATGGCAGAAGATTCTTACTGAGGACCGACCATGCTGCTCTAAGATGGCTGCTGCAGTTCAAGAACCCTGAAGGGCAGGTGGCTAGGTGGATCGAGCGCCTACAAGAGTACGACTTTGAAATAAATCATCGACCTGGCACAGCCCACCGCAACGCCGATGCGTTGTCCAGGAGGCCCTGCCCTGCGGACTGCAGCCACTGTTCGAGACTGGAGAGTCGTGCGGTACCCATCAATCGTACCACTGTAGTCGACGACTCGTGGGAGATAGACGAGTTGCAGAACAGCCAGGAGAACGACCCCGACTTAGGCACAGTTATAGCCTGGAAGCGAGATGGCCGTCGACCTACCTGGCAGGAGGTCTCCGCCACCAACCCAACGGTGAAGACCTATTGGGCGCAATGGGACTCCTTGCAGCTCGAGAACAACGTCCTGACTAGAATCTTGGAAGACGAGGACGGTAGGGCAACGAGATCACAATTGATGGTTCCAAGGAGTAGAGTGGCCGAGGTTCTGCGTCACCTGCATGATGGCTCATCTGGGGGAAACTTTGGATTGAAGAAGACGTTGCAGAAGGTCCGAGACCGGTTCTACTGGGCGAGTTGCAAAGATGATGTCCGAGAGTGGTGCCGGAGGTGCGAAGCCTGCGCTACAGGAAACGGACCGGTTGGTAGACGTAGAGCTCCGATGCGGCAGTACAACGTCGGTAGTCCGTTCGAGAGGATAGCCATCGACATCGCTGGACCATTCCCCGAAACCGAAGCGGGAAATAAATACATCTTGGTGTGCATGGACTACTTCACCAAGTGACCTGAAGCATATGCCCTTCCGAATCAAGAGGCCGGTACTGTAGCTGATGTTCTGGTGAAGGAGTGCTTCAGAGGTTTTGGAGTCCCCCTGGAATTACATTCCGACCAGGGCCGGAATTTCGAGTCTGGACTGTTCCAGAACGTTTGCAAGCTGCTGAGGATACACAAGACCCGGACCAATGCCCTCCATCCTCAATCGGACGGCATGGTGGAAAGGATGAACCGAACCATGGGGAAGCATCTGTCCAAGGTGGTTTCCGAACATCAGCGTGACTGGGACCAGTACATTCACCTATTCCTAATGGCCTACCGATCGGCAGTACAAGAGACAACCAACCACACCCCAGCCACGGTACTCTTTGGGCGCGAGCTGCTATTGCCATGTGACCTCAAGTTTGGAAGAAATCCTGGCGAAGAAACGGCCGGCGAGGACTACGTGGGGAACCTGAAGAAGAGGATGGAAGAGATCCACGACGCCGTACGCCGAAACATTCAGGGTGCCAGCGACCGAATGAAGGACTGATATGATGCCCGCGCTGAGGCCGGTGGTTTCCAGCCTGGCGATTTGGTATGGCTTCATAACCCCCAGAGGCGTCGTGGCCTCTCCCCCAAGCTCCAAAGAAACTGGAAAGGCCCCTACACTGTAGTTGCTCGACTGAATGACGTGGTATACCGAATCCAGAAACCTCCTCGAGGAAAGTGCAGGGTGGTGCACTTCAATCGGTTGGCCCCATATGCCGGAACGAATGAGGAAGTGGAGGCTGTCACGGAACAACCCCTGAGACGACTAGGGACCGGAGAAACCTCCTTCCAGGAGTTTATGGCCGCTTATGGGGGTACGAAGACTGCGCGATTCGGAGTCACTACAGAGGTGCAGCGTGACCTGCTCGACACCCTGCGGCAGTATTCCCTGGCACACTGCGTCGCCCAGGACCTCCGGATGTCTAGGGGGGATCCTTTCGGGAGAAGTTTGGCCGATTAGACCAGCTGCGAGAGCAAGCACCTCAGGTTGGCAGAACCTTGCAGCTGAAGGAAGGCAACAGCTCCATTTATTACCTGATGACGAAAAGGTTGTCTTACGAAAAACTTAGTTACCAGGAGCTCTGGTCTGCTCCTTTGGACCTCAAGGAGCAGATGGTGAAGAACGGCGAAACCCGGCTAGCGATGCCAAAATTAGGATGCGGCCTGGATTCGTTGGACTGGAGGGTCGTACGCAGCATGCTGGAAGTAGTCTTCGACCAGACCGGCATCCAGATCGAGGTCTGCTGTTGCAGCCCGGCGCGAAGCATTGAGCCCACGGTGGACTGCTACTTCTTCAACCAGTCCGTGTGCAAGAAAGGCACCGCCTGTATATAGCGTCATCGAATCCCCACAAGAGCGAGTGACAGGCACCCGACGCAACTCGTTCTGGGACAGAACGACCTAAGGCGGGGACAGTGTAACGACCTTGCCCTTAGGCAACTGCAAGCTACCGCCGCCGGCAGACAGCCTTGGGAAGAATGAATCATTGTTCCGGAGCTTTCGGGAACGCGCTCGAGGTCAAACACTCGCGAATATGCGTCATGCATGTGCCAGAAAAGCGAGTAAAGCGAGAATGACTCATTCGTGATATAAATACGTGTCAGCAGGAATCGACAGTTCAGTTCGAATTCAGCATCAGAGCGCCGAGCTCCCAGATAAATAAAACGCGTGAACATATAAATAATAGAAATCAATAACCATATATAATCGTTAGTGTTTAAGAGTGATATAAATAAATGTGTTAATCCGTATGTAATAAGAAATAAATGTATCGATAGTTCGTTAGTGCCTGTATTAATTTGTAATCTGCTTGATAATTCTTGCATGTGCTTGTAAATAATAATCGTAATAATTCATTGTAGTAAATAAATGTTTGAACCCATGTTTGTCGTATAATTTTAAATAGCCCGAACGTTAAAAACGTAACAATATATATGGATGTTACTGTATATAACTTAAATTGTATAAATTTTGTTTGTGTTGTATCAATGCATTACATAAAAATAGAACTATAATTAATAAATGTGCAACTATACAATAACAAAGTAACGTAGTTAACTATGGTATTTCCGACAAACTTCATTTTTTTGGATCCCCAAATGTCATCGTTTGCTTTACTCTTATCTTATAGGTACTCTAGCTGCAGACAACCAGCTCCCATTCGTTGCTCTCTGTAGTTTAAAAGCCGTGTAGCCTGATGTCATGGAAATGACATCGTATTTATAGATGTAAGTGGCAAAAAAAAAGAATAAGTATGAACATGAGCTTGCAGATTCCGTTCTTGATTGATCTAAAATGTATTTCTAGTACATTCGAGTTTCAAAAAGTTAAATAGGGTACTAGTAGCAGCTTAAAATCGGAATCACTTCAGCTACTGCATGTTCCCATAAAAAAATTGTGAGAAAACCTTTCTTATAGTTTTAAATCACCGAAACTTCGATCACAATATCAAGAGATGAACTAACCTGTCACAATCACCCATACCATGGAATGGCAACACACCCACAATAACAGAACATATACAGAGTGTTTTCAAATAGAGTAGCTAAATGATACAGTTGAATCCTTGAGTCAAAATAAGAAGATTAAGCGACTCTTTAAAGGTCAAGAAGAAACATATTTAAATTCATTAATGAAAAATGCCTTGACGCAGTAACCCTGAATAACCGCGAAAACGTCTTATTCTGTCCTTGCTAGGCTGGATGCCTGTTCCATACCACTTATGTGTGTACTACAAGCTGTCTTTTCACTTCTTGCAAGGTCTTCCTAATGGGATTTTACGCCTCTCTATTTGTACTATGAGATCGTGTTCCATTCTACCGATGTGGTCGTTCCATTCTAGTCTTCGGCCGTCTATCCATTCTCGACTCTTCTATTGATATGGTGTTACACAATTGACGTGTTGTCGTGCTTCTAACTAGATCTCTTAGTCACTTTTTAGTTATTCATCTCACTACCTTCATTTCCGTCGCGTTTTTCAGTGTAGACTCTTGCATAGACTCTGTATGTGATGACGGTTCTTACTATGCAGCTTTATAATTCTTGGTTTCGTTTCCAAATGTAGATGTTTATTTTTCCATGTGGTGGTGCTCAAACAACCCGCTATTGTATTTAGTCAAGTTCACTATGTAATTCACCTGATTTTTTTGGAGAATTTCAAAAAAGTACATTTATTTGAAATCGGCAGTGAAGTACGCCGAAATCGTCATTAAAATACGAGAAATCGGCAGTGAAGTAATCCATTGTTTTACGACTTTTTTGTAGGTGGCGAGGCGACAGATAAACGTCAATCGACCGAACATAACCTACAAAAGTTGGTTAAAATGTTGTAATTTCATGATTCCTCGATTTCAAATAAAACATAGTGTACACCTCGGCACTGAAGTTCCTTTTTATCCCTCATGTGGTTTATTTGCCTTGGCCCTACGGGCCTCGGCAACTAAATCCACATTCGTGATAAAAAGTTATACTTCAGTGCCTTGGTATACAAACTACTATTTTGGAAAGTTTACAATAAGAAAAACAATGTTTCCATTTGCCTCGAGTCCTACGTGGCCGCCATCTTAGATTTTACAAAATGGCTAATTTAGAAACAATTTTCGTTAATATAGCAGTTTCTAAATAACATAAAATAGTTATTTTCATAACAAGCGTTGAAAGTAGCAAATATCGTGCGAGTGTTGATTAGGCAAACGAGGGCGTAGCGTAGCGAAGCCCGAGCGGATCTAAAACACGAGGACAGGTATTTGCACTTTCGAGCGAGTTATTTTTTAGACGACCACACAAAGTAAATTCTATTTTTAAGAATTGATTTTATTTCGTTTACAAAATTGATTGTTATAGTATTATTGGTAAATTATAAAAAATGAGAGCTTGTTAGGAAGCATAGCAACGAATAAAGCAAAAACGTCTGGATTATCTGACTAACTTTATGCCGTTACGATATGACTAGTACGATATAATGTCGTGCTAGTGTATGAAATTGTCAACTTTCTGTAGTAGGCTGTTGTCGCGATAATGTTACTTTCATACGTGGTTGTCTAAAATTAGTAGATTATGCAATGAGGGAGAGAAATGCGTTATTTTTCTGAGGTACAATTTCTGACTCGAGGGCGACGTAAAACCTAACCTGATAACCTCGAATTTGACATAATTGTTCTGTCAGTCATAATGAAAACTCCCTAGGGAAATTTTTGTCTTATTTTGTCTCTAGGGAGTAAATGTTTTACTTCTGTCACAATTTTGATGCTATAGAAACCGACTTCTACTCCCGGTCGTGGAAAAATATAATTTTGACAGCTAAACATACATTTTCAGGACTAAGAAATACAATGGTATCTAAAGAAATATCTAGATTCAATTAAGAATTATTTTTATTTATTTATTTGGTGAAGTATGGCCTTTTATACAAATTTCCTTACACGAACAAGGAGTTTAGTGTTTTTAATTTTTTGAGCAACCAGTGAGTTTTTACATATCATCACCATACTGGTTCTGGGTGTCCTCGTCGTTCTTATATTCACTGTTTCACTGGCAAAGGTCAGTACAGAATAACTTATTTGTTTGGCAGGAACACCTTGCAGAAGAACAGTCTTGTTTGCATTGACAACTAGCCATCTCAATTACAGCTTTTGCAGCTGGAAGAACATATGTCTTGATTGGTTTCCGCTGACCACCCAACTCTTTGTGGTAGGTACCGTAAAATGGGGTGAATAGGGTCAGTGGGGTGAATAGGGTTGAAACTTCACTCTAAATTGAAAAGGAGTGTAAAATCTTACAGGGTGACTTTGAGCAAAAACCGGCAACATTGTTTGAAAGGTTACGTGCAGACTTAGTAGATAATTCACAAATGTAAGTTTGGTAATACCGCTGTAGTGTAACATAATCTACGATGTTACAAAATCGGTTAAAAACCACGCCCCAAAACTTTATCTCCTGAAACCACCCCAATTTGAATTTCAACTAGGTAATTACATATTCAGACATATCAAACATTAGTACAACTTATGTTATAATGAAATTGCAATTGATTGATTCGTTTATTTTCTAGAAATAAATATTAGTGCCAGACACCTGCTGTCAACGAACGGGGGGGGGGGGGGGGTGAATAGGGTCGCCAAATTATAAGATGCCTAGAAAATATAAACCAGATCCTCATCGAAAAAGCTATAAAAAATCTGGTGTGATACACGCACACAACTTCCTTTTACAGTGATCTTATAATTAGCCAAAAATTTGATTTTTAATTCTTAAGCATTTGTATAAAATTTTCAAAAATTGCAAATTCTACAAAAACGTCACAAAATAGAGAGTTAGTTAAAGAGACGATTTTTTTCTAGAATTTCAAGCTGAATTCAAAAATGTAATAATATACCGGGTGTTGTATTTAAAATAGGAGTTACTAAAAAAAATAAACAAAAAACAAAAGAAACCCATTTTAGAAGTATTCAACTGGAAAATCGCCCATGTCATAATAATACACATTCAAAATTTAATAAAAATAAAAAGTTTGAAAAAACTCGTTAGAGCCGTTTTTGAAAAGAGTAAACACCTACTTCAGGTAATGCGATTTTCTTCAGAAGCTTGCTGTCTTATCTACATAGTACACAAAACTTATACAGTGTGTTTCACTTTACATGGAAGCACCCCTGTATTTTCTTTGTTTTTGTATAAATTGATTTGAATTTCTTACCAGTTGTACAACTCACCAAGAGGCATCTATTTATGTCCTTAAGCGCAAATGACGTTTTTAGCCTTGCCTACTACGATCAAGAACATGGGTCGTATTGTCAATATTTTGCATGGCGTTGGAGTTACAGCAAAAAGTTATTAAGAAAAGTTGTTTAGAATCAGAAGAATACCCCAAATACCGATTTTCGTTTAATAATTCGAATTTTTAATTTTTATCCATAAATTTGTCAAAGTCCCAAATTTCAACTTTTAATTTGATATTAAATGGTGCCATGGAGAAACAACATTTTTATTATTGTTGCAAACGTCATTAGCTTTTAATAATGGCTGAATTACTTTTAACTGTAGCTGAGAAATTAGAATTACTGGTGAAAATGCAAGATCCAATAGAGAAGTAGCTAGAATATTTAATGGAAGGCATCCAGGGCGCAGAGCTGGGCCGGGGTACTGATAAATTGTACTCGGGTACCGAGTACCGGGTACATGCCTTAACTGAAGAACGAGTACAGAGTACCGAGTACTATACTCATTGCACCCCCTGTCGAGTACAGTACTCCGAGTACAAGTACTCGAATTTCAAGAGTACTATTTGCAAGTACATGTTTCTTCCCCCACCACTTTTACTTAACATCGTTTTCGGTTTATAAGAAGCAAAATAAACAAAACAGTTTATCAGTTTATTACATTCCTTTGTACAACCAACAAAAATATATGATAAGTGAGGGTTAGAGTGTTGTCAGCAATGGTGTTCCCATAGGGTATACTCCATATACGCCGTATACTCTCAAGATTTTCTGGGCATACTGCGTATACTCTCAATCAATTTTGTGAAAACTCGTTGAATGTGCTTACAAATTAGGCCTAACGTCAAGTCGAACACTATTTGAACAATTGTCTGCACCAAGGCTGCCAGTGTTTGTAGGATTTATCCCACCACTCTGCCTTTCGAGTAGCAGTGAAGGATTTATTCCGCGACCATACGTCGAGGTTAGTCTGCTAGACCATCGATCGACACTTTCAGCTCCTCGTGGTCAAGTTAAAGAACGCCAAAAAACAGAGGGAATAAGATGCATTACGAAAAAAAAAATGTCAATACATATAATTAGCTTAACCGATTTTTTTTCAATTTTATATGGAAAAAAAATAAAATTTTTAAGCTCATTTGTTGTAATTGCCCCCCCCCCTCGCCGCCCAGCAACCATAGAAAAAGTCATAAACACAATGGATTACCGGTAGTAACCTATACCTTCGAAAAAATGGGAATATCACTGGTTGTCAGTCGCTTCAACTTCTCGTGCAAACAGATACCGGCGACACGGTCAAACACAGCCAAGTCCAGACTTGCATGGCGCACTTGCGCTTGCGCGTATGGTATTAAAGTACTCGGACAAATGTACTCATAAAAGACGCGGGTATCGGATACTTCTACCCAATGTGATGACGGGTACGAATACAGAGTACTTTATTGGAAATTGTACTGGGTACCGGGTACAGAGTACCCGAATTGTACTTAGAGTACAGTGTTTGAGTACTTGTACTCGAGTACTGCCCAGCTCTGCCAGGGCGTGCACCTATTTATCCTGAAACTATTTCAAAAATTAATCAACTTTTTAATTTTATCGGTTTCAGGATATCAAGCCTTTGTTTACATATACAAAAGTAGGCTGGTAACTAGATCATAACTTATCTGTAGGGTTAAAGAATATTATCTCCATCGGTGTTGTTATAGCCTCTTAACCAAACTAATTTTAGTATCGTTATGAGCTTCATTACCGCACTAAGTGCGGTAATGGATATTACCGCACTCAGTGCGGTAATGGATAGATATTACCGCACTCAGTGCGGTAATGAATATTACCGCACTCTTTTTGTATCAAGAAATACATTGAACCAGAATTTATTGATGAAGATAAAATATTGAACAATACACGTTTGCTTATGGCACTTAATGAGTCTCGTTTGATTGCCGCAAAACTCGGCTCACCGCCTCGTTTTTGGCAATCAAACTCGTGTCGTTAAGATGCCCATAATCAAACTTGTATCGTTAATATCTATTACCCTACATGGCAACCATAACCATATAGCAACCGATAAACTATTGAACAAATCACGGATGTTATGAATCATAACTGCCTTAGAAGTTTTAAAATCCTCGCTCTACGAGCTCGGATTTCAAAACATCTGCGGCAGTTATGATACTCATAACATTCCTAGATATGTTAATAGCTATAAATGGAAATGTTGTTAAGCCCAGACCAAGAAGAATAGTTCGAAAGCATCCCTCGGAGGAAATGATTTGGCAGTTTATGACGCTAATCCTCCTGAGATATGGCATTAAATGTAACTATTGCACATCGAAAATTTGCCGCTGCTTGCATCATCAGAACTAAGTGCCAGGAAAAATAGGTGCACGCCCTGGATGCCTTCCATTAAATATTCTAGCTACTTCTCTATTGGATCTTGCATTTTCACCAGTAATTCTAATTATTTCTACTTTCTCAGCTACAGTTAAACGTAATTCAGCCATTATTAAAAGCTAATGACGTTTGCAACAATAATAAAAATGTTGTTCGAAAATCGGTATTTGGGGTATTCTTTTGATTCTAAACAACTTTTCTTAATAACTTTTTGCTGTAACTCTAACGCGATGCAAAATATTGACAATACGACCTATGTTCTTGATCGTAGTAGGCCAGGCTAAAAACGTCATTTACGCTCAAGGACATGATAGATGCCTCCTGGTGAGTTGTACAACTGGTAAAAAATTCAAATCGATTTATACAAAAGCAAATAAAATACAGGGGTGCTTCCATGTAAAGTGAAACACACTGTATATGAAGTTTCAACGCCATACCTCTTTTCGTTTTTGAGATATTCTGTTCACAGACAGACACACAAACAGACAGACAGACAGACACACAGACAGGCAGACAGACAGACCAATGAAAAAAAATATGTTTTTTTTGGGATCAAGGGACTCTAAAACGTGAAAATCTGTTGAAAACTCAATTTCGAATTTTTGGGGTGAATCCAATACTTCCTTTATCGTAAAAGGGAGTAAAAACCTAATCTAGTAGATATGGTCAAGAAGTTTTGTATAATTTTTATAATATTTTTGCTTATGTTTCCTTGCATTATATTTTAATACACATTAAAATGTTGTTTTATTCTAGTTTTGTACAAGATTTTTATGTTTAATATTTTTTAAAAAGCTTGTAATTGATTCTATTCGCCCCACAACGCATTAGAATAGGTTTTTGTTGGATCTTATATGAGTAATTCTATTCATCCCACCTTAGGGGTGAATAAGGTCAGGGGTAAAAAAAATATATATAGCCTGCAAATTTCAACTAATTCAAATTCTGAAAATTAGCGATAGAAAGTAGACCCCGAGACTCATGTTTTGTAAAAAAAATGGAATTTGTATGTTACTTTCTAACAAAGTTACAGCTTCTCAAAGTTGAAAACTGACTCTATTCACCCCATTTTACGGTAGCCATTCTGCATAGGATCCAGCTGAGAATATCCTGCAAAGCAATGTTAGCCTGTCCCCACACTCTGGCTTGGGTATGGACTCTGAGAACATGTTGTTTTAAAGCTCCAACTGTAGGAGGTAGCTTGTCACTTTCTGCCATATGCTTGCAAAATATATGCCATCGCGGTTCAGAGATTATTATTGATATTGATGCGTTTGGGAGAGTAAGCTAAACAGGCGAACCTAGCAAGAGTTGACAACATAGTTTCGGTCACTTCTGTCTCTATTAAAAGCATCTGCAGAGAACTAATTACATATGGAGTTGCCTTCATGTAAGCTTGAAGCCAGGTTCCTTTGCCTAAAAGAGAGAACCTTCTCCTTATTGGCTCTATCTCCATGATCCGAGAGACACTAGCGTTTACATTGTTACAAAACGAATCCGGTAAATAAAATTTACCGGCCTATACCAGTAGTAGTTGACAACGGCTGGGATCAAAGGCCGTTGTCAACTCCTACTGGTCTAGGCGGTAAATTTTATCTACCGGACTCGTTTGTAACTGTAACTGTGTAAACGCTAGTTACCAATGCAGTATCCTAAAAAATCTTATACGATACACGACCGGTAGCATTTTTAAGGTCTTGCCAAACATACAGGTCGAGCCCGTTGGGCGAGACCTGTAAAGTATTGGCGCGGCCATAAAAATGTTGCTACCGGTCTAGTAACGTAAATAGCTATTTCGAGCTAAAAAAAAATGAGCATCTTTTGTCAATTGACATGTAGTGTCCCTTAAAGAACCTAAATTGATTTTTTCTGTAAAATCATTAGGGTCCCCCAATGTAGCAGTATATTATATATTTAATAACGTTTACTAGTAGACCAAGAGCCCATAACTCCTAAATTACTAGTCATAACGGCAAGCTCGGTAGGTAGTAAACCTTTTTATATTACCCAAGTAGGTGTCAAAAAACGCAAGAATGGCAGCCGAACTGCGGCTACAAATATTAACGGCGGCTTTGGAAAATTGTTAATAAATTTATAGTCATTTATGATACAAGTGCGTAAAGCTACTCTTTAGACACGAGTGGGGTAGAGTTAAAACGCGAGTGAGCAAGCGTTTTAAGCCCCCACGAGTTTTTTGCAGAATCGTTCCTATGGACGAAAGTTGGAGACATCACTATGAGCCTGTCGCCAAATAAGCGTCCCTCGAGTGGCAACATCCCAATTCTCTGCCTCTAGAAAAGTTCAGAACGAAACCGTTAGTAAGCAAAGTGATGCTCTTGGTTTTCATATATTCTCGCAGCATCTTGCCAACCGACTTTCTTCACAATGGGTGTATCATGAACATTCCTGGCTTCTGACCAAATGGCGATAACAAATCAAGTTCAAACGCCGTGGATGACTGCGAACAGGATGCTTTTTACAGCACGAGAATGCATCCTCGCACAAATACGTTGCAGCAACATCAAAAGCGCCTGAATTGGGCTTCGAAATTCTTCCACGCCCAGCGTATTCGTCAGATCTCGCACTTTCGGATCTCGTTCAGTTCGAGAAATTAAAAAACAAATTTTCGTGGAACGCATTCCAGTGACGATGAGAGATTGAAAACTGATGTGACTTAATGGCTAAGGGTCAACGTGCGGGGCGAATAATGAAGCTGGGACATCGATAGGGCAAGTGCGTCGCGTCGATTTAGTAGACTACATTGATAAGACCTAAGATGTGTAACGTTGTTACATCAAACCTTTTTTCTTACTTAATTTATATGAAACAAATTATATGTAGGTATGTATACAAACGAGAAGAGATGGAAAACTCACAGTTGAAACACAAGTTGTATAAGCTCTCCCGAGTGGCACGCACATGCACATCCAACACGCAACGTGTATATGTGATTTAGATGACAGTATAAGTATAAATAATAACCTGTAATATGAAGGTTTTTTCATTCCATCCTGTTTCTAAACCAATTTTTTTCATAATTCTTTGATGGTGTAAAAATGTATCTAAACCGAAAGCGATGCCTTGTGCTACAGCTTTCTCCCTATTTTGTATTCCGCCAAACTGCACAGGCTTTCCTACTGCACTCGCATTGCCAAATTCTCCTAAAAATCCATCATTCTTTAAATATAAACTTTATGATAAACTATCAACAATACCTCTAGTTTTAGAATTTGCAGCTATAACCCATGCAATTTCATTGTGTCCACATTTGATATCTGGTTCAAAAATGTCAATAGATTCGCCTAAACATAATAAATGGAGAATACATTTTCACAATTAGTATGTTGTTGTCTACCACAAAACCCTTTTTTGGTAAGTTTTCCTGTGTATGTTTCAATAATACTTTGCAGTTCATTTTGTGTTACTTCTTCTGGAGAAATTAAAATTCCACCATGGGCTCCTAACATGTTGATTCCCATACAAGCATATTTGTAGGTTGATAAAGATGCAAGTGCTCGAATTTCAGACTTTTCTATCTTCTCACATAGTCTTAGTCCTTAAAAATCTTTTAAATTAAGTGCTATGGTATACATTCAGATTGGTGACGTAAAATGTGAACATAGACAATTAAATGAGCTACAACACTGTTTGTGGGCTTTGTATGCGTTAGACAGAAGTAAACTAATATGCGATTAACATACGTATAGTCTCCGCAGAATCAAGGTGATTTGTTTTTAGAAAACACTGAATTTTAGGATACTAGATTTTAAGACACATAGGTATGTCTATTTCTGTCTAACGCATATAAAGCCCATAAACTATACTCTAGCACATTTGATTACCTATGTTCACATTATCCACCACCAATCTGTATAAAATATTATATTATATTATACTCCTATTCACAACATATTGATATGATGCTGCTCTATAATTGTCTATTGATTAATTTAATTTAATTGTCTTTTATATATAGGCCAGTCGACAAGTACATTTTAGCGGGAATAATTCCGGACAAGCTGGAATAAATTTTAATCTGTTCTGTTGGGACTCAGAAAATATATATTAATTTTGCACCCCTTAACAGGCCCGGATTTAACCGCTATGCTTAAAAAAAGGTCTAAATTTTTATATTTTTTCTAATATTAGTGAATATCTCGATTAGTATCAACTTTTGAACAAAATACGTAGTTATCAAAATTAAAGAAGAGTAAATTCTCTACAAAAAATGTTCTATACATTTTTGTCATATATTCGCTTGTTTCGAATTCATAGGCGTCGAAATATATTTTTTTTCGAGCATCTGCTTGTTACTTTCTTTTACGATAAAAGAAGTATTGGATTCACCCTAAAAATTCGAAATTGAGTTTTCAACAGATCTTCACGTTTTAAAGTGCCATGAACCCAAAAAACATGTTTTTGTTCATTGCTCTGTCTGTGTGTCGGTCTGTCTGTGTTTCTGTTTGTGAACAGAATATCTCAAAACGAAAACAGGTATGACGTTGAAACTTTATATATAAGTTTTGCATACTATCTAGATGCGACAGCAAGCTTTTGAAGAAAATCGCATAACCGGATGTAGGTGTTTACTCTTGTGATTTTTCAGTTTTTTTGGACTTTTTCAAAAACGGCTCTAACGATTTTTTTCAAACTTTACAGTTTTATAAAATTTTTAATGTGTATTGATGTGAGCTAGGCAATTTTTCAGTTGAATACCTCTAAAATGGGTTTCTTTTGTTTTCTTTTCCAATTTGTTTTATTAACTCCTATTTTAAATAGAACACCCAGTATATTATTACATTCTTGAACTCAGCTTAAAATTTTAGAGAAAATTTGTCTCTTGAACTAACGCTCTATTTTGTATGGTTTCTGTACAAATTGCAATTTTTGAAAAATTTTGACAAATGCTTGAATGTATGTACCTATGTATGTATGTATAATCGATAACCTCGTTTTACCTTGCGGTGTAGAGGCTGGTGCTTTATGTGCTTGCATCTGGCGGTATAATGCTCAACTTGCCCCGGATTCGGGATACAAAGTTAAAGATTAAATCACTATGAAAGGAAGTTGTGTGCGTGTATCACACCAGATCTTTTTTTTAATTATTATTGACGTTCCACTATTCCAACTTTGCTAACTTCAAGTTTCTTTTGAAGTTGACTGCTCATCAATTTTTTTTGCCTTTTTGACGTTGGTGGTTGTTCAATATCACTTTGACTTTCAACAATATCTGTCTCGTGTTCCGAATTTGCTTCATATTCTTGGGAATGTTATATTGATTGTTCTAGATCGATATGCAAGTCCTCGTCGTCGTCTTCGTCGTCTACTTCGATTGTAACGCTAGCCTCCGCGTAAATTATTATTACACAATAAAAATGTGTTTAATTTACGCATCGCCCAGTTTCGCGTTATCTTAAGTTACATTTTGCCAGTGATGATAAGCGCGCAGGGACCGACGTCACGTCCAGAGATAACAAGGAAGTACCGAGTCGAGTAACGCGCAGCCATCCCCACTTGCTATCCCCACTTGAGGACTTTTCTAGGGCCCATAAAAGGAGCCGCACCGTCCAATCGCCACGAGATACCTGATACTCCTCCAGCAAACACCTAGTTCCCAATCCTGCATCCTGCCCTGTCCCGAGAGTTCCTCCGTCGACTCTAACAGTACCTAGAGATTCTTCCTGCTAGCACCAGCTCCCTTCAGGAGAACCCGATAGACCGAACTTAGCCAGCCAGATAATAAGTTGTTTCGACCCAGTGGTGAAAATCCGCCTGGATGTCAACAACTTATTAATTAGTTAACTTCCCCGAGAGTAGATTTGACCTAGTGAATTATTTTGAGAAACATCTCGCAGTCACCACTAAACAGAATTCGACTCAGTGGTGAAAATCCGCCTGAATGTCCTCTGTTCTTACGTGGGTTGATCTAGTGGCTTTGTCAAAATAAACATCTGGATGTCATCAATTCTCCCCAGACGAAATATACGGCCATAATTAAAATAACCCGCATCCGACCTGTAAATTTGTATTCCTGTTAATTTCAATTCAGCATTGAAATAATCCACACCTGAACTTTAAACTAGCATTTACTATAATCTCCAGACGTAATCAAAACAGCCCGCACTCAAGCTTTAGACTTGTATTCATATTTGAAACCGTCCGTGCTCAAAGTTAGCAGTTGTAATTTAAATTTGCCAGTCGTAATATAGTCCGAGAGCGCGAGATTTCCCCGGCCCGCTTTGGAGGAAAAACGGCAATATTTGGTCGGCGCTCGGACTCTGAATTTAAAATCATATTTGTTAACTCAATGCGGCCTTTCTAGATTACCCGTATCCGAACATCCCTGAATTAATTTAGAGGCGGGCTTCACCCCCTGCACTATCAGTAAAATCTCTAGAGCCGTGATATGATTTATTGTAAAATTGACAGACCGTTTAATTCTGTTTTGATTCCAGCTACTTCGCAAGGACCATTGTCAACCGCACGTGCAACGTCTGGCGCTCTGTGCAGATAAGGACGCCTGTTATCAGCTCCAGCAGTCCACACGGGTTTATTGTTATTTCTTGTATAAATGAACTTTGAAAATATCTATTACTGAAATGTATCGTAGGTAAATATATTAAACTGTTTAAATGTATTCCGATGGTGTTTTTGTATGCTAAATTATCATATATCTGAGGGGAACCCCCCTACGACTTTGAGCTACCCGACGAGCGTAAATATTACAACCCCTATAAGCAGGGGCGGTTATTACACGATCACGTCCACAGTATTCAGACAAGATTTGCCCTGACAGAAACCACATATTACTGAGCAATGAAAACCTGCTTTGCGACAAGATACATTACAACCTTTGGCGCATTTACAAGAAATTAGTTTTAGTAATTCTTGGGGAGCTGCGTCTTGTACAGTGGGAATGGGCATTAATCCATTCTTTGAATTTCTCCATCCCCACTCGAAAGGTGATTTTTCGTTTCCATACCATAGCTGAATTTGGTTGTAAGTACGGAACGAGTGCAAGCGAGGTCCGTCTTTGGTTGGTGGTAATGATGCTATTTTGGTAAACTTCTGTTAATAGATTGTACGAAATACTGGTATCTATACCTGTTCAATGATACACAGTGTGTTGATCCATACAGAAGAAGAAGAAATTGTTCTCCCACTTTATCTATTTCCTCTGTTGACGCGTTTGGGTCTTTGAAAATTTGAACAGCCTTCTGTAAGTTGTTCTCTTTCTGTAGAAGTTTAACGAACTTCATTTTCCCCTGCCTGTATAGTGCGGAATCAGTATCGCAGCCACTAAATGCATGCAGAAATAAAATGTTGTCCCTAATTGAATCATCCGGAATTACTCCCGCTAACAGCCATTTCAAAAGACTTATCGACTGCCCTATTA
The DNA here is from genome assembly GCA_940337035.1 of Agriotes lineatus. NCBI lineage: Eukaryota > Metazoa > Arthropoda > Insecta > Coleoptera > Elateridae > Agriotes > Agriotes lineatus. The sequence goes on along the minus strand of OW679194.1, from coordinate 59,636,193 downwards.
GCCAACATTTTATTTTTAATCTTTAACTTTGTATCCCGAATCCGGGGCAAATTGAGCATTGTACCGCCAGATGCAAGCACATAAAGCAGCAGCTTCTACACCGCAAGTATTATACATACATACTTACATACAAGCATTTGTCAAAAATTTTATAAAATTGCAATTTGTACAGAAACCGTACACAATAGAGCGTTAGTTCAAGAGATAAATTTTCTCTAAAATTATAAGCTGAATTCAAGAATGTAATAATATACTGGGTGTTCTATTTAAAATAGAAGTTAATAAAAAAAATTGGAAAAGAAAACAAAAGAAACCCATTTTAGAGGTATTCGACTGAAAAATTGTTTATCTCACATCAATACACATTAAAAATTTTATAAAATTGTAAAGTTTGAAAAAAATCGTTAGAGCCGTTTTTGAAAAAATTCAAAAAAACTGAAAAATCACAAGAGTAAACACCTACTTCCGGTTATGCGATTTTCTTCAAAAGCTTGCTGTGGCATCTAGATAGTACACAAAACTTATATATGAAGTTTCAACGTCATACCTCTTTTAGTTTTGAGATATTCTGTTCACAAACAGACACACAGACAGACAGACACACAGACAGAGTAATGAACAAAAACATGTTTTTTGGGTTCAGGGGACTTTAAAACGTGAAGATCTGTTGAAAACTCAATTTCGAATTTTTGGAGTGAATCCAATACTTCTTTTATCGTAAAAGAAAGTAACAAGCAAATGCTGGAAAAAAATATATTTCGACGCCTATCAATTCGAAACAAGCGAACGTATGACAAAAATGTATAGAACATTTTTTGTAGAGAATTTACTCTTCTTTAATTTTGACAACTACGCATTTTGCTCAAAAGTTGATACTAATCGAGATATTCACTAATATTAGGAAAAATATCGAAATTTAGACCTTTTTTTAAGCATAGCGGTTAAATCCGGGCCTGTCAAGGGGTGCAAAATTAATATATATTTTCTGAGTCCCAACAGAACAGATTAAAATTTATTCCAGCTTGTCCGGAATTACTCCCGCTAACAGCCATTTTAAAAGACTTATCGACTGGCCTAATAAGTTAGAGCCAAAATCCAAATACACAATTCACTGTTTAATATTTTACTGTGTTCGAACTTTGCTTGTCATTAAATTACTAGGCTGGTTAAAATATGAAATGTACTGATTTAGTGCACAAAATAAATGGTTGTAGGCCCCTCTTTATATTTTATTCAACTGCGATTAATTAGAAAAACGGTAGCTCTCAGTAGAATACAAGCTCTTTAGTTCAGGGTGAGTTCCGAAGTCGACTGTATTTTAAAATTGATCTGAAATGGTACTATACACTGTCAGTAGTTCAAATACGCAGTCGCTCAAGTTCCACAAATCTGTCAAATCACAAATCGGTTGACTAGTGCACACAGCGGTGCTTTGAAAGTTATAATACTCTTGAAATACGAGAATTCGCAAGGTAATTATTCAAAATTTCGCGCTTGGCAACAAATAACAGCTTTTGTTTCTAGCAGTTCGTGACGTCAGACAGACGCCGTCCAAATGTTGGCAATTGTTTCTGGTCGTTTGCTGTACAGCTTCAACTTCCGACAAACCACGGATTTTACTGACGCGTGACGCCAGACTACTTACTTAAACTGCGACTTGGCTAGAGCCTTGGAAAGGATCTCCTCTTCTTTAACAAGGTTTGATGTCATATGCACCTCATTTTCCGGACGCTGACACTAATTTTTTTAGGCTAAATCGTACCTTATAAAAATTCGTTGGACTACATCGTCCCGCTCTAGAAATGATGCCGTTGGATTTTCTCCGCTATTCTTGGTCCCCTTGCTGCCAAATCTGCTGGAGACGTTCTGGCTTCTTGCAGACCTGGACTCTGCCGTAGACTGCTGATCTCTTGGCTACGATACTTTTCTTGGCCGTAGTCAAAGTTCGCAAAATAGAGTTGATAAGGCCCCGATTTCCTCATAGATGGGATTATGAATTTGTATCTTTTTTGTTGTGGAACTTGGTGAAAATACACCCATTTGTACACTGGCACTTGGGCAATAAACTGGTATACTTTTTATAGCTTGAAAAACACTTTTATTATCAAAATTGTATAAAAATATGGAGCACAAATTTCAACAAACCGTCAAGTAATTAATTTTCAATTGTTCTTTTACAATGTCTTATTATTTAATTCTATCTTTCTTTGCCTTTTAGATTCTTCACAAATTTCACTTTTATTGACATTTAATAAAAAACTACGCTTCTTTTAACCTGCACATAGCAAACGTTTTTGTGTCTATTAATCTCTTTCGGTTGAGCCTTCTATTATCCACAAACCTATTCTTTTTATTTATTTAAAAGTCAACTTCGACCCCTGTGAAAACAAGCTCTGCCTTCTACGTTCCTTACTGAACTACTTTATTACTTCTCGCATCTCATTATCTGACTGTTTGAATCTTTAGTTTAACATTGCAGCTACATAAAACACCCCAACTCAGTGCTTATTGAATTGGTCCATTATATTGCACGGCTTAATACTATTATAATATATCAAACAATAACCCTGTAGTTATAATTAAGAATACGATGTAATAACAAAAAATAATCTACAACTACTTGGATAAAAACCTATTATCAAATTAATTGAGTTGTGAGTGTATTGTCAGTCTATGTCAAATTTGAGATTTGCAGGTTAAGTTTTGCGTTAGTGTATGTCAAATGACAAACAAAACCTAACCTACTAACCGCGAATTTTATATAGATTGACAATGCACTTCCGTACTGCCAAACGTATTCAAAAAATCACAGAAATGTGAAATTTTAGAGCAATTTAAATCAAAAAGTTAAATAGTATTAGTAACGGGTGTCAGAAAACTCGTCTTATCAGAGTTACCTATGGAAAAGAATTACGTTTGGCAATACTGAAATGTATATTGTTGGTGACACTGTTAGTCTACGTAAAATTAGATGTTAGTAGGTTAAGTTTTGCGTCAGTTTTGACACGAACTGACGCAAAACCTAACCTGCTAACCTCAAATTTGACATAGACTTAGAGTGTCATCAACTATACATTTCAGTATTGCCAATGTTAAAATGTTACTGTTCTCTTATTTCTTAACGACCTAGGCTGTTAAATGTATTATCTTCATCGGTGTTGTTATAAACTCTTATTCAAATTAATTTTAGTATCGTTAAGAGCTTCATTACCGCACTGAGCGCGATAATGGACATTACCGCACTCTTTTTATATACAAAAATACATCGAACCAGAGTTTATTGATGAAGATAAAATATTGAACAATACACGTTTGCTTATAGCACATAACGGAACTCGTATAATTGCCGCAAAACTCGGCTCACCGCCTTATTTTGGCAATCAAACTCATTTGGTTAAGATGCTCATAACCAAACTTGTATCGTTAATATCTATAACAGCCGTGGCTGTTATGGGAAACTTTTCAGTCAGTTTGACGGTTCTGTTATTGACAAATAACAAGTATATGTTATGAAAATTATATTATCCTAGGAACTTAATTAAAATAATATTAAATTCCCTTGTCAAGGGAAAGCAGCAAACAAATACAATCACCGACATATAAATTTTGTTACTAAGGCTGTGCCAGTGACTTACATGATCGACAGCGGAAAAAATATATTATACTAGCTGTTACCCGAGACTTCGTTCGCGCGAGGTTCGTTATTTGTGTATTAAATAATGACTAATTATTTTCTGTCATCATATCCCATTCCATCCTATCCCCGTCCCCGTCCCTTTCTCCGTCCCCGTTCCGTCCCGCTCCGTCCCTTCCCGTCCCGTTCCTTCCCGTCCAGTCCCGTCCCGTCCAATCCCGTCCCATCCCGTCCCTTTCCATCCCGTCCCTTCCCGTCCCGTCCCCTCCCCTTCCATCCCTTCCCTTTCCGTCCCGTACCGTTCCGTCCCTCCCCGTCCCGTCTCGTCCCTTTCCGTTCCGTCCCGTTTCTTCCCGTCCAGTCCCGTCCCATCCCGTCCAGTCCCGTCCCTTCCGTCCAGTCCCGTCTCGTCCAGTCCCTCCCATCCCATCCCGTCCCGTCCCCTCCCCTACCATCCCATCCCTTCCCTTCCCTTTCCCCGTCCAAGGTTTGGGCTGGGCGTTGATGAGTGAGTGAGTGAGTCAGGACTTTTAGTTTTATGTATATAGATATTTATCACAAAATGAACTCACTTCACATTTTTGATTTTATAAGGAATATGTGTCCTTATTTTTATTTACAAGAACTATGTTTTAAACTACTAATTGTTCGAAGTGTAGGGTTTTGGTTAATAAAGTAAACATTGCAATTGTGAAAATAGATTTTGCAATAAATAAAATCAGTGTGATTTGCGTAGGAGCCAAATTTTATTAAAATCAATTTAATATATGTTTATACTAAAAATCCACTAATTATACACGTTATTGATACGGTGTGTTCAAAAAGATATTACATAAGGGTTGGCCATGGAAACTAAAAGTAATGTAAACAACAAACTTTAGAATTCATTAACTATCATTGTTGTTTTTGTCATAAGTTTATATTATAATCTGCTATGGAAATTCTAAAGTTTGCTGTCTCTAAAGCTTGCTGTTGACATTAGTTTTGCTTTCCATGGCCAACCATGGAATTTCCTTATGTAATTTCTTTTTTTGAACACATGGTATATAAGTATACAATATGTCTGATGACATAGGGAACATATAAAAACGCTAAAGGTAAATTTTGTAAATGATCAACAACGCCTTTGCACAGTCTATGCTGTGCGGCGATGCTTTCTCAGATTCGACTCTTTTTGCACATATAATGCATTTATTTACACCGCCCTGCTCAAGTTACTTGTCGATGTAGATTATTCAATCTTACAATTTACAATTCGTTTTCGCTTACAATGCATTTTTAAAATTTTTAAGAAAAAATTAACGAATTTCCGTATGTACCTAAGTACTATAAAATGTTAATTAAATAAATTCCATTTAAAATATAAATACAATAATTACCTCCTAAACAAGGCCTGTTTCTGATGTATAATCCATGTTCAGCTCTAAAACCTCTAACAATTTTATAATCTCCATTACTGCACCGTAGTGGAAATTTAATGTCAATAAAATCACCACACGATTCCAAGAGATTTATAATGTTAGAAATTTCCTTTTTGGCTTGTGAAGACCTGTATCCCTTGTCTTTTAATGAATATACAAGTTCTGTGTAAATTATCCCCATTGCATTGTGAACAAACCAATTTGTATTAGCTTCCAACGTAGCATTTGCATGGTAAAATGCGTTTCGATAAGTTTCTGGCATTTCGTATTCATACTTCTTTGCGTAAAATCTACACTGTAAACGATTTAGCCATGTATTCTGTAGAACTAATCTCAGTTTGTCCATTGCCATTCTTAAGATTAACAAGTAGTGGACTAAACTTATTATTAAAATGTCTCAACTGAAACACATTGAAAATATAATATACGAATATTACGTATTTTATAGTGTTTCAAATATGGTAACTACTTTACAAGCACTTTTCAAATTCTGTGTAAATAATAATTACCTTTAAAACATCATTGCTGTGTAGTTTATGAAGATAATTTACAGGTGTTCCATCTTTTTCAAAGAAATGTTTACTGCTGATGATACGTCATGCCAATGTCAAAAGTGTATGTTACTTGACAGAAAACTTTTTTTTGAAACGTCATAAAAATGACAACTTGTGTGACTTGATCGACAAGGTAAACGCAGTGTACATTAATCAAACAAGTAGAGACACTCACTGTCTGTTTCTTTGATGTCAAAATTCCAATTTGGATGACCTTGAACTGCTCCCGGGGGGTACTCTCCGATAGTACTAACAGATGGCGCCACTACTGTACAACATCATAATTGGTAGCAGGGCCAGTAACTGGCTCTGATTGGTAATAAGGTTGCTAAATACATAAAAGTACCGCCAGTCCATTGCAAGATTTTGTTCCCCCAAATTAAGAAAGACAAAACAGTGTAAGAAAGTGAAAGTGAAAGTGAGACAATTGATAGCTTTACCCCAAATTAAAAGAAACAAAAGATATATGTTTGCACAGTTGGCGGTACCTTTATGATTTAGTAACCTTAATTGGTAGAACTGTCCCAGGCACTGTAGACAGAGTTCAACATTTGACATGAGTGTCCCTACTTGTTTGATGCATGTACGCTGGTTTGTTGTTTGTTTGTTTGTTAATGGACAAGGTCTAGGCATGCAGAGTACCAGGTACCTTAGACACCGACTGCTATGGTCATATGGTCAAAGTCCTACTTAGAATTTTACCGAGACTAAGGAGTTCCAACCCTAGCAAGGGATCTTTTACATGCTACACATCGTAGTAACATGGGACCCACGGCTTTACATCACTTCCGAATGATGGCATTCTGTAGAGGCTTTCATCTGCATTTTTTTATTTTTGAAAACCTCACCGGGACCGGGAATCGAACTCGCGACCCTACGATCAGTAGCCAGGATGCTTATCACTGAACTACCGACCCCGGCTATGTACGCTGGTAATAGTATTTTTTCACTACCATCTTTGTAAATGATCCTTACACTGTCTGATTTGAGGGATGTAGGAAACATTTACAAAAAATGTTACAGTTTCCGTGACAATGTACTTACTTCCCTAGAAAGTGAATTACTTACATCCCGCATTTACTATAACTGACGAGATGCCACGTCTGCCATTTGATTAACATGAAGAAAACCATTATCGCTCGTACTATTATCCATTTTTAATCAGAATACAAGCACAAAGCACACAAAACAGGCCTCGCAATCGTATTCACGCATTTTTCACAGTGCGTTTATAACTGTCAAACAAAACGTCACAGCACTGAAACAACGCCCCAAGCTTCCGAAACAGGCTACTATAATTTAGAAAATATAATCATTTTAGGCTATTACCATTTATTTTACATACGGAAATATTGGTAGTGAAAAAAATTATGTACTTTACTCGCACCTTGCTGCCCTCGTTCGCTGCGCTCACTCAGGCATCAAACGGTCCTCGGTAGTGTAAATCTTACCTACATCCCTTGTAAAGTAATATACTATTAACATTACTAGCCTGGTAAGAGGGTTTTTACCGGTGAATAGAAGGATATGACTGGCGAGCCGCAGGCGAACCAGTCACCTTCTTAAGCCAGTAAAACCTGTTACCTTGCGTGTATTGTTGAATATTTTATTTGTTCCTCACTTATAAATAACTAGAAATTTACCATTTATTCAAAATGTCAAACTAACAAGCAACTAAATTCATCAATATGACACATACTAAAGAAGACAACTCTGGCTTTGCACGCTATCATTTATCTATGAGCACGCTTGTAAAACTGAGAATTAACTTGTAAAGATTTTACAAGTTAGTAACTTGTTAAAATAAAATTTCTTGATTAATACAGTGACTTGAGAAATTGATATTTACAGGTGAGGAACAAATAAAATATTCAACAATACACGCAAGGTAACAGGTTTTACTGGCTTGTATTCGACAACCGAAGTTTTATAATAGATGTCATCAAGATCGCGAGTTACAGAAAACTGTAGAATATTCACCAGAACTTCAGAATTTTAAATGACATCACATAAACATAATATTGTCAGTTGATTTGTGACTAATAATTTCTGTAGATCGTTGGAAAATGTATAGGAGACGGAGACAATGTTGTGTGCTGCAATGCAAAACAATAAGCAACGACAAAATGAAGATGCATGCATATTCACTAAATGCCACCATAAAAAAGCTCTGGTGCAAAAGGATATATAATAGGACCAGTGCCAATATTGCCGAAAACTTATTTGTGTGTGGTAAACATTTTGAAGCAAGCTGCTATTATAATACGGGCAAAAAATTAAAACCAGGTGCTGTTCCAACCTTATTGCTGAATTCTGTTAAGCCATCTTGCCGTCTGGTTTCTTATATTAAGTCCCCAGTAACGAAAAGCAACAAAAATATGAAAATTCTTAAAACATATAACAACACTGGTAGGCCACAGATACATCAGTTAAAAGACCCAAGTGGAAATATCAAAAATGATAAGGAAGAAATAACAAAAATCGTAGAAGACTTCTATAGTGCACTATATAATCAAGAAAACCCAGAACCTGCTAACTTAAACTCTACAACTATCATGAACGTTGGTTCTGAATACCTGAGATCACACTGGAAGAAGTGAAATTAGCATTGTCCCACATGAAAGAAGGTACAGCTCCTGGAGAAGACGGTATAACAACGGATATGATAAAAGTAGGAGAAAAAGTTATCTTAGAATCTCTAAAAATACTCTTCAACAAATGCCTCTTAGAGGGAAAAATACCAGCAGCATGGCATAACTCAAAAGTAGTTTTATTATATAAAAAAGGTGATAAATTAAAGATTGACAACTATCGACCTATAAGTCTCTTAGCACACCCCTATAAACTCTTAACGAAAATAATAACAAACAGACTAACTAATAAACTAGATGACTACCAGCCCCCCGAACAAGCTGGCTTTCGAAAATGTTATAGTACAACAGAACACATTCAATCAGTCCGCTCACTGATAGAAAAATGCAATGAATATAACGAACCACTACATCTTGCTTTCGTCGATTTTAATAAAGCATTTGATTCGGTGGAACTATGGGCCATTTTTAGAGCCATGAACAATGCCAGAATAGATTCAACATACAGAAACCTACTTGAAAATATTTGTAAACATGCAACATTAGTAGTTAACATTGCAGATGACTTACAAACAAGCAAAATACCACTGAAAAGAGGGGTTAGACAGGGCGATACCATCTCGCCGAAACTTTTTACGCTTGCATTAGAAGATGTTTTCAAAACAATTGACTGGAGTGAGAAGGGAGTTAAAATTGACGGCCGATACTTAAATCATCTTCGTTTTGCAGATGATATTGTGATTGTTAGTCAAAATATAAATGAGCTACAAAACATGCTAGTAGAACTCGAAAATAGATCAGCAGACATTGGCCTACGCATGAACTTAAGTAAAACAAAAATTATGACCACAGAAAATATAATTGTACGTGTAGGAAATGAAATTATAGAACGTGTCGAAGAATATGTTTACTTAGGGCACAGTATCAAGTTGGGCAAAGAGAACCAAACAGCTGAAGTTAAGAGACGTATTCGACTAACATGGGCAGCTACAGGAAAACTGACAAATGTTCTAAAGAACAAGGACATTCCAGTTAATTTGAAGAGGAAGGTGTTTGACAGCTGCATACTCCCTGTAATGACGTATGGCATGGAAACTACAACGTTAACGATAAAGTCGGCGAACAGACTTAGAACAACCCAACGAGCAATAGAGAGATTTATGTTAGGTCTGAGTCTCAGGGATCACGTTACAAATGAAGAGATAAGAAAAAGAACTAAAGTAAAAGATGTTATAACCAGTATAGCAAAATCTAAATGGAGTTGGGCTGGGCACGTCGCTCGACAAGACCAACGTCGATGGACAAAACACATAGTGATGTGGAGGCCTCGAATACATAAACGAAGTGTTGGTAGGCCACAAAGACGCTGGCTTGATGACATCAAGAGCAGAGTAGGAATAAATTGGCATCAACTGGCTCAAGATAAAATATCCTGGAAAGAACAAGGGGAGGCTTATGTCCAAGAGTGGACTAGTAAAGGCTGCTAAAGAGAGAGAGAGAGAGAGAACGAAAAGCACTGTACCAACTTTGTTCCAAACCGATGAGGTGCCACTTTCTTCTGCCATCTGTGCTGAGTCTATTGAAAATAAAGTTTCTACAAAGCTGTTTAATTTAGTTAATTCGTTCAGTTCTAATACTGCTGCTATTCATTTACCAAGCAGTTCTTATCCATGGCATTTTGAATACGATCAAGATCTACTTAACAGTAGGTAATGATAATGGGCTAGCTGTTACTGCCAAATGCAATATTTCTTTTTTCTCACCCACTAAGAAAAACCACGGCTAAATTCCAGCAAGCAACAGAGCCGAAGCCACCTAATAGAGAGAACCAGGTTGTAATTAGGTCTGACCGACCAGATGGCCAGTTCTCCCTATGGAAGCTGAGGTGATTAGAGCTAACATAGTGAATGAGATGTTCAGTACTATGGCGGGCTCTGAAGTGGGTCATCAAGGGTCAGAACTCCGGTTCAGAAATTCAGGACTAGTAGAACCAGGCTGGTTCTTAGTCACTGTCAAAGACGACACCTCAGCAAGATGGCTGCTAGAGAGCTGGACGCTTTTCAGTGCCGAGGGAGCCACCTATGTCCCAATAAGGGTATCGGAGACACCATGGCCAGAGAAGGTGGGTTTCTGGCTCAAAAGCCAAGAAGAGATTGACTGCAAAAAGCTGGGGCAGATGCTTTCGATGCAGAACTGCTCGCTAAGACTGGAGCAATTGAAGCTTGTCCAGACGACAGGAGCACCAGGAGAGTGGTTTTTGATCTTGGTCAGCGGAGATACCATCCGAACATTGTAGGAGTCTGAGTGGTAGCTCTACTACCAGTTGGCAACTCTTGCAGTGCAAAGGGTGCCGACATGGAGCGGAGCAATCCACCAGGACTGTCCTGAAGCCGATGTGTCAAAGCAAGCTAAAAAAGACGACTGAAAATACCACTGATTCCGCATCATTAACTCCCCCATAATGGATTTATTGCAGGTAAGCCAAATCAATCCCCAACAGCTACGGCAGAGCTGATGAGAGCCCTAACTAGCAGGAGAGAAACAGTCCTACTTCAAGAACCTTATATTTACAGGAATAAGGTCAGGGGATTGAGGATGGCCAACTACGATGTAGTAGTCGGCAAGGTGTAACGAGATAAAAACGCTTTTACAACAAAACAAACATGGCACCCCGTTGGGCTGCCAGTTTGTAACAAGCTAAAACGATAATTACGACAATGCGCCAGTTTGTAACGGTACAAAACGGTATTTACGATAAGCCAAACAATGCTAAAAGACTAGCGCATTAGCTAACTCAAAATCGAGAATATATTACACAGGACCGCTGCCCCAGCCCGTTACAAAAGGGATTGCCGACTAACTCCAGTGGAGCAAGGGGTGGTCCTACACTATATAACACAGGGCAATGGCCTATTGCACCCGAGAGGTGGCTGCGTGAAATTTCTAAGGTTACGATGCGGGAGGTGTACTCATATTAAGTGTAAATGATTTTGCCGGTAAACATGTTTTACAAAAGTTTTTTATTTTGGCAATGGTACAAGACAAACTAACTTGATCAAATTCCCGAGCCGAAGGCTAAAAAACAACAGATCTTGAATAAACCTCCACTATAAAAACACGTGATTGGTTGAAATTGAAAAATCATGCCATTTGATTGAATAATAAGAGATGCGGGAAATAGTCAAACTAATTATTAAAATAACTCCAAGTTGCTTGTATGTAATAGTTAATATTGCATAAGTAATTGAATAATTATTTTTCTTTCACTGTACTGTAATTTATATTTATTTTTGTGGGACCCTTAGGGATAATAAAACCCCACTCGCACGCCTCGTTGTTATTATCTTCGTTTAAAAAGTTGGTATAACTGCATGTGGTGTAGCGCATCAAGTATGACCTGCTTACTCTAATACTGTACACCTTAGAACAGAAAATAGACAGGAATCCGCATTTGTAAGAAATCCGTGCGACCGCGATGGGTTTTCAAAATGGCGGATGGTTGTTTCCTTTTGGCAGTGGCGTATCATATCGAGAGGGTGCATGTGCAGCAAACAATTTCAACAGTTTTAATAAGTGCACTTTACACTATGTGATTTATGACTACATGTGAGTTGTGTGACTTCAGTCACTGTCTGTAATTTAAATTGCTTCCTCAGATTGTGTGATTACAAATAATGACCCCATTATACGTTCCCTTCTATGCCCATGACTATTATTGTGTACAAGTACGTATGACAAGTGACATGTTCAGAGAAATTATCTCTCTATTTGAAGTGAAAAGTAATATTAATACTTACTGATGTAATGTAATGCCCAAAGTCCTGGTATTTGGGGTCTCAGAACAGCCAAAATTAGTCTCAAACTAACTAAAACCCACAACTGTCAGACCGGTATCACACCTCATTAGTCATACATGGGTTTTCAAAATGGCCGTTTCCGTCGCCTAGATGTTACAGCCAAGTTAAAAGAAATGCGCCTTCCTATCTATTTTCTGTTCTAAGCTATACACTGATAGCCACGCTTCACGTGATCATCTGCACAGGTGAAATTTTATAAAACTATTGTAAGTTTGCATATGTTTTATACTCTTTAATTCAAAGTTTAGTTTGGACAACCATTACAGTTTTGTGAATTTATTGTGCTATCATTAGATCTGTCCGAACCCTAGTAATAAAACGACTTAAAAAAATTTTAAAATGTGCTATTATCAAGTTTCACTTTTCCACTGGTCGGAAAGTGGTTGCCATGACGGCTGCCTTATTTAATTAACAGTTAAACGTCAGTGGAAGTTTTCATTACAGCCTCGCACTACGGCTAACTTAGTTAAAACAAACTGCAAAGAGGAGATGAACCAGAAAGGGTAGCTATGATTTCAGTAAAATAAACGCCATAATAGTAATAATAACAATAGAATCTTACAGGCCCACGACTTTTTGCACCAGTTTGCTCCACTACTTTCTCTCTAGAGATTTTTCCCCCAGTTCCTATCGAGTTGATGCAATTCTTCTTGCTGCTTCACTTTATAATAATCATAGTAAATATTTTTCCTCTTGATATATTTCAGCTACAGTGTAATCATAAAATCGATGTTTTTCATGAAATAAAGTCATTATATCATTCAAAAACATTTATTGAAGTATTAATACTTGATCCATCAAATGTAATGTAATTGAATCATACATTATAATTAGATGATAAAATTAATTAATATTCGTAATAGAATACCATAGATTTTGAGTATCCATTATGGCATATAATATATGGCATGCAAATACTGGTAAATAAAATGTTTCAAGTCACTTTTTATAATATGTATACACTTAGAATGTAAGTCCAGCTTCTGCATATGAGTTGAAAATTTTCTCGACGGAATTGATGTACGCTGCTGTTCTTAAATCAAGTCCCAAATTAAACTTCATGGCCGTCTTCATAATAGCCTGAAATATAAAAACAAATTAACATCATTTGAAATTTTCAATATTAAAAACCATACTCGAGCAGAACGTTCCATTGTGTAGTCAAGACCTGAATGTACGATATCTTTTTCAGAAGCACCAGAAATTCTCTTCTGGAAAGATTCAGATGGTGTAACAGGGATACGACCCCCAACACGACCAAAACGGCGTTCCAAGGATTCTTGCACAGATTCTAAAATTAACAAAATGTGTAAATAAATATTCCATCTATAGTTTTTCTAGAAAATAACTCTTTTGGGCATAATATTTACCTAAAAGATGGTGATTTGATTCACGCTCATACTTGAAAGTTAATCTTCCGTAAGACACATGGTTTAAATCTTTCAGCCATTCAAAGAATGAAACGGTCACACCACCAGCGTTAATGTACAAATCTGGAATAACCAAAATGTTTCTTTCGATTAAAATTTGATCCGCAGCAGGAGTTGTTGGTCCATTGGCAGCTTCAGCAACAATCTGTAAATTACCACAAAAAAATGTAAATATTTTTGCGATTTATTAAATATATTGGTTTTAAGGTTGTTATATTATATTGCAGTTTTTTGTATGAGAACTGCGCTGCTAATAGTTAGTAGCTGGCCATGGATCACTATTCGCGTGAAATCAATTGCAACAATTAAAAGCTGTGTTACCTGCATCCATCAAATGTTTCAATTTGTTGCTCAATATTGATCGATTTTCAATGCTAGGTTGTTGTGAATTTAAATTCAGTTAAAATAAACATTCCACGAACTGCTTTTATATCTACTAACTAAAGACAGTTACGACCAAAAACATGAAAATGTATTGACAGCATTTGGTGATATTACTCCTTCATTATCCACCATTAGTCATTGGTTTTGACCACTGCCTCCTACACTTACAAGCCATGCTGTTGGAGATTTGGCAACGCTGCTGGTAGATCAATTTTTGTACTGTTTATTTATAAATGTCCGTTCAAATGCGGTGTGTGATTAAATATTATATGTTGGACTTCTCTAAGTTTGAAAAAATAAATTTATTTATATTACTGTACTGTTCGTGATAAGTAAAAGTTAAATTGCTGCTGGTATTTATGGCTTTTTATTAAGTATTTCACTGAAATCAACCGAGGTAATAATATAACCTCATTTTTTGCGCATTTCTTGTAACTTTTAATTTTATATTTAGAATGCCACAAAGATGCTGTGTACCAACCACGACAGTACCTTAAAAGAAAATCGTATGCAAACTATAACAACATTTTCTTTTCCAATGGATGAGATCTGAAAGAAAGCATGGCTTTGTGCAATTGTACTACGAGAACGTTGGACCCCAACAAAAAGTGCTGTCGTGTGTAAAATACATTTTAATGGAAAAAACATTTGACGTTAGAAATAAGAGTGGAGAACTGCACAAACTGATGCTGTATTACCCTTGATTAGCTGACAATGCTGTCCTAAGCGTATTTCCAAATTTACCAGCATATTTTTCGTCAAAAGGGCATCAAGAAAGGACAACTCCTGAATGTAGAAGAAAACAAATATTGGAAAAACATGCACAAACAGTGAAAGTGTTTTTAAATGATGACACCAGTAGTTTTTCGAAGTTTATGGAACAATTTACATCACACAAATTTAGATGTTACCGAGCAGATAAGTATATTATGTTCAAATAAGATTATTTACAGTAGCACCACCATAGTTTTTGCATATATGTTGTACTCTCAATCAGCAATGGCGTATAGAAAATTACAAACTTTAAAATAATTACAGAAATGTTCTTTTATCCATGGGTTACATAGATTATGTTGTTTTATTTTTATAAATATACTGTTGCATGTTTGTATTACTCGAGTATGTAAATAAATGTCACAGAAATTATCTTTAGTTAATTACAGAGTAACATACGATAAAGAGTAAAACTGTGCTCTTTAAAGCAAAATTATTTCAAATTGGAGTACTGTAATTGAAGACCACCAACGGCCAAAGATGCAATGTTGCCAAGTCTAACAGCATGACTTGTAAGTGACAGTTTTAACAAGGACAAAAGCTGTTGGAAGATGGAAGCATGGCCGGGCAGACCTGCGGATGCGGCCAGTCAAGAAAATGTACTCCGTGTGTAAAACTTAATTATGGCCAATCGAATTATTAAGTATAATTGGATATTGGATCCTTCACAATTAATATTACTTTACATAAACATCTTGGCGTCAAGAAGCTAGCTAGATACACTTGTCTACAGAACCAAAACAG